>MCJB01013947.1:235736-249714 GCA_002018475.1 Nicotiana obtusifolia | reverse complement strand
ACATGTGGGGGAGCGTTTGGACCCCCGGATCTCTCCCAACTATCATACCAGAAAACTGCTAAATCCCGTAACCGATAAGAAGCCAACTCTACTGCCTTCATTTCACTAGCATGCATAACCCGCAGTGTACGATGAACCCGATCAATAAAAGTCTGCGGGTCCTCCTTGGGGTCTGATCCGGTAAACACTGGAGGATCTAGATTAATAAAATCACGAACTCTCGCATTAACCGGTTTATCAGCAACACCGGTATTCTGCCTCTGAGCCTGAGCAGCTACCAAGATAGTCAACAACTGTACCACACTCCGCATATCCTGGTGTACAGTGCCAGACAGAGGAACTAGAGGTGCTGGGTGCCTCCTAATATCCTCTAGAGGAGGAGTAGATGAGGTATGAGACGGCACCTCACTCTGAGGCTCACTTTGGCCTACTCTGGATGGAGGCACCTGACTGGTACCCTCTCCCGCAGCTATATCAAGCCGTCTACTAATCGTTTGCTTCCTCGTCGAAGGCATCACTGAAAGAAAACATGGTGAATATTAGAGACGAACACTTATGATTCAACTCTACGCACGATCTAGATTCAGGAAGAAGGCAACAACCCTAAATGTCATGTAGCCTCCTGATTATGAATGTGGCGTGCTACACATCTATAATCAAGACTCTACTAAATACGGCTCATAGACAACCCCTAGGACAAACCTGCTCTGATACCGAGTTTGTCACGAACCAAACTAGAGGACCATGACTGACACCCAGGCCATACTTGCCAAGCACCATTGCACATTTTATCTAACTTTTCTTATTATCTATAAAGGCCGATGAGATCAGTATAAATGGTAGACATGAATCTTAAACAATCAACAATGATAGATAATGGCATGCACACATATATACCATGGGCCGACAAGGCTGTCATGAGGCTACATATAAGGTACGAGCTGACAAGCTCCCATGAGAGACTATATAACAAAAATTAGTCGACAAGGCAATCCAAACTATACATGAGTTGACACTTGTCTATGAGCCTCTAAAGGAACATAAGTGCTGAAACATTACCGGAACAGGGCCCCCACATACCCATAACGTCTATAACAAAAATGCATACATTTAGCATGACATGTACGGATAGAGAATATACAACATGTAACATCTAGGTGCCTCTGAGGGCTACTAACATGAATGCATGATACATATATATACACACACACACATAAACTTTTAAAACATATGCCTATGTGGGAATCATTATAATCATATCGTACCCGGCCCTAATAGGCTCGGTAAAAACGTACCCAGCCATCATAAGGCTCGGTAGAATCGTACCCGGCCACGTGGAGCTCGGTAAAACCCAACTGATCAGTGGTTGCACAATAGGTGCTGTACCCGGTCGACTATAGCGCGGCTCGGTAGAGTAAAGTAGATACATATATATGATGTGTATGACTCATTGGAATCACATTTTGAACTTATCGGAGTGACGTAAGGTCGGTATCCTCCGTACACGTTATTAGGAATAAATCCTCATCAAGAGTCTTATAAGAATTAGGAAGTACCAACAACATTGATAACATAAGAATAAGAGAATTAACATCAACATCAATCGTTCCATAAGAAGGGAAACAATGTAAGTATTGCTAGCCTCTAAGAGTGGAGTATCTCTGGAAGCTCGTTCATTACATTATGCACAATCGAAGTCGTACAAAAGAAGGAAAGGGATAGCCTCACGTACCTTGTATATACTGCCCAATCTCATGCTATGAAAATGCCACGACTCCTTAGTCTACAATAAGAGAAATGACACTATCGTTATCGTTTAAGCGTCGTAACTATTATGTATCAACCCTAACCTATTTTACGATGAAACGGACAGCACCTACCCTATTTATATGAATTCCCACAAGTTAACACAATCACCAAACAGCCCAAAAAATATCAATAATAATCATATTGAGCCTCCCAAAATAGTCCACAAACCAACAACATTACTAGCAAGCCTTTCGACAATATATCTCGCAAGTTCTAGCTTCAATGACTTAGCGTAACTTGAATAATCTTAAATACATGTAGGGTAAGAGGTTCCTTACCTTTAAACATAAAGAACAACTCCAATTTGACCTTAATTGACCACGAAATATCCCTCCAATGCTGCGACAAGAACAAGGAAGCGAAGCTAGCAATCAATTAGGATTTTTTGGCACTAGAATCACTTTAGAAGACTTGAAATCACCTAGGTTTGATATTAAAAATTGAGGGAGTATTTTACATAACAGAAACAACTTAAAACAACCCCCCATACAAGCTGGAACAACACAAAAATCAGCAACAACAAGAAGAACAATAAACTTACTAGCGCCACGGGATTCCCGACACTTGATTTGTATTGTTTGCCCTTTGTTTTAGTCTTGGATCATGAGAGAACCTTGAGAGGGTGTTCTTAGGGTTATAAGGTCTGCATATACTGAAAACTAATGACTTAAAACATAGTTGAGGCGTGTTATATACATCTATATGTTTTAACCTCCTATGTAGGCCCCATAGAGAGCTGCTTGGCGCAGTTTCGCGAAAACGCGAATATCTCTCAACCCGAAGATCATATCGACAAACGGTTTAATGCGTTAGAAACTAAGCTCATAGAACTTGAATTTTGTGGGTAGATCACCCCGTAATTCTAAGTAAATTGGGATAAAAGTTTAGTGATATTTGACCTAAAGTATAAGTAAAATTTTGAACGTAAGTTGCGACAACTTTTGTCGACTTTTGTTTCATAACTCGTTTGACTTTAAGACTTATGAAACAGATATTATATGGTTCAAATACCTTAAAACACGACCTCTTGGTAATATTAATCACCTCTAGATTTACCCCAAAATACGAGTTACAACATCCTTGATTCGTTTAACTTCTAGTACTTGTTAACCACTCTTATACACCCTTGTATCATTTAAGACCAATAGGACTAAATTCTTATCATCTCAAAGATAATCTCTTCTCGGACCTACGTAAACTAACTTACGGCATAATCTAACGTATACAAATATGGGTTGTAACACAGTAGAAGAACATAATCCAACTGAACAAATGGCAGAGAAGGATAGAAGGAAAAGAGTTACTAAGCCACCTATTTGGTTAAAGGACTATATCGTTACCAAAAAGGGGTATGTTAAGTGCTCGTATTTCATGGAAAATTATATGGGATATGATCACTTGTCTGCTGATTATCAGGAGTGTTTGAGCTTGTTTTCAACTCCTATAGAGCCAAGAAACTTCAAGGAGGCATCTCAAGATCAGAAATGGTTTGAAGCAATGCAACAGGAGGTTGATGCTTTAAAACAAAACCACATTTGGGAGCTTGTTGACTTGCCTAAAGGAAAGCAGGTTGCAGGCTCAAAATGAGTATATAAAGTCAAGTACAAGCCAAATGGAGAAGTGGATAAAGATAAAGCCAAACTTGTTGCAAAAGGCTACACTCAAAAGGAAGGATTAGACTACCGTGAAACCTAGACCTTCTAACCTGTTGATAAGATGGTAACTGTGAGGACAATAATCAGCGTTGCAGCTTCCAAGAATTGGCCTCTATTTCATATGGATATGAATAATGCTTTCCTACAAGGAGACTTGCAAGAGGAGGTTTGTATGGACCAGCCTCAGGGGTTTCAAAAGCAGGTGGAGTATAAAGTCTGCAAACTACTCAAATCATTGTATGGCTTGAAGCAAGCTTCAAGGTAATGGAATAGAAAACTCAGAGATGCTTTCCTAGAAGCAGGCTATCTTCAAAGCCTTTATGATCATTCTCTATTCACCAGAAGAGAAGATGATAAAATTGTGATTGTCTTAGTATATGTGGATGATCTTCTCATCACTGGTAACAATAGAAGACTGATTGAACAAGCCATGAATACACTGCACAAAAATTTTAAAGTGAAGGACCTAGGTGAGCTAAGGTATTTCCTGGGAATTGAGGTATTAAGATCAAAAGATGGTATATACTTCTCAATCCAAGGAAGTACACACTTGAATTGATCTCAGATGTTGGCTTAAGTGGTGCTAAACCAGTTAACACACCATTAGAGGTGAATACAAAGCTCACTATTGTAGATTATGATGAGCATGTGGAAGGTTTTAATGATCCTTTGCTTACGGACATCACTTCATATCAGAAACTAGTTGGGAAGCTACTCTATCTTACAATCATCAGGCCAAATATCATTTTGTTGTGCAGGTTCTTAACCAATTTATACAGAAACCTAAGACCTCACACTGGGAGGCTGCTCTCAGATTGGTAAGATATCTCAAAGGCTCACCATGACATGGCATTTTGCTAAGAAGCACCCCATGTAGACAATTGACTATATTTTGTGATAGTGATTGGGTATCCTGTCCAAACACTAGGAGATCTGTCACTGGGTATGTTGTGAAGCTAGAAGATTCTGTTATTTCTGGGAAATCAAAGAAACAACATACTATAAGTAGAAGCTCAGCAAAGGCTAAATATATAAGCATGACAACAGTAATTTCTGAGGTGATTTGGTTGACAGGCTTGTTAAAGAGTTGGGGTGTGATTGTCTCTGAACCTGTGAAGCTGTTGTGTGATAGTAAAGCATCCATACAAATTTCTTCCAATCCTATCTACCATGAACGGACAAAGCACATTGAAATTGATTGTCATTTTGTAAGGCACTAATAAAATGGGCTGATATTGCCATAACATGTCAACACAAAAGACCGGCTAGCTGATTTACTGACCAAAGCTCTAGGAACTACACAACATCAGTCACTTCTGTCCAAGCTTGGAATATTAGATATATTTCACCCTTCAGCTTGAGGGGGAGTATTAAAATAGTGCCAGTTGAAGATTAGGTAGTCAGTTATATCAGTTAATCACTGTTGATATAGTTAGTTAGCACTGTTAGTAGTCGGTTAGTGAGTGGCACATGTTGTGCATGTGACTCGAATAATGTAGCTGTATAAAAGACTATGCCTTGTGCATTTTGTGTAATTAGAAACACATCTTCTTCCTCCTCACATTCTCTTTTAGATTCTAGAATATTCCTTCTCTGCGAATGAACCCTAACTCCTCCATTTTTGTCAATTGAGCTGAAATCCACGAAGTTCATCTTCAATTTAACATCTATATATTGATGCAAGTAAGGAGACCCCATTTATAATTTCAACTCGAGTTATGTATGTGTATGAATATAAATATATTTAATTAAAAAAACTTTGAAAAATAATAGTACTACGTGTTTATACTAGGTGAAAACAAGAAGTCAAAATTTAACGTCCACCTTTTCCATAAAATCAACTGTGCCTTAACTTAATTATAACCGCAGGTCTTTTCACCAAAGTAATTATTTTATTAATTTCGGTGGATTAAACTAAATTAACGCTCATTACTTTCGATTCAAATTAGGTATACAAATGAAGAAAAAAAAGAACTTTTATATACTCATTGTACACTCTGATCTAGATTCTCGATTTGAATTTGAATAATTCCTACCTAGTTTGTGCAGTTAATTTCTTCTGGCAACTCGTATACTAATAAATCTGCTAACAAAATGATATCTTGAGCACTTTGTGTGCTAGTTTCATCATGGAGGTTTAGCATCTTAATAATATCCTAATGTATGCAGAAGATCAGAAACTGAACTTAATTACTTTTTCTGTCCCTATGACACATTTTTTATAGTTTGTTCCCAAAAGGAAATCACATTTCTATTTTAAAATAACTTAACTTTAAAATTTTTATTTTACTTTTAATAAAATAATTTATACGATTGTTTAAGCCTTATTTTATATTACAAATTTTAAAAATCTTTATTTCTTTCTTAAACTTCACTCAAGTCAAACAAGATCACATAAATTGGATCTTAACTTCGTGCCAAGTCAAACAAGATCACATAAAGAAGGAATAACAAACTAACAATTACCAAACAAAAGGGACAGCAAGATACATATACCTGCACATAGTAGAGTTGAGCTTTTTGCTGTCTCGTGAGAAAAAGGAGAGAACCCCAAAATCCATAGGAATGGGTGGAATTGGTAAGCTTAAATATTTTCTTAAAGCAAAGGGATGAAAAAAAAAAAAGAGAAAACTATTATATAAAGCTTCCCAACCCACCCAATCCCAGAGATTTTTAGAGGAACCAAACTCCCTTTTCATATCAGCTCCTAATTAATTAGTAGAACTTCGACGCTTCAGAATTCAGATGTGCTGTGATATATACACACAGTCGAGGGAACTAATTGCTTGAGACTCTGATCCTTAAGATAGCTGGATAGGAACGAAAAAAATTAAGAAAATAAAGATAAAAACATGTGACACGATATTTAAGAAAGAGGGACCTATATAGTAAGTATAAATTTTTTATATATATTGAGGTGTTATCGTAAAGGATTTTATATACACTAATATATTGTATAAGAGTTTTTTGCATTATCAGAGTAAGTTAATGTATTATATTTTGTCAAATTATATAATTTATTTTTAGATTATTAATCTTATTTATTGCAAACAACTAACTATAATTATTTTTTAGTTGATCTGATAGTATTAATTCTTTTACATTATTTGTTAACTCGTTTATTATAAACGATAAGTACCATGATAAGCCCCTAGAATAATATAGAAGTAAATGTAATATTTATATTGCAAATTACTAGTATCATAGAATTCAACATCACATTTGTTGTCAATAACGTTTTTTTTTGGGTTGTCAATTGAGTTTTATATTTCTTTTAAAGAAGAAGCATTCCGGGGAAGACTTGTTATAGGCTAACGGACGTTTAAATTTGAAATATAGCAGATAAGATCATTATGCATTAAATAAATCATCATTAAAATTTGATCGAGAATAAAATATGCATTTGGTAAGATTTTGTTCGTATTATTTTGATACGATTTTTGTTTTTATAGTTGAAATGGAATTGTGTCATTTTCATATTTCTATCTTTCAAATTTAATATTCATCCATGATCTTTGGAAATTTTTTTTTTTTAAATTAAACAAGTAAAGGCTTTGCTTTATCGCTTGAATCGAATTATGACACGTGGCATGCATGTATCACGAAGAATTAGTAGAACCCTTGTAGTATTCTGTGTGCACAATTGAACCCACCTTAGCAATAGGATTTAATTATATACATTGGAAGAAAATTATTACTTATTGATTATCAATAAAATAATCTATAAATACCTTACAAATGACTTAATATTAAAAAAAAATATATGTCACATATATAGAACTTAAATTCTTAGCAATAAAAGAAGATAACGTAATTAACCAACAAAAAGGATACCACAACTAATTATTTATATGATCGATAACACGTTATCAACAGAAAACGAATGTGTTTAATGAACAAATTTTTATATGTGTATGATTGAATATGACATCCCATCACTATGTGTAAACCGGGCTACGTAAGTGGGAAGAATAGATTATATGTTGACAATGATAGGCATTTTAACATTTTATTTGTGTAGAATTACTCTATCTTAGTATTTACCAGTGGCATGGCTTGGAAAATATTTTGAACTTTTTTACTTTATGAAATTTATTTTTTTATAGGTAAATCCATATTATAGATTAAAAATAAAAAAAAATTAAATTTAGAGGGTAACGTAGGTATTTGACCATTAAAAGTTTAAAAGATTTGGTTGAGTGATCTGCTGAGTGCTATAGGCATAGTTAAGTGACTTTCTGTTACAAACGAAAGAAAAATAACCTTACTAAATAATTTCGAATAGTTGAGTGATCATTTGAGTAATGGGCTCAACAAAATAGTACTCTATTATTAATATAGGCTAATTAATAAGGTCGAACCAAAATAACAAGGGTTTTTCTTTTTTTTTTTTTATTTATAAATCAATAGTCCAATGTTTTTTCTTTTTCAAAAAGACAATGTTAGAAGTCAACATAGACACAACATTAGACTTCTTCTTATGTGTAATTCGTGATTAAGAGATGAAATTTGGATTATATATGCATAGAATTAATTAGATCATCATCTCATTAACGATATACACAACCAATATTTGCTAAAATGATTGAGCAATATTGTTTATAAGCATTGTTTACTATTTCTTTTGATAATCCTAAAAATAATACATTATTAATAATTTTGCTTCCACATAAAAAAACACAACTACGTCTAAATTTTCTTAATTTGTTTTGTGTGAGATATGCATGCCATATTCTAAATTTAACCATTAAACACGAGCCTACATTTTTATGCCACTATTGGAATTAAAAAAAAAAAAGCCAAGCAATTAGTGACTCTATTAGTAATACTTAATTCGGGTACTAGAAGGGACGAATCTAAGACAAGGTATTAATTAGGTTGTAACCTAATGCAAAAAAAAATTAAAATTAATTAACTTAGACGTTCTAGCTACATGGAATTATACATGTATCATTTTATGCGGATCATCAAAATATTGTGTATAAAGAAGAGAATGTATATAATTAAAAAAAACTATTAATCATTATATATGATCATGTCACTGTTATTTGTAAGAATAAAAAATCACATCTACTTTTTGTACTTTTTCTCGATAATAAATTTTAAGAAATAATTCAGACAAAATACTAATAATTTTGGTGGTGAGTCAGAAATTGTACATGGACTTATACATGTATCATAGCAGTTATGCAGATCATCAGAATACAATGTATTAACTCATGTGGGAGAAATAAAGAAGAGAATATTTATAAAAAAAAACATTAATCATTGTATATGATCATGTGACTATTATTGTTGGAATAACTAATCACATGTACTATTTTGTCATTTTTTTCTTGATAAAAAAAGTCAGGAAATAATACAAACATAATATAACTTTGGTGGGTTAAGTCACAAATTGAAGCAGGTGTAACGGGAATTCTTGTGTGGTAAGGAGACAATGTTTCAGTAGTCAGAGACTCCAAATAAGCAAAAAGAACGCCGTTGCCGGGGATCGAACCCGGGTCACCCGCGTGACAGGCGGGAATACTCACCACTATACTACAACGACTAGGTTGCTTAAGTCGAGGTTTAAAAGTGCTATATCTAAAATAGCAGCTTGTGCGTTTTTTTTCTAAGTTTCCCATCCTTTCTCCCATATTATTCTTTTTTCTCATGCAAAGAGAATAAAAATCATCTGATAATCCAATGTGAGATTATTCACCCCATTCGTTCGCATTCTCATATTGTGGTGAGTTTGAAAATTGATAGTATACATGATCGACAAAATTTGTTTTATAGTTCTCGAACATTAGAGGTAGCGAGCATCGTTTTTGAGTATTTGAAAAGTGATTCTTTGAACTATTTTAAAAAAAAATAAATTAAAAAAAAATCCTAACGATACAAATAACATACACAATGGGTTGCATTGTCTAATACATATATAAACGAACCTGACTCGTAATACAAATGATTATATTTGGTATTCATCGTAGAAAAGACGACACATTATTATTGAATGAGAGTGTTGCAACAACAATACACCCAGTGTGATCTCACAAGTAAGTCAACATTACATGACGAAGAAAACAATAGATAAAACATGAAGGTTCCTAGTACACTTGCTTCCTACAAATCCAACCACTGTTTAGCTGGAAAGGCTGACTGCTTGTTGCCCCAGCTACTGCACAAGTCAAGAAACATCTATATCAACTTCAGTCCATACATTTGTATCTGCAGACATCAATAACTTTTATGGTTAGAACGTAAACATAACAAGCGAATGTTACTTTGCAAGGAGAGAGTTTGCAGAGCGCGCATAGAATATCTAAGGGACAATGGCAATTAGCAGATTTTTAATTACCAACCTCTGATGGTATCTTTACAAAATTTTCATGCAAAGAAGAATTATTGCTTTAAGATAACATCGTCTGCTTAAAACTATGTCCTGGAGATTTTGGATTGGCCATATAATGTAGTTAAGTGGTATACCTGATATTTATCCAGTTATGTTTCAATGTTATCGCTAAGCAAAAAAGAAATCTTACATACTTCACCCGGAAACATAATAGAACTCTCATTTGTGGTAGGCACATTATTCAATTACCTGCTCAAGTGATTCAGAAGCAGGAAAAAATGTCGCCATTTTGTTTCATTTCATGGAATGTCTTTGATGCTCTACTCGATGAAGTTGTGACGATAACTGAAGCAAATCAATAGTCGGACCATCTTGACAAGAAAGTAGATTCTTGGTGTTCACATAATATGATCCATGAATACTCCCGTTGATGCCACAGTTGTTTCTTAGTATCTGTTCCAAGCGACCCTCTGCAGAAATTGCTCCAGATAAATTGAATATACTGGACGCATTACTTGTTGAATCCTTCAGGCTCACCCCTGGGAACTTTTCAAATGTCTGTGTCTCATTGTAATGGGCATTATTGCTAGGTGCAATAAGGTGGTGAGAATTAGGAACTACAGATGAGTAATTTGACGAATCTTGTGATTGAGATGACAGAAGAGAGAGAGCACAGCCAGAGTTTGATATCCCTTGAAAAGTTGAGGCCGAGTCCATAACATTCAAGACTTCGCTCCCAGTTGAGGTGCTGTGGAACAGAGAACGGGAAACAAAATCTGATCCTTCAATATCATTTAGATATGAGTTGCTACTCTCATTATTTTTGCTTCTTGTTATAGCTGTTATTCCTTCATCATGGAGAGCTGGACAGTGTTTGTTGGTATGATATGAAGTACTGAAAAGGGGTCTAGGTTGTGAATGTCCGTTTGTAAAAGGCATGGTTAGTTGAGGGCTGTAATCAGCGCTATGTTCGACCTTTACATTCTTATACCAGTCGTGCATATCATGTTTTGGTTGATGAAGAAGGCCACTGCCGAGTATATCTTGGCAAATGAAGGATGATGTTGCAAAAGGAGTTCCTTGAAACCTTGTACCTGCAGAACCTAAAGAGTGTTACCAAAACAGCACAGGTTTCCCTTTGAAGCAAATTAACTCAAGAGATATCGAAGTGTTTCCAACAGTAAGAGGTGGAAAAGAGTAAAATACATCTTGGTTTTTATCAAATTCAGCTATGCACTAGTAGTTCTCCTCTTTCTCCTTTAGGTCCAAATCTCAGTGACAATATCCTTTAGGCATAAAAGAAAATAGATGCAGAGGAATCTGTGGAAGTACCTAAGCTCTATAGATAATTATACCTGCTCCTCCTCCTTTTTTACCATTATTAAACAGCAAGACAATACCTGTTATGTGAATAATCAATGATTTCAGGAACATGTCTTGTCGTTGTCGACATAGTTCAGCAATTTTAAACCTATACGAAATTGTTAGGATCGAAATAACATGGCGTCACGTAGAATCTAACAAAGCAAACCTTAACGACAATAAATCAGACAACAAAGAGGATTATACTAAAAGAGGATATTATAGTGGGGTTTGGTCAATTAATCTACATTCACAAAAAGAATCTACTAACATAAAAGAGAGTACTAGAATATCGAGAGAGAAATTTCCCCCTAACCAAGACTCTCCCAAAACACTAAAGGAGTACATTGTGGATACTCTTGTGTTGTGTGAAGGAGGGAGAGGTTCACAACCTTTTTCCTGATCTGTCAAATATGGAAGAGATCGATATTTCCTTTCAAGAAAAGTAAAATCAATTATGATAAAATATTCTGCCACTTCTTCAAGAAAGGAAAGTCCAATCATGGTAAAAACAAATCAGGACAAATCCTAACAGAAACATACGGTGTTTCTAGGAAGCAATCACTGCTAAATGAAGCCATTGTATCAGGATACTATAAATTAATAAGGAATGCAGTATCTGAGCCAATGAACGAAACAGTAAACCAGTAGAATCCTAATAGTCAAGCATCTTAAAGTTTAGCATATCAGGGAGAGGGACTATGATAAATAGATTGAAGAACTACTTTTACCAGCATATGATTGAAAGAGTCTTCCTGCTCTGCCAGAGTGCAGACCTGTTTGAGGTTTCCTCCGCCGCTCGTTATGACCAGCAAGACGTTTGCGGCAGCTGCGTTTTCCATCATCAAATTCAGCTAACAGATGGAACCTACAAGTTCAGAACCAACAATGATATCCGTTAATTCTGAGAGAACATATATGTGCTTCTTTTCTTTTTCTTTTGATAAAGGGAACACCTCAGTTGACTAGCAACAGCATAAATAAAAACAAGGGTAGCATTTGAATTTTGTACGATATTGGAAATAAAGAAGCTAAGATCAATCAACTTGTTCACAGAGGTTCAGAAATCTGTACAAATGGTACAATATTTATCAAATTCAAGACACAACTACCTTCTACTTTTGGGAAAAAAGTACGGGTTGCACTAAGATTGGCTTACAGAAAATATTTTCCTTTCTCAGAATTCTAAACAATAATAAAGGCAGCCGGTGCACTAAGCTCCTGCTATGCACGGGGTCCGGGCCAAACCACAAGGGTCTATTGTACGCAGTCTTATCCTGCATTTCTACAAGAGATTGTTTCCACGACTCGAATCCGTAACCTTGGTCTCATGACCACAACTTTAACGACTCCCCTTCAATTCTAAATAGTAATAAACAGAATTTAAGGATAGAGTGATGAGAACTGGGAATTAAAACCTGCTACATTGCTGACAAAACCTCTGCTCAATGCCATTTACAATAACCTTAGCAGTCTTTGAGTGAACTTCACATACTTTATGCCTCTTGTGGTAGTCTTTACAGGAACTTAGATCCTTCCCACAACCTTGAACTTGGCAAAATGGGGTATGAGAACTCAAACCATTAGCTCTATTTCTCTTAGCTGGAAGAGTTGAAGACAAATTTGGCATAATATTAGGAGACTTGAAACTCCCAAGCTTCAAATCAATTAGTGAGGAATCTTTACAATTTGATTCCACAACTGAACTAGACTCATCTTCACCAGAAAATGCATTGTGAGGAACTCTAATAGAAACAAAAGAGCTTTGACCACCAACCTTACTACTCATTATATCTCTAATTTGGTTGTTGGGCAAAGATTTTCTCATCAAATCTTGATACCCCATTTCAGCAAAATCTTGTTTTTCACCTCCTTCTTGATTACTTAAGCATCCCATACTGTTTCCCCAGCTGCATGGCGTGTTCAATTCCCAACCACTTGCTCTATTTTTCCCAAGGGAAATTCCATCATCTATAGAAACAGATTCTTTGTGGTCCGGACCTTCTCGAGATCCCGTACATAGCGGGAGCTTACCGCACCGAACTGTCACTGCAAAAACAGATTCCTCAGACACAAAACCCTTACCCCCAGACACACAGCTCCAAGATTCCATTTTTTTTTTTCAAGACTTGAATAATTTCACATAAACTGAGGAACCCAATTTGCTCCTTCACTCTTCAACACAAGAACCATGTTGAATATTCAGCTCCATAACCTCAAATATTCTCCACAAACCCATAGACCAAGCAAACAAATTTTTATTTAAAAGCTCAGAAAATGCAAAACAAGATTTTGAATAATCTTGAGAGATGAAACCCCAGAAAAAGATAAGTCACAAAACACTAGTCCGGTAGCGCAAAAACAGCAGAAATATATACAACTAAAGACTAAAATTATTTTAATCAAAGGGGCCACTAAGAAAGCAGGTAGTAGCAGACAAGTTAAATACGTGCCTCCTTAGTGGAAGCAAAGTAGGTAATGGAAGATAAAGATAGCTATAGTTTGGTGAATGAAACTGTGGTCCAGTTACTAAAAATATAATCACTCCCTTCCGTTTTACATGTCCACTAAGCACACCAAATAATAAATAAAATACGTAATTTATGATACTCATAATAATTGATACATATTATTAATAAATTTAAAAACTTAGTAATTAATATGATGGGTATAACAGAAAAAAATTATCTTCTATTATAACAAGTAAAATTAAAATATTAAACAAGTAAAAATAAAAGAGTAAGTAGAATAGAAAGCTGCCAAACTGATAGTAGTTAATGTGAAAAAGAGAGGTATACTTTGTTTGGGGGGGGGG
>MCJB01013947.1:218263-235712 GCA_002018475.1 Nicotiana obtusifolia | reverse complement strand
TGGGGGGGGGGGGGAAGGGGAGGGGGATTAGTTGCAGTAGTAGATATTATGTGATGAGTGGTAGTTAAATTTGTGGATATGTATAGTTGATTGGTGAAGTGAAGAGACCACTCAATGAAACAGAGATGTGGCATTGGATTTTTGTTCCCACGTCCACGGAAGGGTTCACACTTCACTGCTTCTTTTATCTATAAACAGTAGGCAAGGGGTAGGAATGGGGGAGAATTTTGGGGGGGACGGGGGTGGAGGAGTCACGTTTTAAATTCTTTTAGTTTTATTTCGAGATTATATTATAAATTTATTTTGGAACATCGCACGTAACAGAAGCTTAATGTATTGAACCATTCTACTTTTTATTATAATTTATATGATTTATTGAGTTTGAAGTTAATTATTTGTATATTTTTATTGAAACTTTCAACATATATATAAATGCTAAAACAAAATTACTTAGTTCGGATGAACACGTTTCTCTCTAGATCCGCTCCTATGAGTGTTACTTTTTGCTTCTTCTTTTTTCTTATAAGGATGTTCAGTCCCAATTTATAAGAAGATATTGATTGAAAGAAAAAAATTTAAAATTTTGTGATTTAAAATAAATCATAGAAATTTATGTGGGTAAGAAAGAAAATTATAGTTAAATTATTACTAAATAAAAAAAACATCATCTTTTAGGAGATGACTAAAAACAAAAAAATGTACATAAATTAAAACGAAAGAATTATATTACTTTTTGGTACTTTGCTTAGCAAGTAGGGAAACTGCAATTTCCACACTTTTTTGTTTTCTATTTTAAGTTAGAGGGGTGTGAAATTATTGAAGAAATGATAACGGAAAAAGAGAAAGAGAAAGGAAAAGATAGAGAGAATAAAGCAGAGACAATCAACGGAAAGAAAGATTAATTCCTCTTGCCACACGTTTTCAGCGTTCAATGTTTAGAAACATGATTTCTACCGTTACTTGCACTAGATTACTTCTTTACATAAATAGCCATTCTATGAGAAAATCGCAAATGTAACCACATTGGATGTAATTTACAAAAATGGCCACTTTTTCCCACTAACCACTTTTGCAAATCTTAAATTTTGAGTTCGCTACTGCTGAATTTTCTCCAACTGAACTCTGAAAATATGTGCCAAGAGAAGTCGAAATGACAGTATACACAAATTAAGAAGAAAGATTATTAAAAAGATTACATTTTCTTACACTTCAAACCAAATTAACAAGGTACCCAACTCATACTCGAGAATTTCATGTTCTCCATCCTATAATTGCATTATCTTGTCAATTGATCTATTTTTGTCTTGATATTGTGGTACCCACTTGGACTTATAATATACATTTACTGGCTATATGGTGCCAATAATTATAATTAAGACTTTTTTTTTTAATTATATCGATACGTTATCACATCATGCTAAAATCTTTTAAATCTCCCAATTTTATATATCTCCTTCCATCGGATCTTTAAAGGTATACAAGAAACACACACGGCTACTCATAAAGTAGTCTTAAAATATAGGTCAGCAAATGCAAAATAAATGTCTCTTTTTTTGGGGTTATTTTTTAACTTAGTTACACATTGTAAAGGAAAATTAAATTATTTGTGACAGAAAGTATTTTTTTAAAATGAGACTATATCACTCATTCCTTGGAATAGTTCAACTGCATACAGAGGCGGAACTACGCTTTGCTTTATTGAGAGGGGTCACCAGCACCCATAAAATTTAATAAATTTTTTATGTTTATATGCATATATCTTTAAAATATAGTGATATATTAGTAGTAGGAACTCTATAGACAAAGTAGATTTTAGTTGAATCCAAAAGTGCATCCGCAACCTTCAAATTTTGAGTCTGACTCTGCATACAGAGGCGGCATCGGGAATTGAAATTTATGTGTTTTGAAATTGTCATCAAAGCCATAGCTCGTTTAGTTTACTAGGTTCGTAATTAAATATTTATACATATTTAACGAATTTCTTAATACAATTTTATGAGTTAAGCAAAAGCTACTGAATTTGTCCGCACCTTTTCTACTTCTCTAGCTTCGCTTCTGACTGCAACAAACATGGGGCGGTGAGCGAGCCCCTTCTTCTCCAATTTTTCTTTCTCAATATCTAAAGTAAATATTCCTATTATATTTAACCAGAAGTCTCAAGTTTAAATTTTAGAAATAGAAGCATTTGGTAAGGAGGATTTTATCTCCCAAAATAAGTTTATTTTGCATGAACATATCGAATGAAAAATAAAAAAATTTATATCTTAAGCCTTGATTATCTAGTAAAAATAAAGGTATGGTACTGACACTATTGAGAGATTTGGTGTTAAAAACACGACAGTATTTCTGGATAAGTTTCTATAATTATTTTGGAACATATATATTTCTTCTTCTTTTTCGGTATAATGTTTCTTTCCAACTTATCCTAACGAAGAGACATAAATTAAAGTCATTTCTTACAATAGTATTTACCTCTGGAACAATAGATAGACAGCTTTTGGGATCAAAATCATGCTTTATGAATTGGTGTTTATTTTTTTTCAAAAGCTTGTCTGCCAACTTTGTGTGGCTTTTAAGGTAGCATTAACTAATCAAGGACATGTCCAATTTTGTTTAAGGCCACCGGAATTGAATGGAAGAATTAAGTAAGACAATCCAAGATTCCTCTAGTTAATTCGGTAACGGTAAAGGCCAATTATACCCCTATTCTATAAGAAAAAGATTTACGTTATATGTTTGATTCAATTATATCCCCGCCGTAATACTATTGATTCAAATATATTCTTTTTTCGTTAAGTTTATCTAAAGTGGACATCCAATCCTACGTGGCACTGACATTTGATGAGGTTGATGACACATGACTTGCCACCTCGGCGCTCTTAATTCATATATAAAAGATTAAAATTTGAAATACAATATTTTTCATGGTAACGGTAATGATGGCAATAGTGGTGGATGGGAAGAAAACTTTAGTAGTGCTGAAAAATAGAAGGGAGGGGTAAAATAGGTTAGGGACGCTGAGGTGGCAAGTCATGTGGCATCCACCTCATCAAATGTCAGTGCCACGTAAGATTGGATGTCCACTTTGGACAAACTTAACAAAAGAGGAATATATTTACCAATAATATAACGATAAGGGTATATTTGAACTCAAAGTATAATGAAGAATTTATTTAAACCTTTTATCATTTTACATGGATATATTTGACCCTTTTCCCATTCAGTAATGTTTGAGATCTTCTAATGGGGGGCCTTCCCCACTCCACAGATCCCAGTTCCCAAATAATTGCTAGCTGCTATGCATTGATGGTTCCAGACGGATACAAGATTTGAAGTTACGGGTTTAAGAATTCAAATTCTTTTTTAAATTATTGGATTATAAAGTAATTTTTTTTTTTAAAAAAAAGGCAGTTCAGTGTACTAAACTCCCGCTATATGCGGGGTCCGGGAAAGGGCCGGACCATAAGGGTCTATTCTACGCGGCATTACCTTAAATTTCTGCAAGAGGCTGTTTCCATGGCTTGAATTCGTGACCTTTTGGTCACATGGTAGCAACTTTACTAGTTACGCCAAAGCTCCCCTTCTGAATTATAAATTAATAATTTATACATATTAAATAAATTTCTTAAGATATATATATTATTTGGACCAAAATTACTAGATTCGACCGAAGGTGTAGCTTCTTTTCTCCCTCCGTTCCTGTTGATGGTCTGGCCTCTCTGCTACGTTGTTTAATAAATGATTTATTTCAACTTGTTGTAGCAAGTAGTTTGTTTTATTTCTAGATTACGGGTCCTGTATTTTTGTAAATAAGTAGTTACTTATAATTATCTTTTATGTGATTAAGTTAAAATCATAAATAAATTATATTTACTCATGATAAGAATTAAGATACCTTTCTACCTCCATCCTAAGCAATACTTTCAAACTTTTGTTGACTAATAGGGTCAAATTTTTAATGCTTTTATGACATGCTTCCTTAGAATAAAGTTCGTAGTTCATTTGTAGCCAGCTAATAAATTTAAAGAGGCTTTGAAATTGTCCCTGCAACCCCCTCCCCAGNCCCCCCCCCCCCCAAAAAAAAAAAAAAAACAAAAAATCCATTCCAGCTTACCCTCTCTCCTCTATTATATGTCAATACTTGAATGTATAGTAGCTTTTTCTGCCTTTGGTAGGGTATACATCTTTCCACGCTGCTGATAAATATTTATTGTTGGAACCCAGTAATTAAGGTTGAGTATGGTCACTTTGATTATTCATTTTGGATATGACTATATACTGACTAGCAAGAATATGATATTCAATCTCACATGTGGTGCCTAGCATATTCCCCTTACAAATATTCCTTTTAATTCTTGATAGAGAACGCTTTCTTTTTAGTAAGCTTTATACAGTGTGTGTTCAACTTAATCGGATACCAATATAAGTATCGAACATCGGATTAAAAAGAGTACTTTTATCCTTTTAAAATTAGGAGTATCAAATTTTTTCACCCAAAGTATGTATAATTACTAGGACTATATTTCATGTGTCTTACATACTTTTCTCATGGTTTTTACCTTACATTCATGTATTCGAACTTCGAAGTTAAATTTTAGACCAGCATATATATATATATATATATATATATATATGTGTGTGTGTCGGTTTATAAAAATAATCTTATAATTTTAAGCATAATAATTCATAATAAAAGGACATAAACAATTTCTAGATATTGGCCTTATAATCCTATTAGTTTTAGGACATAATACTACAAGTTAGAAATCCTACATGATTACCTTTAAGAATCCTATTAGTATAATAATTTCGGATTGTCTAATCCATATATAATTGAACAAGTAAATATATTTAGTCATGTAATTATATTACTTTTAGGATATACTTCTTAAAAATTCCTATTACCAATTTAATTTGAAAACGTATTATAATGTCGTATTACTAATTTAATTTGAGAATGTATTATATTGTCCAAATCCATTTAGAAAAATGAGAGCCTATATTATTATAAAAGCATAAATATAATATTAATATATCAAAATTGCCCTAAAATATTAAACGAAAGAACTCATAGGGAAATGACATAACTGCAATAACATAATTTTTTGAACTATCATATCTTCTATGATAATTTTTAATATTTAAAATTTTAAAATTAATAAAACTTTATCTATTAAGTTCTTATTAAAAATATATAGGAAGGTTTAATAAAATAAGAATCCTCCGTATTTGCCAATACATTACTACTGCATAATGTCCAATACGATGAAAAAATAAAAATAATGTTATATAGAATGCATAAAGAGTTAAAATTGAGAGAAAAAAATACCCACAATAATATATTTTTATATTATATTTCAACTATTTTTCTACTCAAATAATATTTTTTAATCAATTTTTTGTGTAATAATAAAAAATACCCAATTATTTAAACAACAAGTAAGAAAATATTTAAGAATATAAATTTGTGAGAAAGAGAAAAAAAAATTATTGGTAAGAGTCAATACTACTAATGACTCTACAAACATAAAGATCTATAAGTGAAATATCATATTAATCTTTTACTCTTTGAAAATAAAATTTATGATGAATAACATTATAATTAAGATTAAATATTCAAAACAAGAGATGAACTAATATTTAGATCTGAATCAACATAGAACAAATTATTTTTTGTGTAAAATCAAATAATGAAATCTTTAAATTAATTATTTAGCAAGAGAATCCAATTCAATTATTTTTAAATTCATCATGTGAATAAAATTCTTATTCAAGTTAAAAAAAAAAAATCTCATGATACATAAATTTATTCCATAAAAAGAGCATTAGAACACAAAGTAAAAAGATTAGTATATTATTAAGAATCAAAATACTACACAAGTGTTTGAGGAAGCACAATCAAAGCTAAATCCTAAACAAGAACAAGTTTTCAAGACTATATTATAAAGAGTCGACTCTGGTATAACGGGATTATTCTTTGTAGATGCCTCCGGCGGAATCGAAATAATATTTCTATGTCATGCATTACTTGCAAATATCAAGAGGCATGACACTATTAGCAATAATAACAAGTGGTATACAAACAACGATTTTATTGTGAGATCACCCACTTTAGATTTGATATACCTCTTCAAACAACTCAAATAACCATCACAAATATATCAAAGCAGAGCAACAGTGCTAAATTTATAAGGAAAGCAAAATTGATAATATGGGATGAAGCATTTATAGCTAAGTGTCAAACGATCAAAATAATTGCTTGAAGTTCTAGAGATATATTGGATATTAATGAACCGTTTGGTGAAAAATTAATAGTTTGGGAGGTGATTTCTGTCAAGTACTACCAGTAGTTCCAAAATCGACAAAAGTAGAGACTGTAAAAGCTAGCTTACCAAAGTTATATTTCTGTCTTCAACGAAAAAGATTCAACTGATAAGAAATATAAGTAAGAACAGATCCAATATTGAGTGTTTTTTTGCTTCGTGTCGGAAACGAAGAAGAGTATCCAATAAAAGATGATTTGGTTCTTCCTGAACAGGTGGTTATCAATCACAATGGTAATAGTAGTGCATTTAATAAAAGAAATATTTCTATCATTAGATTAAAAATGCAATTTGTGCAAATCGCATGATAGAATTAAAAGATATCTTAGCTAGCAAAAATGAATATATTGATCAACTAAATAAAAGGTTGATTGCCAAATTTTATAGTAAAAATAAAATATTTTTCAGTTTTTGGCTCAGCAGAAAATGATACTAATAATTACTACCAAGAAGAAAACTTAAATACTTTAATACCAAATGGCCTTCTACCATATATGTCTGTTGTCAAGTTTCTTATTTCTTACTTATGTTAGTGTCACCGTTTATATGGTAGACTAAGTTAAAACAGATCTTCCATTGTACATAGGTTAATTTTGAAGAAAAATATACCTGTCATACTACTGAAAAACTTAGATATGCCGAATAGCTTATGTAATAGTACACAGATGGTATATAGAAGTTTTGACAATAACGTCATACACGCAAAATTTATGATACTGATTAATATGCTTCTAAGTATATTCTTATCCCTGAATTCAACTTTCGTCTTCCGAAACTAAGGAATATCTTTTTAAATTTGTGCAAAAATCATTTTTAGTATGTTTATATTTTGCAAATAAAATAAATAAAGCATAAGGACAAACATTCTAAATATTGGACTATATATTTTCTTGCACGAACAATTGTATGTTGCACTTTCAAGAGGGATATAAAGATCGACAACGTGAGTTCTGGCATTAGGAGGAAACATACACAAAAAAATATTGTCCACAAAGAAGTGTTTGTTAAGATACCATCACATTAAATACTTTTAAGCTATAATATATAATTATCTAACTAACATGACAAAATTGATCATTTATTCACGTATTATGCTAATGTAATAATATTTTTCGGCATTTAGATGATTGTTGTAATATTATACATAAAATTTCTCTCATTAATTAAATTTTATTGTTCCTTCATATAAATACATATTTAAATCATCACGTGCCATTATTAACGTGTAACGCACGTTCATAAATACTAGTATATATATATATATATATATATATATATATATATATATACACACACATACATATATATGAAAAGCACATTAATGAAAGAGCAAGGGACCTACTCTTGAACAAAATAGGTTCAAGGTATATTTCAAGTTATTGACTTTACAATTCAAAAACCCCCATAATAAAGTTTATTGGCTTATAATGGGATCTTTACATAAAATAGCCGGTCAGGTTTACTATTTACATTTTCTAGTCGGTATACATAAATTATATATTTATTATATTTATAAACGTATAATACATAAATTATATAATTTATTTTAGTTTAAGCGGTTAAATTAGAAATTATTTAAGTTAATTCTTTGCTTATTTTTAATGAACCACAAAAAGATAACGAATAAAGAAAAAAGATTGCCGATGTTGATGAATCGAGGGTATGTCAATTCTCTCTTTGGCAGCCCTGAATTTAGTGTCCTAATCAATATAACTATAACTATCTTGCGGATGGTAGCTGAAATAGCAGGGACCAGTTTGACATCTTAGAGTGACTATGCTTATTTGTATGTTTGCGCCTAATCATCAAACGTATGGGCATGTCGGCATGTCGCTATTCACGCATGTTCATAATCAATGTACTTTCTCAAATCTAGTTCAATGATTCTCATCAAACTACAATCCAAGTACTCCATCTACTAGTATTAAGTATTACTCTCCACTTGATCACCCCAACTCTAGCGCTAAAAAGGATATGCGATTGTTGCAAATATAATTTGGTTTAAGAGTTCGGAATCGAATTCCACAGAAAACTAAAGTTTAGATATAACTGTTTACTATAACTAAGAAGACAAGCTCGAACAATTCCTAAATTACTGTTTACAATAACTAAGAAGACAAGCTCGAACAATTCCTAAATTATAAATATTAAGATTCTTGTATCTAATTAACTAACAAATTAAATTAGTAGATTAACAATTAGGGATACTAAGGGTTGGACACAAGATTAAGGAGGTCTAGCGTTATGATTTCCCCAATTGTCGGAATCCCTCCCCCTACGTCTTCTATAATTACGCCTAAGTATTCTCTACCGATCATGAAAACTTCGGGTGTCGTAACTCTCTTCCGAGCAACTACCATAATTTACTAGACATATTCTTCCGAACTACACTAGCTGGCACTAATTCACCGCTCACTAAGATCGCACCAATGTTTCGTTATTCCTAATCCCACTTTTAATCCCTCCGTATTGATTCCTCACATATGTTAGGAGTGATGTTGTTCAACAACTTCTAAATATGTACCCTTTTTCAAGCAATACACACTAAATAGGCACAGTCAATTAAGGCCAAGATAATCACGTAGTTGAACAAGAAAAGAAAATCCAATGGCAAAATCATATTAAACGCAAGAGAAAATCATCCTTCAAAAGGTTCCATCAAACCCTAGATAAAGGAGTTTAGCTACTCGTAACTAGGGGTGTTCATGGTTCGGTTTGGATCGGTTTTTTCCTAAAAAGAAACCAAACCAAGTAAGTCGGTTCTTCAAATATTGGAACCAAAACAAACCAATTAAGTCGATTTTTTATTGATTCGATTTTTGTCGTTTTTATCAATTTTTTGATTTTTTCGGGGTTTTTATCAATTTTTTTCTTAAATATGAGGCATACACTATCAAACACATATTCCGGCGACTACATTTTCAACGTAATACTATCAAACCAATTGCCCATTGAGAAATCTATCATTTACCAAGATATATTGATGAGAATTGAATCAAATAGTGATGAATAATTTAAGTACTCAATTTAAAATCGATTATTTTTAACATGAAATAAATTCTTATACTTAGCAAAAGAAAACTACCAATAAAACTAGAATGTAAAGACAAAGAATTAGACTATTAAAATAGCAAAGAACTAAACTAAAAATAAAACGACTAATATGTACCATAAAATATTACAAACTTTATATAGAAATATACATATAGATAGGTATAATAATAAATTTAAAATAGCTATTTCTATAGTCGGTTTGGTTCGATTTTTTTTGGTTATTTTTTTTATTAAAACCAAAACCAAACCACATTTGATCGGATTTTAAAATTCAAAATCAAAACCAAAGCAAACCTAAAAAGTATCCATTTTTTTGATCGGTTTGGTTCGGTTTTTTGAATTTTTATGAACACCCCTACTCATAACCATACTAATAATCATGATAATAACTGAAAGCATTAAAATACATATTAAGAAAAAATGGAAGAGAAAACTCTTGTGATTCGTTACTTTCAAGTATTCTCGTAGCCTTCTTGTCTCTCCAATAATGTCCAACCCTTTCTCAATTCGTTTGGGGAATATTTATATTATAGGGCCGAAATACCTCGGTCCATATTCGGGTTGGAGTCTTTTAACCAGCAACTTTTAGTTACCGGGCTATAGACCTCGCCAGGCCAGGCTTATAGTGCGGTCAGCCTAGCTACAGAGTTGGCTACGCCTGGCCTATAGCGCGGTCAATATGGCTATAGAGCTAGCTTTACTTGGTCTGTAGCACGGTAAGGCAAGCTATAGAGCTAGCTTTACTTGGTCTGTAGCACGTTTTGGGTACTTAATGCTTTTGTGCTCTTTTCTTGCATTTTTGTTCTCTTTTTGTGAAACTTTCTTTCGACTCTTTCTTCTGATGCTCCTACACATAAAACAACGCAATTTTAGCTCAAATGTCGCATAATTAATCACTAAACCAACAAAATATAGGGCGAGTAATGTACTAAAAATATAGCATTTTGGCCGAACATTACTACCCCATACTTAAATGTTGCTCGTCCTCGAGTCAACCACTAATTCGCAATAACCTAAAGCACTTTACCTTTTTAACACATCTGAAGCACACCATACCTATGACTATAGTTGATAGCAACAATTAAACTTTATCAGACGCCTTCAACACACACTTCCCTTCACTTTATGCCATTCAAAAGTTTATTCAACAACAAGACAAGATGCTTATAACAATCCTAGCCTCATAAACCGACTCAATATCACAATGCATTCATGGCTTGAACACTTAAAATCATAGAGACATCTAATAACGTTACCTATCCCTTGCAAAATCATGTGCCCTCACAACCAGAACAAAAGAGTTAGTCGAATCCACACACTCGAATCAAATGTTCAAATATACTTTAAGGACTCAAATAAATCAAACAAATTTCTCACTCTCACAAAGAAGTCACATGCATGCATAAAGTACCATAGGCTTGCCCACTATGTTAACATCTACTAATGTAGACTTGCTTGATCTAAAAATCAATTAGGATTTTTTATAGTTGTAACGTGGGCTAAAAGACGGGTAGGATAAATTTAGGAATAGTGACTAACCCTCCTAAGCACTTTAACACATCACAAAATTAATTTTAAGCGCATTTTTCTTCAACCCAACTTCAATTTCACAAACAATATCACCCCAAAGTATTTTCTCTTTCTTTTTTAAGCATCATTTTAATTCATACCCACTAGCAAGGACAAGATATTATTAATTTATTTTGCTGCATATTTTTTTTTCTTTTCAACAATACTTTTTTTTCTTTTTTTTCATTCCTGCTAGTGGTGTATTCCTTACAATACAAGTGCACATTTCTTTCCTTCATTAGTTCCACTCAAAAGTCACCTAAGTTCCCTCCTTACTTGTTCTAGCTCATTTTACAATTAAAGTGCTTTAAGAGGTAAAAGGATCAAAATAATGACAATTAAGAACAAAGGGGTATAGACTTGTAATATGGTTGCCAAATAAAAGTTTATAGGCTCAAAAGGATTGACTAGGGATAGTTTTTATTTGTGGTAAGCATCAAGCTCAAAAAAAGATCAAAGAAAACCTAAAATTATTTTTCAAACCGAGCAAAACCTAAAGTTTCGCTTCAACACACATGTCGGGCAAGTTCTAGACTCTAATGCAATGAAACGGACTATGCAATTTCTCACCATGCATGGCACATGTCACTAAGGACGGTTGCATTCCGATTCTCAAACAATTGCAAGTATTCAAGGAGCCACAATATATTAAGCATCAAGCACAAAGTGACACAAGGCAGAGAAAATGAGATACAGACGTCAATACACATGTTATCTACTCAACAAGGCATCATAAGCATTTGCAAACCATAGGGAATATACTACACATGCTAGAGCTTAAATATGCTACTATCAAACTAGTCAAAAGCGCCCAGCAAATCTCATTCTTCCCATCCTTTTATTTCCTAAGTCCTACTTTACTCTAAAGATAAAAATACTACTACCCGGTTCAACTCCCGTGAAAAAGAACCGAGGCACAAAGAAAAATCACGAGGGATTATTATTACCTAAAAGAATAAAAAGACATATCTTTGGATTTTTAAATTTTTTTTTTCAAATTTTTTTGTGTGTTTTTAGTTAGACTTTAGACCCTCGAGAAAATTGTCTAGGATATCCATCATCGGGAAAAGTCTAATATTTTTTTTATTTTTCTAAAAAGAAAAAAGATTTTTCACTTAAACTAACACAACTAAAATAGCATAGAAAGTCACCCAGACAATTTCCTCACCCCACACTTAAAATTATTCATTGTCCCCCAGTGCACACCATAAATAAAAAGTGGGTGAAAGAAACTCCCTGATAGGCCAAAGACCGAAGCATCAGCAGCTCATGGAATACTCAGACTTCTCCCAAGCCTGGCCTTCGTGCGGGTACCTCACACTTAGTTCCAACCATCTAGTTCGCTTTTGCTTCCTTCCAATAGCTTTCCATTCCATGTTCCTACAACATAAAAAAAAATACACTACAAAAATAACACAATTAAAGAAAGAGTAAACAAATAAAAAAAAATCCAGTAAAGTTAGGTTGCCTCCCAACAAGCGCCTAATTTAACGTCGCGGCACGACGTGAATCACTTTCTGCCTCAACTTCGAACTTATGAATTGGACCCCAAGTTTTGATTCTGATCTATGATCATACTCTTGGGGAAATACAAATTATTGCGAGCCAAAAATTAAGTGATTCTTTATGCACTTTTTGGCTTGCAACCGAGGAGTGTCACCTTGCCTAAACGGCCTTGAAAATTTCAGAATATAAGGCTCATCCACCTCTTCCTTTGACTCTTGCATTGGCTCATACAGATTAATTTCTATACCTCCTTCCGAACACAATGTCGAAAAATGATTGGAGTGAGGACCAATGCGCTCAAACTAAAAATTCAACTTGTTATCGACCTCCTCTTCTTGCCACAAATTAGAATCAATTAAAATTGTATCTGTAAGGTCCTCAGTTGACTCCAGTACCACTTATTCAACATCGACATCATCAAATTCTAGTTGGTTGGTTTGGTTATATTCTACTCTCAACTCCTCCATTATAATGAAAATTTCTACAGCTAATACATGCTCTTCTTTGCTACTATCCACAATGTAAACTTGTTGCGCTTTACAAGGTTCAATTAGTTTATTCGCTTGAGCCTCCAAGTTGTTAAAAGTTGCCTCTTGCCTTTGTATCTGCAGTGGTTTCTCATCATATAGTTCCATATTACACTTCAATTTATCTTTGATCTCCTTCAAGTCAGCTTCCCTAGGTTCTTTGTTCTTATTAACTTCACATGAAAATGTAGAACCATCATAATAAGGGGTTGGGGAGGATAAGAAATATAAGTGTAATCATATAAGTGATCATCTTGACCACCACAAACGTCACATATATTCCACACATAAGATTGAGTTAGTGCACCTAACTTGCTATCGGAAATATTTTAATAATTTTGCCACGAGTGGTTTCCTTCATAATATGAGGATCAATAGTCGAATTATCAACACCTAAACTCCCATATTTCTAAGATGTCATGTTTCTCAAATCAACAAGTAGAATATAATAAAATAAAAAATAAAATAAAACAAAATAAAGTTCAAACTTGAAACCTAGCAATATGTACACCTACAGCTACACTGTTAGTTCCTCGGCAACAGCGTCAAAATTTGATCATGCCCAACTCTATTCCTAAAAAGGATAAGCGGTCGTTGCAAATATAATCTGGTATAAGAGTCTGAGTCGAATCCCACAGAGAACTAAGGTTTAGCTACAACTGTTTACTATTACTAAGAAGACAAGTTCGAACAATTCCTAAGTTATAAATATTAAGATTCTTGTATCTAATTAACTAACAAATTAAATTAGTAGATTAACAACTAGGGATACTAAGGGTTGGAGACAAGATTAAAGAGGTCTAGCGTTATGATTTCCCAAATTATTGCAATCCTTCCCGTTACGTCTTCTATAATTTCGCCTATATATTCTCTACCGATCATGAAAACTTCGGGTGTCATAATTCTCTTCCGAGCAACTACCACAATTTACTAGACATATTCTTCTGAACTACGCTAGCTGGCACTAATTCACCGTTCACTAATACCGCACCAATGTTCGGTTATTTCTAATCCCACCTTTAAACCCTCCATATTGATTCCTCACATACGTTAGGAGTGATGTTATTCAACAACTATCTAAATATGTACCATTTTCCAAGCAATACACACTAAATAGGCACAATCCTTCAATTAATTAAGATAATCATGTAGTTGAACAAGAAAAGAAAATCCAATGAAAAAATCATATTACACGCAAGAGAAAATCATCCTTCAAAAGGTTCCATCAAACCCTATATAAGAGTTTAGCTACTCATAACCATACTAATATTCATGATAATAATTGAAAACATTAAAATACAGATTAAGAAAAAAAGAAGACAAAACTCTTGTGATTCGTTGCTTCCAAGTGTTCTCGTAGCCTTCTTGCCTCTCCAATAATGTCAAACCCTTTCTCAACTCGTTTGGGGAGTATTTATATGTTAGGGCCAAAATCCCTCGGTCCAAATCCGAGTTGGAGCCTTTTAACCCGCGGCTTTTAATTACCGCACTATAGACCTCGCGATACCAGACTTATAGCGCGGTCAGCCTGGCTATAGAACTGGTTACGCCTGGCCTGTAGCGCGGTCAAGCTAACTTTACTTGGTCTGTAGCACGGTTTGGGTACTTGATATTTTTGTGCTCTTTTCTTGCATTTTTGTCTTCTTTTTGTGCAACTTTTATTTGACTCTTTCTTCCTATGCTCCTACATATAAAACAACACAATTTAGCTCAAATTGCACACAATTAATTACTAAACCAACAAAATATAGGTCGAGTAATGTACTAAAAATATAGCATCTTGGCCGAATAGCACTCATATTCACTTTAAGTGATTTTTTTGCTGTTTTTACGCGTATTATGGATTTTAGCATTAATTAATAATATAATTGACCATATTGACCTTAATTTGTTTATTGAAAATACAACAAATACTCCTAGGCACTTTACTCCAAGGGACAACTTTAAAAAAATAAAGTTAATTCTTTCTTGATATGTGAAAAAGTCAAATATTATAGACCACAAAAAAAAGCCAAAAAATCACTTAAAGTAAATAGGAGGGAGTAGTCATTTAACGAACTAAATTTATTTTAAAATATTTTTTATCATAACAAGTATTTATTACAGTCCTAAGGTTTTAACATATTCATTAATTATTCCCTCCATCCCACTTTAAATGTCCTAAGGTTTTCATATATTCATGAAAAAAATTATTTAATAATATTAATCACAAATTTATTTGACTAAATCAGTCCCTCTGATTTTATTTACTTAACGCTTTCGCCTTCTGCACATTCTTTTATAAAACACTAACAACAAGTGTTGCTTGACTAATTGCTTTGTTTATTCCTTGATCTTTCTATCTATTTACTTCTATAATTTCTAGAACATTTATTTGAGTTGTAAGGTAAAATTGAAAAAGATCATTAATTATTTTTTTCCAAAAATGACAAGTATTTTGGACCAATAATTTTTTTTTTAATCAAAAAAAAAAAAAAAAAAACGCCCCGATGGAGTACCGTTCATTTCTCCACAAAATGAGTAATACTAATTGAGAAACCAAATCATCTTAGTATAGATCATTTATTGAAGTAATGATAGATCTAAATAATAATAATAATTAATGCCTTCTTAGATTTCTAAAATGACACTTAACTTAAAAGTAGAATACTCTGAGTCGAAAGAATGATATCAATTCATTAGAGCTTGTATTTCACAAGTTATATAGTTCAAACCGTAGGTCTTTGGAGAAACTTATAGTAAATAATTTCGGCAAATCATGTTTTACTCTTTTGTTTATTGCATTTAAACTACCGATATAAACTCTCCGAGAACGACTTAGGGGTCATTTGGTAGGCTGTACTAAGTAAAATAATTTTTGTATAAAAATTTAATCTGTCCAATACAATGTTTGGTTGCTCAATTCAATTTATGCATACCTAATACATGGATTACTTATACCTCATAGGAGGGCTTAGCTAATATCAAGAAAACCAAAGGATTACTTATACCAAGTTTAAGTATACCTGGATAAGGCCCTAAAATTACTAAATCGCCCCTCAAACCCTTTTAATTTTTAATATTCAAGGGTATAATTGTAAAAAAGATTTTGTACAGTTTTAAACCAAACACAAGCTTAGATTATACATTGCATAGCTAATTTTTAATACAATGAACCAAAAACGTGATAAAAAATAATTCCAGCACCACAATCTCTGCATTACTAATCCCTGCATTACTTGTGTTCGTACCAAACGACCCCTAAGTAAGAAAAAATAACTAAAGTCCAATTTTCCTAATTCTTACTTATAATCTGTTATAATTGATTGTATAACTAAAACCAATTAGTTTTATATAATTTAATTATCTTAGTAAGAATAAGGAAAAATATAGAGAAAGACTTTTTGTGAAAAATCTATGTTTGATTGTTTGAGTAGAAAATAATATGTATATTATCCTTTAATCAAACAATACTTCTATAAAATTTAAGCACCAAAAAATTAAATATACATTCTAATAATTACACTAATTAGATATAAAATATACTTTGACTCAAATTAAATTTTAGAAATACTTTTGAAATGATATATAATTTATATTTATATTGTAATTTTTTTAAGTTTTATATTTATGAATATGAAGTACACGTCCAAAGCGCGTACCCTGTGCTTCCAATTTTCATGTTTACTTTAAATGCCATGAGGAAAATAAAGAGTGTTTTAGCCAATATTCTTATAATTAAAGATGTTAAATCCATTGCTTAAAAAATGTAAAAACCCTTAAACATGCTTTCAAAATCAAAGACAAATCCCCTCTCTACCTTTCCATCTTAAAGATGAAAAGAGGAGTAGAAAGAGTACGGAGGAATGATATAATGGACGTGGATAACACCATGGATAAAACCAAAAGGCAAAAGCCAAGTGTGGATAATTTATTCTGTTCCCACTAACCTTCTATCTTTTCAGTTGTAGAAACTCCTCTCAAGATTATTCTGTAATAATTAATATAATTACTTTCATGATAAGTTTAAATATTGCAACTTACCTTTCTGATATTACTCGTACTTTTTATTAAAGGAGTAACAAATAATTGCAAGATGTCCTCTAAGAACAAGTCGGCAAAAGACATATTGTACTTGTATATTCAAAGACAGTCATATTTTTTATATAAGATAATTCACTTTTACAACATATATGTGGTTCTCTTCTTCTTCGTTTGGCGTATACAACTAATCTACTATGAAAATTGAAAAAGACTAATAAATAGTAAAAAGAATATCTTGGTAGTCTTTAAATTTATGATTTTATTATTATGTAGCCTGGTTGTAGAGGCATACATAAAACTACAAACAAAAGAGAAAACTAAATTGTAACTTACTCTTTTGTTCTTTTCTTGTGTATCGTTTTTGAGTTCTAACGCAATGATTCTCTTAATTTCTTTTCTGTTTAGGTTCTTGTGCATTGGGAATATGCAACTACTAAGTAGTAAAAA
>MCJB01013947.1:142421-218243 GCA_002018475.1 Nicotiana obtusifolia | reverse complement strand
GGGGGGGGGTTGGTAGTTCTTTGCGTTGTGAGAAGTAGGACTCCTTTTTTTAATATGGAAGATGAAGGGGGAGGGTATAAAGGGTTGTGGGCTGGACCATTTAGGAAAGGAGAACCCCACGTTATAAAGGGGTGCATTAAGCTCCTAGTATGCTTGTGGTCTGGAGAAAGTCACGGACCATAAGAGTTTATTGTATGTCTCTGCAAGAGGCTGTTTTCACTGCTCGAATTCGTAAACTCTTGATTACATGGGAGCAAATTTAGTACTTACGCCAAGCTCCCTTTCAAGAGAACCCCACACTATACGTATATAATATAATAGACAACTTTGGTGTAGTAAGTAGGGGCAAAGTCAGATTTTTTACAAAGGAGATTCAAAATGTACTAGATATCCATAAAACATAATTTTAACCTTACATATAATAATATACTTTTCCGATGAAGGGGATTCATTGCTCCGTCGCTGGTGATAAATATTCCTTCATCCTTAATTATAGTTATGAGGTTCGAGATCTTGGTACGAAGTCGTCTTTGATAGAAAATACTTTATCCCTACAGTATATTTTTCGATATGAATTCAAATATTTTTTATCAGTCCCAAAGTAAATACCGGACACCAAAACGGACAAAAAAAATACTAGACCAAAGCCGAGAAGGTGTTACATGCTCTCTTTCTTTGTCATAGTGATGGCGGTAATGGCATCCATCTTTCTTGCTTTGCTTCACTTTATATAAACCAAATCAGTCCAAATCAATGAATTGGGAGTCGACTGTCCATTTCCTGCTTTATACGAATGTTCCATGTGCACTTTCCTTATGTTTTCCAACTCCATCAGCTTCAATCTCAACTACTTTCTACTCACTTCTTGTGATTTCTTTTGTCCTTTCTTTTTGTGTGGTTAAAAGACTTGATATGGTACCTATGGCACTAGATTTTCTTGGGCCCCATTTCCATTTAAAGTGCCTGGCTAACACTTAATCTTCTACCCTACATTTATCAAGAAACTTTGACATGACAAAGTAGTTCTTCCTATCTGTACTAAAGTAATTTGGTAAAGAGAGAGCGAGTTTTTAAGATAGCGTTTGGACATAAATTTGATTGAAATTAAAACAAAAAAATTAAAAATGACATAAAAAATGATTTTTAAAATTTAAAATTATGTTTGGATATGCATTTTATTTGAAAAAAAAGTTGAGTGGAGCATTTTTTGATTTGATTTGATTTGTCACAAGGATATTCGCGAATCTTTTGATTTGATTCAAGTTTGTAAATTTTTAATTTCCATTTCAATTGATCCTTTTATTCATTTAGTACCTTTTGTTAGCACTAGAAGCTGAAGCTTTCTGATGAAAAACAAATTAATTTAATTGATGTAACGTGAAATTTATTAAGCCAAAAACTCATGAATTATGAGAACAACAAAAGTCTAAAGAACAATAATTTTGACACCTAAGAATTAAAATTTCCTTGTGCTTTAGGACCATAAAGCTTGGATTACAAAGAAAGTTATTATTATTATTATTATTATTATTACTTTTCTTTGGTGTGAAAGTCAGTCTATAAAGACAGATCAGCTCCCTCGTTTTTATGTAACTTTATCAAAGCTGCAGTTAATCAAATGCAAGAAATAGGCTAAGAATTTCGTGAATTTAAAATACACATATATTAAATAATTTTTGACTTATATACACAATATAAATTTTTATACGTGCAATATAATTTTTCGATAAAGAATATTCGATTGACCAACCATTAATGTATGTGACTGTGCCACGCCTTAGTTTAGTGTGTATTATATAGTGTATTCATCCAGTGTAGATAATTTTTTACCTATTTTAAGTGGAAGTTACCTATTGGCCGTCCGATAAAAAATAATTATATTCTCTAGCTATATCGGAGCAGTTGTAAAGTATAGTTTTCCCTTTCAATTCCATTTCATATAATGATAGTATATTCTTTCACTCTGAAAATTTTGTAATATTTCGGATCTGGACCTCACCTGCACAATTCTGGACCAACATTGAACCTTCGTTTGAGATATGCTCAGTACGCTCTACTCTTTGGGCTTCTTATTACCACGTGCCGAATACTCACAGGTAATTGCCCTGGGCTTAGTTTGGAGTAGCCCAATCTCTTCTAGAAAATTTAGGAGGACATTCCGAATTTAAAGCTTTTAATTTTTCTGACTATCTAAGGGAAAGTTCTTGTTGCAGAAAAAAAAATTCAAAATGAAAACGATCACCTCCTATAGAAATAGTGTAGCCTAGCAGTCAATCAACAACAACTATATACATAATGTCATCCCATAAGTCTGGTCTAGCAAGGATGGGACGTACGCATATTTTATCCTTATCTTGTTGTGAGACAGAAAAATTTGGATGCGAAAATATGGCAATATGCTAATTAATATAAGGAACTTCAAAAATTATTTTAAGTTACAACTCACAAGTTTAATTCCTAAGTATCATATCTTAGAATTTGTTTGAATTCAATTGTATGAATTTCTAGCTGGCCAATAAACAAATGTAACTTAATTATATATTTAATAAAAATCATAAAAAATAGTGATAGATTTGTAACAAATTTACAAAAGGCTATTCTATTTATTATTATATTGAACTTAAACTATAATTTTTAGTAACGTATAACATAATTAAATTTTGGTATGATTCGGATGCGTTCGTCGAAGTTTAAAAGTTTAAAGAAAGGTTTCGATCGTCGATTCGTAATTTTGATATTTTTTGGTGCGATTCGAGGCCTCGAGCAGGTCCGTGTTATGTTATGGAACTTGTTGGTAAGTTCGGACAGGGTCCGGGGGCCTCGGGTATATTTCGGACGAGTCGTGGATCACTTTGCAGCTTTGTTGTATTGCTGAAGGGCCTGAGTACTGTTGCAATCGCACTTGTGGAAAAAGTGTCGCAGATGCGACGCTACAAAAGTGGCAAGGCAAACGCAGGAGCAGATTTTGGTTGGGCATTGCTGGGACAGCGGATGCGATCGTGTCTTCGCAGAAGCGGGACTGCTCCTGCGGAGTGGGGTAGCGCAGAAGTGGGGGTGCACAGCGACCTGGCCTGGGTTCTCGCAGGTGCGAGATTTAAAGCCGCAGAAGCGGCTGTCGTAGAAGCGACCTTCCGGATCGCAGAAACAAAATTTTTTGGGCAGTGTTGTTTTTAAAAAAATGGGGTTTGACTAATTTTCTTTCATTCTCTCTTGGATTGGGTGATTTTTGGATTTCATCAACCATTGCAAGGTGAGTAATTCCCACACAATTTTCGTGGAATACTTGGATTATATACGATTTTTACATGGAAATTTATGAAAATTGTGGGATATTAAGAGGAACACCTAGAATTGATAGTTTTGGATTTTCATCATGATTTTGGAAATGGAATTAGGTATAAATTGTATATTTGAATTTGTGGTGTTATGGGTAAAGTTATCTTAAAAAATTTTCGGAATCCTAGCACGTGAGTCTGAAGGTTGACTTTATTGACTTTTCGAGCGGAGTTGGGAATCATTATAAATTATTAAATTGTAAGCATTGGAGTATATTTTGATTGATTTACATGTTGTTTGACTAGTTTCGGGACGTTTGGCTTTGAGTTGAGGTGTTAGAGAGGCGTTGGAGCCGATTATGGAACTTTGGAGCGAGGTAAGTCTCCTATCTAACCTTGTGAGGGGGAAACTATCCCCTAGGTGATGTAATTTCTATGTGATACTAGTTGTGGGTACTACATATGCACGAGGTGGCGCGAGTCCATACGTAGCTAAAGCATGTTTATGTGTGAGTAGATTTAGGACCTTTTCATGTAATATTTGAATTATTTGAACTCATTCTGCTGGCTTAATTACTTGAACTTATAACTGAAATTGATTTAGAAATAAATATATATGTACTAGGCCGAGCCTTATCACCTTGAGTTGTTGGCTAGTTATTTGAGAGACGATAAATATTATATTCACTTTGTGCTCATGTACTGTATTGTAAGCACGTGTCTTGTAATTCGATAACTTCCTTTCTTGTGGTGCGGGCTGAACGCCTCGGCAGTATAATAGATGCATCTGTGGTTCGTGCTGCTCGACCCTCGGCAGTGTACACGTTATTCTGGATCGGGCCGAACGACCTCGGCATAATCGTGTGTTATATCGCTGGTAGTCCGAATACTCATGAGATTATCCTTCCACTGATGCCCAACATCGTTTGTTACTGGTACTTGATACATCTGAGCTGATGAGATAGAATACAAGATTGAGAAATTCGTATTTTAAAAGAATTATTTGGAAGATTAGGCAACTTATAGATTTACCCCATTATGGCCGTGTGCTTCACATCTACTGATTGTTTTATTATATTGCTTTGTTGGACCTCTAGTAAGTATCGATGTCGAGCCCTTGTCACTACTTCTCCGGGGTTAGGCTAGATACTTACTGGATACGCGTTGATTTACGTACTCATGCTGCACTTCTGCACTAAATGTGCAGCATCTGACAGGTTCATTTGGTGATCATCTTGACGTGTTCGCGCACCTATTGAGGAGACTTTATGTGAGCTGCATTCCAGGCTACTGATCGCAGTCCATTGAGTATCCATCATACTATTTATTTTATCGTGTCTTATTTACATTCTGGATAGATGCTGTATTATTATTATTATACTTCTTAGAAAATGCTCATGCACTTGTGACACCGGGTTTTGGGGTTATACTAGTTGATGCTTATGGTTTCGCATATTATTAGCGCCTTTCAATTCTTTTATAAACTACAAATGTTGCACGTTCCCGTGGATTTAGAAGTGTAAATCTCCTTTCTTATTACAATCTATGATTTCGAAAGTAATAAAATGAGTAATTAAATTGATAAATCTCTATTGGCTTGCCTGACGGCGGTGTTAGGTGCCATCACGACCTATAGTGGATTTTGGGTCGTGACAGCTTGGTATTAGAGCGTTAGGTTCACTTATGTCTCATGAGTCATGAACAAGTCTAGTAGAGTCTTGCGGATCGGTACAGAGATCTCTGTACTTATCTTCGAGAGGCTACAGGGCTGTTAGGAGCACTTCCCTTCTTAAATATTCATCGTGCGGTTTGATTACTTTGAGGCTTATGCCTTTATTTGCATCCTACTCAACCTTATGCGACGTGGAACACTTGTTATCAATTGGACATTGAGGAGTTGTAATGGTACTGCAAATGTGGTGCGTGATTTTTTCCTGCGTACTCGAGTAAGTTATTATCGTCATCTTGTGGAAGGGCTTATGTCGTTCCATGCCCTGTATCAGTATTTGCCTATGGTTTTGAGGCTACGCATAGATTGCTATGATGTTCATGCATTGTTATCGCGTAGCATTGGTGTAACAGTAGGGTGGTTGTCTATGTGTCGAGGTAGTGAATGACCCGAAAAAGGGATTTCTCAGCGTATGGTTTAGGGGTTAGTATTTAATTCCAGCAGGAGGAAAGACAATCGGTCTATAGATGCTCAGGCATTGGTTGATGGAGTAACGAGACTTGATATTTTGGGCATGGTGGAATCCTCATTTGTGATGTGGTGTCGTTGTCCTTTTTGGAACGTATTAAGGTTGGCGGTGTTATGGTCTTCTTAATTTGCCTTCAGGGTGGGGTGCGGTGAAATAGTGTCTGAGAAAGGTTGTCAAAGATAGTGGTATGTAGCGGTTTCAGAATCGAATCGGTGTATCGAATACTGATGGCTCGAGAAAGATGACCTTCAAGGAGGCTTGAAGTTGGAAGAAATTTATTAGTTCAGGTGCTACATGTATGGATTTGATTTGAGGCAATATTTGGGCAGCAAAGTATGAGGAAGGACATGTCGGGAGGTGTCTCGCGATGGTTGAATTACTAGCAGGTCAAGTATGAAAAGCAGAGGTCGAGAAGTCGCTTAAAGGAGATGGTTTAACCGAAGTGAGAGTAGCGGATTAACATATGAATTCTGTGGTAGGATAGCCACATGCCTTGAGAAAAGTTTAGAACGATTTCGGAATCGTGGTGGAAAGTGACTAGGTCTACGGATTTTATTTTGGATGGAGACAACGACATTAAGGAAGATTGAATATGGCAGAAATGAGTTTGTTTGGAATAAAGAGGGGTGTAAAATCTTGATTTTCGTTATGCGATGCGACGTGACTTCGAGGTTGGAAATGTATTGTTGGACTGTCAGTTGGTGTCAATGGGGGATGAACAGACTTTTACAGCTGGTGGGTGAGCATGGGCTCAGGAGGATTTACTGATTTCGTGGTAGTTGTACCCTATGTAGTGTTGTTGGAAGATGTCGGTATGGACTTCCAAGTGTGGGCTATCTCCTGTGAGCAAGTTAGCGATTGTGTGATTTTGATAAAGTTTCTACGAGGAGTTCTACTTACTACCCAGCAGAAGGTCAGGTATGCGATCATGGCTGATAATTCGAAATATTCATGAGAAGTTTGATGAAAGAATTTCGAGAAATTTGGCGGGCTAAAGGTGCGAGATCAGGGTAATTAAGAAGGAGGAATCTTTGTGGGTTCTAGGTTTATGTAATTGTAGCTTAAGGCTAAGTGGGGGAGCCCCACCGTCTACGATTTAATCGTGTGGTTGTCTGCTAGTGCGTTTCTGATCATCGGTACATTGGTGGATTATTTATGACTAAGAAAAGAAAACATCAGGGATAATTCGAGCAAAGGATTTGATGAATGTGTGCTATATTTTTCCTTATCGATTCATGCACTGATTTTGGGGAGACTCAGAGTTTATGCTTCTTGTAGATGCAATGTACAAGGAAAAATAATTCATCTGGTGCTTCTTTAGGAGTGTTCATGTGTTGACAGCGCACTAGAGTTTGGCTTATATTCGGGACCAAGTCAGAGCGGGTGACTCTCAATAGTAGTTCTAGTGGGTTCGTTCTGTGGCTGGAGATCGGGATTTTGCAGCAGAGTGTGAAGAATACTTGAGGAATTTTTTATGTCATCATTGGGTCTGCGGGGCAGTATTGGAAAATAGGAGAAACAGTTTTGGATTCGCAGAAGGTCTTTTGGAATGGGTGTACCAGTTGGAAATGCTATTATGCGCATAAGGAAGGTACGAGGTGGTTCATCGGTATTGAGACGACATGGTCTCGTGAAGTGGGTCACTCGGGAGGGGTATTGTTGAGTTTCGTATGATTCTTGAATGGAGCTACTATTATTTGTAAGGCAAGTCAAGAGTGAATTGGAAGAAGTAGTTCGGTTCGTAATGGTTGAATCAGCATGATTGTGGCAATGATCAGTTCCTTCGGCGTGTGAATTTATACATGCGGTTTGTGATTGTACGTGCTGCTCGACAACAACTATAACTTGATTTGGGAGGCATTTGATTCAAATGGCATTGTGGTTTAATTGGATTTCTGAAGAGTCATGACGGTTTAGATCACGACTTGAGGTTTGTATTTTCAGAGGTTTGGGAATTCAGTTGCGTGTTGCATTGGTTCTTCTGAAATGAGCTAAGTGAATGGTTTCTAGACAATGAAGTGTTTATTCTACTAGTAGTTCAAGGGTTATAGTGAATACTTTTATTATCGTGTAGCGGCATGATACGTGCAGTGAGCGGCATGGGAATTTGAAATTTGAGGATCAAGGTTGCGGTTCGGTGTTGACAAGAATGACACAAGGTCGGATGAGCAGGGGTGAATTTAGATGTTCAGAGTAAGCTGGCAGTTTTTTTAGTGTCACTTGAGAACGACGTTCCGTAGAGGCTTTGTGTATTGACTTGCGGATTCTTGATTTGCTTTACAGAATTAGTACGGTTGGTGGTATGGATGTGCGGACTTTGCTACCTGGGCGGAAGGTTATGGGAGCGTACCCTACGGGGAGATTTGTATAGGTGTTACGTTTTAGTCACTTGATTTTTAAAGATTGAAACCAAGTATGAAGATTTTTGGTACTATCGTTAATGTGAGAGTTTATGCCTGGAAAGCGCTCTATCCCTTTGGTTGTGAACTGTGGTAGCTTGGACCAGAGTGGACGGCTACTCGTGTGTGTCATGAATAGGGGCATTGTGGGTCCTTGGAAGGTTATTGGCCCAGTATGGTATGATCAGAATTGATTTGAGGTTCGATGGTGGGTACAATGTGAATATGTGCTCTACGTCAAGTCGGATGTGTTCATTCATCATAACATTGCTTACGGAGGAGTCGTCGGGCATTGGATGTTATTCCCATCGTCAGCTATTCTGTGTAATCTATATTGTGCCATGTGGGTTATGAGACGGCTTGATTATTCGCACATGTGTTGAGGTCCCCTGTAGCTTGCAGTGTTATATGAGCAGGATGGCTCTTGAGATGCAGGTCATTTATAGCACCTTAGTTGTGCTTCGGTTTCGTAGCATATGGCGCTATCCGTCTCCCCAGGATTTGTATTACGCAATTGGCATGCTTGTGGTCGATATTTGGGCAAAGTATAAGCATTACGGCTTGATGTGTGTTTTCTTCTTGATTGTTATGTGCGGATCGGGTGGCACGCCGCCACGGGTATATTGTTTGGATCGGGTGGCACGCTACCACGGGCATGTTGTGTGAATCGGGTTGCACGCCGAAACATTGTCATGTTTGGATAGTGTTATATTGGATCGGTTGCACGCCGTAATAGTGAGATGTTGAGCATAGTTCCTTACATTTATTTTGTGTGCCTTGTTTTTCATCCCCGAGGTAGGTCCATAGCATCTATTCGGCCGTTTTATTCGTTACGGGGGCTGGGTAATTCCCTATCAGAGTTCGTTCTTCCTTATGAGTTACATTCGAGTAGTAGCTTGTTGGCGCTTTGATGGTGCTGCATAAGATCTTGGTTAGTGTTTGAGGTGACTCATTGCCTGAGCAGCTTGTACTGGGTGAGATGAGATTATTGGACCTGAAATTAGTGCAATCAGATTTATATAAGGTACATTAAAGAGAAAATATCATTATTCAGTCAGAATGAGGTAATGATCCTTGTCTGGGGAAGAGACTCCATGATTTGCTGATTCGACAGGTGATTATGAGTTTCTACACATCTCTTCCATCGTGGCAGTAGTGCGAGCGTTCGAACAAGGCTTATATGTGTTATGAGGTATACTACGGGCTTTGGGCCGGGTTAGTGAAATTGTGGCTGTTGTGCTTGGAGGAGGTTGCCTTGGGCAAATAAGTTATGCGCTACGTAATGTGATGTCAGCATGGGTGCACGATCATGTTTTGGTACAGTGCGTAGTGATCGATACGGTGTTCGTATGTTAGAATCAGGTTTTTGTAGAGAAATTCGGAGGTTGGAATTTGGTTCTAAGGCTTGATGACTAAATAAAAGGGAGGATCTTCATTCTGGCTCGAGCTAATGGGCTCAACTAGGTTGTGGTGGGATGAGTAGATGCACAAGGTGTTGACAGTGATTTTGGGGCAAGTCCAGAGCAATCTTAGCACGTTCGAAGACGAACGTATGCTTAAGTGAGGGGGAATGTAATAACCTGACCGATCGTTTTGAGCTCTAGCGTGTCGTTCGGCGATTTGAGGCCTTGAGTAGCTTCACCTCAGGTATTATGGTTTGTACGAGTGGTTTAGTGGTTGGAATTGAATTTCGGGAAGTTCGTAGTTGATTTGGAAAGAAAATTCTAATTTTGGAAGCTTTAAGTTGGAAGAATTGACTAAGGTTTGACTTTTGAGTAAACGACCTTGAAATCGAGGTGTGAAGGTTCCAGTAGGTTCATATGATGATTTCGGACTTGACCTATATTCTGGTTGAGTATTAGGTGGCTCAGAAGCATTTTGGCGCTTATTGTGGAAAGTTGGCAATTTGAAGGTTTTAGAATTTTTTAAGTTTGGTTTGAAGTGGACTTTGGTGTCATCGATGTCCGTTTGGGACTCCGAGCCTTGGAATAAGTTAGTATTGTGAATTATGACTTGTATGCTAAGTTTGGTATCATTTCGGAGTGTTTTGGTATGATTCAGACGCGTTCGCCGACGTTTAAAAGTTTGAAAGTTTAAAAATTAGGTTTCGATCGTCGATTCGCAATTTTGATGTTGTTTGGTGTGATTTGAGGCCTCAAGCAGGTCCGTGTTATGTTATGGAACTTGTTGGTATGTTCGGACTGGGTCCTAGGGGCCTCGGGTGTGCTTCGGACGAGTCGCAGATCACTTTGGAGCTTTGTTGTATTGCTAAAGGGCCTAAGTGCTGGTGCAATCGCACCTGCGGAAAAAGTGCCACAGATGCGATGCTGCAAAAGCGGCAAGGCAAGGGCAGGAGCGAATTTTGGTTGGGCAGTGCTGGGACCGCAGATGCGGTTGTGTCGCTGCAGAAGCGGGACTGCTCCTACGGAGTGGGGCAGCGCAGAAGCGGGGGCGCAAATGCGCAACAGGGCCGCAAAAACGGCCGGCGACCTGGCCAGGGTTCTCACAGGTGTGAGATTGAAAGCCGCAGAAGCAGAATTTTCTAGGCAGTGTGGTTTTTTATGAAATGGGGTTTGGCTCATTTTCTTTCATTCTCTCTTGGCTTGGGCGATTTTTGGAAAGCTTCAAGGGAGATTTTCATCAACCATTGCAAGGTGAGTAATTCCCACACAATTTTAGTGAAATACTTGGATTATATATGGATTTTTACATGGAAATTTATGAAAATTGTGGGATTTTAAGAGGAAGACCTAGAATTGATAGTTTTGGATTTTCATCATGATTTTGGAAATGAAATTAGGAATAAATTGTATATTTGAATTCGTGGTGTTATGGGTAAAGTTTATTTTCGAAAATATTCGGAATCCGGGCACGTGGGCCCGAGGGTTGGCTTTATTGACTTTTCGAGCGGAGTTGGGAATCATTATAAATTGTTAATTTTGTAAGCATTGAAGTATATTTTGATTGATTTACACGTTGTTTGACTAGTTTCGGGACGTTTGGCTTTGAGTTGAGGTGTTAGAGAGGCGTTGGAGCCGATTATGGAACTTTGGAGCGAGGTAAGTCTCCTATCTAACCTTGTGAGGGGGAAACTACCCCCTAGGTGATATAATTGCTATGTGATACTAGTTGTGGGTTCTACGTACGCACGAGGTGGCACGAGTCCGTATGTAGCTAAAGCATGTTTATGTCCAAGTAGACTTAGGACCTTTTCATGTGGATATTTAAATTATTTAAACTCATTCTGCTGGCTTAATTACTTGAACTTATAATTGAAATTGATTTAGAAATAAATATATGTGTACTAAGCCGAGCCTTATCACCTTGAGTTGTTGGCTAGTTATTTGAGAAGGGATAAATATTATATTCACTTTGTGCTCATGTACTGTATTGTAAGCACGTGTCTTGTAATTCGATAACTTCCTTCCTTTCTTGTGGTGCGGACTGAACACCTCGGCAGTATAACAGATGCATCTATGGTTCGTGTCGCTCGACCCATGGTAGTGTACACGTTATTCTGAATCGGGCCGAACGGCTTCGGCATAATCGTGCGTTATATCGCTGGTAGTCCAAATATTCATGAGATTATCCTTCCACTGATGCCCGACATTTTACATGGTACTTCTTATTCGTTTGGTACTGGTACTTGATACATCTGAACTGATGAGATAGAATACAAGATTGAGAAATTCGTATTTTAAAAGAAATATTTGGAAGATTAGGCAACTTACAGATTTACCCCATTATGGTTGTGTGCCTTGCATCTGCTTATTGTTTTATTATATTGCTTTGTTGGACCTCTAGTAAGCGTCGATGTCGACCCCTTGTCACTACATCTCCAGGGTTAGGCTAGATAATTACTGGGTACGCGTTGATTTACGTACTTATGCTGCACTTCTGCACTAAATGTGCATCATCATTCATTTGGTGATCATCTTGACGTGTTCGCGCACCTGTTGAGGAGACTTTATGTGAGCTGCATTCCAGGCTACGCATCGCAGTCCATTGAGTATCCATCGTACTATTTATTTTATCCGGTCGTATTTACATTCTAGATAGATGTTGTATTATTATTGTACTCCTTAGAAAATGCTCATGCACTTGTGACACCGGATTTTGGGGTTATACTAGTTGATGCTTATAGTTTCGTATATTATTAGCGCCTTTAAATTTTTTTATAAACTACAAATGTTGTACGTTCCCGTGGATTTAGAAGTGTAAATCTTCTTTCTTATTAAAATCTATGATTTCGAAAGTAATAGAATGAGTAATTAAATTGATAATCACTGTTTGCTTGCCTGACGGCGGCGTTAGGCGCCATTACGACCTATAGTGGAGTTTGAGTCGTGACATACACAGCTAATAATAATTATATCAAGATTAAGAGTATATGTACATTTAATGTCTAGAGAGTTTATTTTATTAAGTCAGTATAAAATATTTATCTCTACTTGACCCGTTCAATACATAGAAAATGTACTAGCACAAGAAGTTAGAATTAAACCATTCCTATAATCAAGATAAATTATATTTAATCTTGTGCTACAATCATCCATGATGGTTTTTTCAATCCCATCATTAGATTGTGAATTCAAACTTTATACTTATAAAAGCTGATGAATTAATCTTCTGTGTATAAGCTAAACTCTATGTACTAAATCATCTATTATATAAGCAAATGACACAGACTAATATATGATCTATTTAAAACTTTATTAAAATTGAATAAATAATTATTTCATAATAAATACTATATCTAAACCAAACTCATGGTTAATAGTATATATCCCAACAATCTCCCACTTAGACTTTTAACCATGATAATTATTAGAATATACTCTATTCAAATGCATGGTTAATAGTATATGCCCCAAAAATCTCCCACTTAGAATCATAACCATGCATCTACAACTTTCTCAGGCATTCTTTTACATGACTATTAAAAGTCTTCGCCAAATAAGGATTTGTTAAAGAATCTTGCCAAGTTATTTCTGATGCAATCTTTGTTCAGTAGTGCTTTGTCATAACTATCTAGTTTAGTATTAAACTCTTCAGGGATCCTGTTACCGAAACTATCCTAAGAGTGTACATCAAACTATGATTTTCCTTAGTATTCTCCCACTACGACAAAGTACTACTAATATTACCTTCATTGCCTTACAGTATTGAAATATTAGCGACTTCTTACTATAGTATTCATTGTTCAAATATCACTCCCACTCGATAAAGGCATATTCTGCCTATTAACGGTTTTCCACTACTTAAATGTATTGAACGTCAATTCCAATGTTTGGGTTTTGATGTTCTTGAACATCTAGTTATTTCTTTGCCTAGTTCCTGTAAAACTAGTTTACTTTTAAGAACATGATTTATTAAGCAGTCCTTATCTAGTAAACTGCATTTGTTTTAACAATTGCGTTATTTTCTTTAGGACAATAAAATAAACCTTCATTCATTTTCTTGGATATTCAATAAACATGCACTTATCCATTCTTAGTTCCATCTTACATATCTGCTTTCCCTTTCAGCACATATGCTGGAATCTCATATATATGAACATGTCGCAAACTGAGCTTACATTCAGTCTGCAGCTCTATAGATGTCACAGGTAATTTGTAGAAGGAACTAAATTCAGAATGTAATTTGTAGTTTCTAGAAAATATTACAAAAACAAATAAGGCAAATCTGAATAACACTTCATTAATCTATCCATGTCCAAAAGAGACTTATTTCTTCTTTCTACCACACCACTCTATTAAGGAGTTTACATTATAGACAATTGAGATGTAATCCCTTACTCTGATAAGTAACAAAAGAACTCTTTAGAGAGGGGTTCTCCGCTACAATCAAATTGCAATGACTTAATATATTTTCTTGGTGCTTCGTCGTTTCAAGTATTAAAAGCCGAGAATTACTCAAATCATTCAGACTTATGGTGCATCAAATAAATATATTAATATTTTGAGTAAAATTTATAACGTCACAAAAATACTCAACACAATCTCTTAACAGTATGTTCATTGAACCATACAAATCAGAAGTGATTCATTCTAACTTATCACCAACTTTATTTCCTTTTGAAGGGAAATATTTTTTAGTCAATTTTCTTCCAGACAGGATCCATAAGTTGGTAGTGCCTCTACTTTCGATGAACCTTAAGGTCCATTCTTGACCAACTTGAAATCCTATCCAGATTAATATGATTTAGGCAAAAGTACACAGATAAGTTTTACTCAATTTTGAAGAACATATTCTCTTATGCTGTAGACTAATATTGTTCTATTTAGGAGAGACATTAATATATAATAACAAGGTCATGCAATCCTGTACCACAAGAGATAAAATATTTATCAAGCTCAATAACTAAGAGTTATTCGAATAAATAAATAAATATCCATCTCTTATTTTGCCCAGAAACCGGAATTAAGTTCCTTCTAACAAAAGGTACATATATTTCATCATTTAAATTAATGTCTTATCACTATCAAAGGAAATTTTAACAAGTTATACGACAAATTACATGAAGTCATCGTGGAGTTGAGATATAAAATATTAATAGATCATAATAAGTCAAAACACTGAATAAAAGTCAGACTGCATTCAATATATATATACATACATGCATCTTGAATAACAAATTCGATGGGAAAAGAATCATTCATGCAAAGTATATTATATAATACAAAAATTATACAATCCAGAAAGAAACAAAACCAGCTCAGATGGAGAGCATACTGTTATTTTTAGACAATTGTATATAATTATTCAATACTATAATTTCAAACACACTGCACATATATGTATTCATGCATCTTGAATAGAAAATTTCAATGGGAAAAGAACTACTCATGCAACATACATATGTAATGCCAGATTATTCACTCAAATAAAATAAAACAAACCCAACTCAGATGGAAAGTATACTGTTAATTTAAGTCAAGTGAAAATCATAATTAAAATAGCTCTAGTTCCGTTGATCTAACATGTATACTCAGATGGAGAGTATATACACGATATCAATTACTAGTATTTCACCTAGTGAGCTTGCAATAAATTTATCCGATATGAAGGAAGACCTAAAGTCAATGCGTAAATTTATTACTCACTTGAAATTAATAGTAGAAGACCATAGAAATATATTTCTATCACCACTTAATCATGATTGTATTTTAATTACAAAATTGATTCAACCCTTAAACTCAGATAGAGAGTTACTACAGGTTATCGACAACTAGGAACTATACCCAGTGAGTTCATAATAAATTTATCTGATATGGAGGAAAACCTAAACTCAACGCATAAATTTATTATCTCACTGTAAATAAAAAGTGGACACAATAGGGGTTAATTCCTATCACCACTTGATCACAACCGCGAATTTTTCTTTGAGGATTAAGTTTCATAATTTTAAAAAAAAATGCTCAAAACCCCATTTAAACAGTCACATTCTTATCATATACCAATTCATATCAAATCAACATATGTTATCATGTTCCATATTAGACATAAATAAATGATAGAAAGAATGACTTTTCGCATGTAAATCACATTTTAACCCGCCAAACCTCCAAGAAAACTCATCTAAACGATCTCAAATTGTCAAAATACGATGTGATTCACTGCATAGCAGTGAGCTCTTCTTAACTGATCATTTCCGATGATCCTACCAAATTTCAGATCACTCGGAGATCGTAAAATTCATGATCGCTAAAAAACTAGACCTAATTCGAAAAATTATTTTTGGCGTATTTAGGATTAAATCCATATGACTTGCATTCTTGCAATATATCATATTAAGTTAAACCATCATGTGTCATCATGTTTCAGATTTAACATAAATATAGCGAATATATAAAGAATAATTTTTTATATTTATAACAGATTCAATTTAATAAACTACTTAAAAACTCATTTAAACAACCTCAAAATGCTGAAAAACAGCATGATTTACTGCACAACACTGAGTTTTTCTCACTAGATCATTTTCGATAAACCTACCAAGTTTTAGGTCAATCGGAGTTCGTCAAAATCATGATCACCACCCTGTAACCAAACTCGAAGAATAACCGTTTTAAGAAACTTCATGAATTAAAATAAATATGATATTGATTTCCATTCTCCTTATAATTATAATATGAGCTCAAAGCTTATATTATGTTCTTCCTAATTCTAGGATTAATAATGCCTCCTTTTGTAATAAATTATCCTTTTATTAAACACACAAGAACCCAAGATATTATCTTTTCTTCCATTTCAGTGAAAACCTAATATCTCTTCTCATGGATGGAGTTGGTGTCACTAGTACCCAAAGAAAAAAAAACTCTTTATCTAGTTAAAACCTCCACCATTAGTGTATATTTATCAAGGACAACTTTCACATGTTCCATTAAGCATATTCGATGACTCAAATAAATATACCAATTTTGTGGATCCTACTTATTAATCATAATGCTCAATCCATGAATCGACATAATTACACATGTATAAATTTATTAAGAATTTTTCATGAGTTCAATAAACAAACTACTTTACTCAACCAGTCGTTTTGAGTAACCGTTCAGTGCTTAAGGATTTGATCAGCTCCGTATTATGTGTTATGACGTGCGTATGTAGCCGAGTTCGGACTTCGGGTGATTCAGGATTTGATGTGGAAGAAGGATTCGTGTTTTAGAAGCTTAAGCAGTAAGAGTTGACCGGAATTTGACTTTTGTGTAGACGACTCCGAAAGAGTGTTTTGATGATTTCAATAGCTTCTGGTGATTTTGGACTTAGGCATGCGTCCAGATTTGGATTTGGAGGTCTGTTGAGTAATTTGAAGCATTTCGGTAAAAATTTGAAAGTTGAAGTTTTTGGAAGATTGAGAGGTTGACCGAGAGTGACATTGGTGATATCGGGTTGGAATGCAATTTCGAGAGTTGGATTAACTCTGTTATGTCATTTGGGACTTGCATGCAAAATTTAACATCATTCCGGGTTGATTTGGTATGTTTCGGCACGAGTTTTGGATGTTAGAAGATTTGAAAGTTTATAAGTTTGATTCGTGGTACGATTCATAGTTTTGATGTTGTTTGATGTGATTTGAGACCTCGAGTGGGTTCGTGTTATGTTATGGAACTTGTTGGTATGTTTGGGGGGAGGGGGATCCCGGGGACCCCGGGTGTGTTTCGATACGTGTTTCGGATGAATTATGCTTGTGATCAGGTCTGTTTCTGGTGTATCCACATCTGTAGAGGATTGATCATAGATGGGGAGCCACATTTGCGAAGAAGAGACAAAGATTATGTCTCTTTTGCGATACTGAGGCCTGATGGGGGACTTCGCTTTTGCGGAGAATTTATCGCAGATGCGATAGTCGTTTTTGCAGCCCATTTATTGTGAATGCGAAGATGTCCGCTTCTGCGGCTATTTGTGCGCTTCTACGGTGTCGCAGGTGCCACTCTTCTTGCGCAGGTGCGGCTACAGGGCTGGCTAGTTTGGTTCGCAAATGCGGACTTTTTCTCGCAAATGCGAGGCCGCAGATGCGACGTTCCTGTTCGCAAACGCGAAAAACCTGGGCAGAATCACATATATGTCAAGGGTTTGATATTTTTAACATATTTTGAGTTCTACACCTCGGTTTTGGGAGATTTTTCACGGGGTTTTCAGGCAACTCATTGGGTTAAGTGTTCTCTACCTGAATCTTGTTATATTTCATGAACCCATTGCTATTTTCATCATTTAATTAGTGAATTAAGTTGAAAATTTGTAGAAACCTTTCAAAATGTAAAATAATGATTTGAAGGACGAATTAGTGTCGGAAATTGATAATTTTGGTATGGTTGAACTCGTATCGGAATGGTGTTCGGGTTTAGTAAATTTTATCAGGTTCCGAGGTGCGAGCTTGAGGGTTGAGTTTTGGATTGACTTTTTAGTTTTAATTAAAGACCGAATATTTATTATCCAGAATTATTTTCTATGAGTTTTATTTATGGATTGAAGTTATTTTGGCTAGATTTGAGCCGTCCAGAGGTTGTTTCACTTGAGAGGGGCATTTTAGAGTACCGGTCTTGATTCTTTGAGGTAAGTATCTTGCCTAACTTTGTGTGGGGGAACTACCCCTTAGGATTTGAGTCTTTGGTGCTAATCGTGACATGTGAAGTCCGTATAAGCAAGGTGACGAGTACGTGCTAGGGCTTATTTGTGGAAAGTTGGCCTTTTAGGGCTCTTAAATTTTTATGTTCATTAGATATGAAGTTGTTTTGTTATGTTAAGTTCCCCCATTTACTAGTTTCACCTATATGTGTCTTAATTGGAATTAATTTCTTCATGTTCCACCCTTATTGCCTATTTGACTCTTGTGTGCCTTAACTGAAGTTGTTGCCTCTTCGATTGCCATGCTATCCTTTTCTAATTGCTTATCCTTAGTTAAAATTATCATTATCTCCTCTGTAATTGTCTATCCTTAATTGAAGTTATGATTATCTTTTCCGTTGCTTATCTTTAATTGAATTTGTTGTATCTCTTCGTAATTGCTCAATCCTAAATGAAGTTTAGTTATCCTTTTTCGTAGTTGCCTCATCCTTATTTGGGATTATAGACTCCTGTTATCTCTTTGGTTGTCGAATTGTGCTTTTGTGGAATCATTTGTTACATATTATTTCTCCCTTGTTGAACTATTCTTATTGAGACTAGTATTCCCTATTGTGTTTATTCTTTGTGAGCTTGTTCTACCGCTTCTTTGTGATCCAAAGCTCTTGAGTTGATTTACTTGTCGTATTCTCGTGTTATTGTTGTTGCTGTTGTACTCAGTTTGTTAAGTCGGGGGCTATCCGCGGTTATGGTGTTGTTATTGTTTATAGGAAATGTTGTGGAATATGGGTTGTGATGTTGTGTTTTTGGCACATGATATTGTTGGGAGGTTTTGTTCGGGTGTTTGCACGAGGTTTCTACCGTGCTATTGTTACTATTGATGATGCACATACGGCATGACAAGGTGGGCTTATCTGTGTGTTTGCGCATGTGGCGAGACAAGGTGGGAACATTTATATGCGCATGCGACGAAATAAGGCGGGCATTTACTTATTTATTATGCACGTGGCTAGACAAGGTGGGCTATGTCGGGGATTTTGTGATGACTTGGGATGGCCATGGGGCATTGCTGTCGTTGATATATGTGTAGTGGTGTGCCTAACTTGTGTGAGTTTTACCTTTTGCAAATTGTGGGAATCTTTTCTTATGTGTCATGTATTTCCTCTACTCTTACTCTTTGGCCTGAACTGTGATAGAACACTTGCACATGCATACACATAATTAATCACCCTATCGGTTTAAGAAGGTGGATCCTGGTGTTATTGATCATTCATATATACCCTCATCTACTTGCCTTCTATGTGAGAATTTTTCTATTGGCACGTGCGTTGTCCGTGCAGTTACCAGTTGTAATGAGGGCACACGATGCCACATGATTAGGGTTCACGAATTGGGACCCGTGAATTGTGAATATTTTTGAGGTTTGGTACCTTGTGGGGATTATTGGATAAACCTGGTGTGAAAGCGGTTATTCTTATTGAGGTACTACTTGTCTTTCCTTTATTTGGTTTTCACCGGATTTAAACTGTGTACAACTTACTCTACTTTGTTATTACTTGTGGTGTCCCACTGCTAATTTTTGCTTCTATTTCCTATTGTAAGCACCATATTATTGTTGTCATTATGCGTAGTTCTGTAGAGATATCATACCCTGCTAGTTCGACACTCAGTTGGTGTCTTGACTGTCCCTCATCACTACTCCACTGGGGTTAGTCTTGATACTTACTGGGTACCACTGTGGTGTACTCATACTACGCTGCTACACATTTGTGCATATCTAGAAAATTTAGAGTTGGTCGATCGCTAGCTGGCTGTACGGATATTGCTATAGAGACTCAAGGTAAACCTGCTGCTGCGTTCATAGGACTCAGAGTCACCTTCTGTTATTGTACTTGCACTATTTTATCTTTATTTCGAAACAGTTGTATTTAGAGGTTTTTGTAGCAAACTCAGTAGAGCTTATGACTTGTACCACCGATTTTGGAAATTGAAATTGTGTATATGATTTTTATCCCATATTCTTCGTTGATGGTTGATTTCTATATTAATTCAGTAAGTGTTTGGCTTACCTAGTCTTAGAGACTAAGGGCCGTCACGACATCTTACGGAGGAAAATTGGGGTCATGACAAGTTGGTATAAGAGCACTAGGTTCATAGGTGCTACGAGTCATAAGTGAGTTTAGTAGAGTCTAGCGGATTGGTATGGAGATATCTGTACTTATTTTCGAGAGGCTACTGAACTATTAGGAAAGTTGCAATTCTTCATTTCCTATTGTCCCAGTTTATTGATCCCGGAGTTTGAGGTTTTGTCATTCTATTATTTTACAGATGGTGAGGACACGAGCTGTAGTTGCTAATGACGTTGTCCCCAGAGCAGGTGTCGCTAGGGGCAGAGGCAGAGGCAGAGGCCGAAGAGGAGCACGTGCCGCAGATAGGGCACCTACCAGAGCAGCAGTTGAGGAGCCGCCAGTAGCTCCAGTTGGGGGACAGGTGCCGGAGGCGCCTGCTGTTACCCCCGGACTCCAGGAGACTTTAGCATAATTCCTGAGCATGTTTGGTACATTGGCTCAGGCGGGGTTGATTTTGGATGCACTAGCTACTTCACAGATCGGGGGAGGGACTCAGACTCCCACCGCCCATACTCTAGAGCAGCGAGTCCACATTGGTCAGGTTCCAGGTGTCATGGCGACTCAACCTGTGGTCCCAATTTAGCCCATGGTTAGGGCCGCAGCATCTAAGGAAGAACAACTTAGACTTGCAAGGTTTAGAAAGTATGACCCTCCTACTTTCAGTGGTTTGGATTAAGATGATGCACATGGTTTTATAGAGGAGTGCCGCCGCATTCTCCGTACTATGGGTATTATGGAGACGAGTTGGATTGCTTTTACTACGTTCCAACTTAAAGGAGAAACATATTGGTGGTGGCGAGCTTATGAATTGGGTAGCCCGGGCGATGCAGCTTCACTTTCATGTTGAGTTTTCAGATGTTCCTGAGAGAGTTTGTTCCTCAGACCCTTCAGGATGCATGGGGCGCGAGGTTTGAGCAGCTCCGCCGGGGCACTATGTATGTGTTAGAGTATGCTCTTAGATTCAGTTATTTGTCTAGACATGCACCTTCTTTGGTCGCTACAGTTAGAGAGCAAGTCTGTAGGTTCATTCAGGGGCTCAAACATGATATTTGGTTCAGCATGGATGAGGAGTTAGAGTTAGATGTTCCCTTTCAGCAGGTGGTGGAGATCGCCCGCTGATTAAAGGGCATATAGGACCAGGAGAGAGGACAAGCGAGGCCAGGAGAGAGAGGACAGGCGAGGTCAGGAGAGAGAGGGTCGGGAGGCTAAGAGGGCTGCACACCAAAGAGTTCTACTATTCTTTATTTTGGAGGCAGGGTACGGCATGGTGTTTCAAGTACCCATGGGTCTCAGAGTATCTATGCCACACAGTTTCCACAGCCACATCAGTAAAGAGGTTGCTTTGAGTGTAGAGATACCAGCCACATGGTGAGAGATTGTCCAGACTCCGGACAGATGTGTCACAACGGGGTATTTAGGCTATGAGTTCGGTTCCGGCTGCTGATATCCCTGCACCGTCAGCTTGGGGTATAGGCCATGCTATCAGAGTGCGCCCAAGAGGGGGAGGCCCAACCCGTTGATGTGTTTCCTACAGTAGACCTGAGGCTGCTGCACCAGATGATGTCGTACAGGTATGGGTTCGATTTGTTATAGAGGAGCATCACTCGTATTTTGTTTCGGTTCTGATTATCAGGATGAGTCCTCCTATTTTGCTTGACATAAGAGTGAGTTTCGTGATTTAGTACTCTGCTTATGTGTTGTTGGGGGATTCTATAGTGGTAGCCTGTGTCTATCATTTTGTTTTTATTAATCATTGATAGTTATGAGACTAGGAGTGACTTTATGTTCCTCATTTCGGTAGTTTGATGTGAATTTTAGGTGATGGGTTACGACTTGTGATTTAGATGCTCTACCAGTGTGAGAATTCAGTATGTGTGGTGATTTCATCGGCGGAATTGAATAAGTGGAAGTTTTTGGTTGGTATGATGTGTATGCTACTTGCGATTCAGAGTTGAGGGTGAGACCCTCACGGTGTCATGTGTTTCAAGGTGTTTGAACAGGGCTGCGTGCCGCAGTGGAGTTATATCAGGATGAGATCCTAGTGATTTGTTCATATACTTTGATTCTTCCTACTTAAATCTATTCGTAGAATGGTACTGATAGGGAGTTGTGCCTGTCGGGCTTGTTTGATATTTTTCTTATGTGTTCCTCCTTGAATATTTAGCCTTATTCGTGTTATGCTTATTGAGTTTTAGCTTGCGAGGTGTGTGCCCCGATGGCGTTAGAGGTGACTTGTTGATTCAGGTGAATAGTTATGAGTCTTCATGTTTTTTGCATCGTTGTCAGTGTTGTGGAGGTTTGAAACAGGGTTCTAACGGCTATGAGGCTAATTGCTAGTACTGGATTTGATTACGGGCAGCTATGGTGATCAGAGATGCTGTTATGGGCATATGTGTGATGTTTTACGTTGTGTGGTTGTACTTTATGGGTGTAGGAATGAGTTGTTATAGCTGGTGGAGACTGATACCGGATGTGGATGTAGGAGTCGGGTCTTTTGGAGATGATCAGATGGTGAGAATTTCGGTTCTAAGGCTTACTGGTATTGGTGGAAGGATTAAATATTAGTTGAGGTAGTGTCGTCGGGCTTATGTGGATTGGGGTGAAGTGGGGTCGACCGCGGTCTATGTAGGATGAATACATTCGGTGATTTGCTAACATCTGGACGATTCTTGGCACGTTCGCGAACGAACGTTTGTTTAAGAGGGGGAGAATATAACGACCTAACCGGTCGTTTTGAGTATTAGCGCTCCGTTCAGTGGCTTAAGGTCTCAAGCAGCTCCGTATTATGTGCTATTATGTGAGTGCATAGTCGAGTTCGGACTTCGGATGATTCGGGATTTGATGTGGAAGAAGGATTCGTGTTTTAGAAGCTTAAGCAGTAACAGTTGACCGAAATTTGACTTTTGTGTAGACGACTCCGAAATAGTGTTTTGATGATTCCAATAGCTTCTGGTCATTTTGGACTTAGGAGTGTGTCCGGATTTGGGTTTGGAGGTCCGTAGAGTAATTTGAAGCATTTCGCCAAAAATTTGAAAGTTGAAGTTTTTGGAAGGTTGAGAGGTTGACCGAGAGTTGACCTTGGTAATATCGGGTCGGAATGCGATTCGGAGAGTTGGATTAGCTCCGTTATGTCATTCGTGACTTGCATGCAATATTTGACGTTATTCTGGGTTGATTTGGTATGTACCGACATGAGTTTTGGAAGTTGGAATATTTGAAAGTTCATAAGTTCGATTCGTGGTGCGATCCGTGCTTATGTTATGGTACTTGTTGGTATGTTTGGGCAGGGTCCTGGAGACCCCGAGTGTTTGTTTCGGACGAGTTTCGGATGATTTTATGCTTGTGATCAGGTCTGTTTCTGGTGTATCCGCATTTGCGGAGGTTTGATCGCAGATGCAGAGCCGCTTCTATGAAGATTATGTCTCTTGTTAGAAGATTATGTCGCTTCTGCAGTATTGAGGCCTGAGGGGGGTCTTCACTTTTACGGAGAATTTATTGCAGATGCGATGACCGCTTTTGTGGCCCATTGATCACAAATGCGAAGATGTCCGCTTTTGCGGCTATTTGTGCGCTTCTGCGGTGTCGCAGGTGCGACTCCTTCTTGCGCAGGTGCGGCTACAGGGCTGGCTAGTTTGGTTCGCAAATGCGGACCTTTTCTCGCAAATGCGAGGCCGCAGATGCGACGTTCCTGTTCGCAAATGCGAAAAGCCTGGGCAAAATCACACATATGTTGAGGGTTTGATATTTTAAACATATTTTGAGTTCTACGCCTCGGTTTTGGGAGATCTTTCATGGGTTTTTCAAGCAACTCATTAGGGTAAGTATTCTCTACCCAAATCTTGTTATATTTCATGAACCCATTGCTATTTTCATCATTTAATTAGTGAATTAAGTTGAAAATTTGGAAAAATTTGTGAAAATCTTTCAAAATGTAAAATGATGATTTGAAGGACGAATTGATGTTGGAAATTGATAATTTTGGTATGGTTGAACTCGTACCGGAATGGGTGTTCGAGTTTTGTAAATTTTATCAGGTTGCGAGGTGCAGACCCGGGGTTTGACTTTTTAGTTTTAATTAAATATTGAAGCTTTATTATCCAGAATTATTTTCTATGAGTTTTATTTATGAATTGAAGTTATTTTGGTTGGATTTGAGCCGTCCGGAGGTTGTTTCACTTGAGAGGGACATTTTAGATTATCGGTCTTGCTTCTTTGAGGTAAGTATCTAGCCTAACTTTGTGTGGGGAGATTACCCGTTAGGATTTTAGTCTTTGGTGCTGATCGTGTCATGTGAAGTCCGTGTACGCGAGGTGACGAGTACGTGCTCGGGCTTATTTGTGGGAAGTTGACCTTTTAGGGCTCTTTGATTCTTATGTTCATTGGATATGAAGTTTTTTTGTTATGTTAAGTTCCCCTATTTACTAGTTTCACATATACGTGTCTTAATTGGAATTAGTTGCTTCATGTTCCACCCTTATTGCCTATTTGACTCTTGTGTGCCTTAACTGAAGTTGTTGCCTCTTCGATTGCCATGCTATCCTTTCCTAATTGCTTATCCTTAGTTAAAATTATCATTATCTCCTCTATAATTGTTTTTCCTTAATTGAAGTTATGATTATCTTTTCCGTTGCTTATCCTTAATTGAATTTGTTGTATCTCTTCGTAATTGCTCAATCCTAAATGAAGTTTAGTTATCCTTTATCCTAGTCGCCTCATCCTTATTTGGAATTATAGACTCATGTTATCTCCCTAGTTGTCGAATTGTGCTTTTGTGGAATCATTTGTTACATATTATTTCTCCCTTGTTGAACTATTCTTATTGAGACTAGTATTCCCTATTGTGTTTATTCTTTGTGAGCTCGTTCTACCGCTTCTTTGTGATCCAAAGCTCTTGAGTTGATTTACTTGTCGTATTCTCATGTTATTGTTGTTGTTGTTGCTGTTTTACTCAGTTTGTTGAGCCGGGGGCTATCCGTGGTTGTGGTGTTTTCACTGTTTAGAGGAAATATTGTGGAATATGGGCACATATTATGAAAGTCATTCTATTGTGATGTTGTATTTTTGGCACTTGATATTATTGGGAGGTTTTGTTCGGGTGTTTGCACGAGGTTTCTGCCGTGCTATTATTACTATTGATGATGCACATGTTGGCGTGACAATGCGGGTTATATCTGTGTGTTTGCGCATGTGGCGAGACAAGGTGGGAACATTTATATGCGCATGTGGCGAGACAAGGCGGGCATTTACTTATTTATTGCGCACGTGGCGAGACAAGGTGGGCTATACCCTCGTCTACTTGCCTTCTATGTGAGAATTTTTCTATTGGCACGTGCGTCGTCCATGCAGTTACCAGCTGTAATGAGGGGCACAAGATGCCAAGTGATTAGGATTCACGAATTGGGACCTGTGAATTATGAATATATTTAAGGCTAAGTACCTCGTGGGGATTATTGGATAAACCTGGTGTGAAAGTGGTTATTCTTATTGAGTTGCTACTTGTCTTTCCTTTATTTGTTTTTCACCGGATTTAAACTGTGTTCAGCTTACTCTACTGTGTTATTACTTATGGTGTCCCGCTGCTAATTGTTGCTTCTATTTCCTATTGAAAGCACCATATTATTGATTTCATTATGCGTAGTTCTGTAGAGATATCGTACCCTGCTAGTTCTTCACCTATGCTTGTCCAGGTTATTTAGTCCAGTAGGTGACTTGACTATCCCTCATCACTACTCCACCGGGGTTGGTCTTGTTACTTACTGGGTACCGCTGTGGTGTACTCATACTACGCTTTTGCACAGTTGTGCAAGTCCAGGAAATTCAGAGTTGGTCGATCGCTAGCTAGCTGTATGGATATTGCTGTGGAGACTCAAGGTAAACCTGCTGCTGCGTTCACAGGCCTCGAAGTCACCTTCTGTTATTGTACTTGCACCGTTTTATCTCTACTTTGTAGTAGTTGCATTTAGAGATTTTTGTAGCAAACTCAATAGAGCTTATGACTTGTACCACCAGTTTTGGGAATTGAAATTGTGTATATGATTTTTATTCCATATTCTTCGTTGATGGTTGATTTCATATATTAATTCAGTAAGTGTTAGGCTTACCTAGTCTTAAAGGCTAGGTGCCGTCACGACATCCAACGGAGGGAAATTAGGGTCCTGTCAGTTTCATGAATTGAAATAAATATGATATTGATTTCCATTCTTCTTATAATTATACTATGAGCTCACGGCATAAATTATGTTCTTCCTATTTCTTGGATAAATAATACCTCCTTTTGCAATAAATTATCCTTTTATTAAACACATAAGAACCCACGGTATTATATTTTCTCCCATTTCGGTGAAAATCCAATATCTCTTCTCATGGATGGAGTTGGTGTCACTAGTACCCAAATAAAAAAATTCTTTATCAAGTTAAATCCTCCACCATTAGTGTAGATTTATCAAGGACAACTTTCAAATGTTCCATTAAGCATATTCAATGACTTAATAAATATACCAATTTTGTGGATCCTACATATTAATTATAAAGCTCAATCCATGAATCGACATAATTACACATGTATAAATTTAATTAGAATTTTCCACGAGTTCAATAAACAAATCACTTTAGTGGCAACTATTTATTACTCACAATATTCTCAATTTACGAGTGACATGTAGCTCATAAAAATTATTTAACGGAAAAATATGGTCCACAACTTAAAAACCATATCAATAATATAAAACTCATACAAAAAATAGTCATACTTCACTAAATTACAGCCTCCAACCAGAGAACAAAATTTTTCATTGAAAATCCAAGACTAGTAATCACGTATGGCAAGAAAACATAAACCAAAATTTGAGAAATCTTTTATGCACAAATATGCCAAATGCACCAATTATTAGACATTGTTGCAGCATGCAACCCGATCCAAACATGTCAATGTTGCGGCGTGCAACCCGATCCACACAACATACCCGTGACGGCGTGCCACCCGATCCAAATAATATCCCCGTGGCGGCGTGCTACCTGATCTGCCCATAACAATTAAGAAGAAAACACACATCAAGCCGTAACGCTTATACTTACGAAATGCTTGAATATCGACCATAAGCAACCCAAGTGCATAATACAAATCCTGGGGAGACGGATAGTGCCATACGCTACGAAACCCAAGCATAAATAAGGTGCAATAATGACCTGCATCTCGAGAACCATCCTGCTCATATAACACCACAAGCTACACAGGAACTCAACACATGTGCGAATAATCAAGCCGTCTCACAACCCACATGGCACAATAGAGATTACAGGAAATACCTGATGACGGGAATAACATCCAATGCCCGACGACTCCTCCGTAAGCAATGCTCTGACGAATGAACACATCCGACCTGACGTAGAGCATACATTCACATTAGACCTACCAACGGACCTCAAACTGATTCTGATCATACCATACTGGGCCAATAACCTTCCAAGGATCCACAATGGACCTATTCATGACACCCATGAGGAGCCGTCCACTCCGGACTAAACTCCCACAGCTCACAACCAAAGGAATAGAGCGCCTTCCAGGCTTAAACTCTCACACTAACGGTAGTACTAAAAATCTACATACTTGGTTTCAATCTTTAACAATCAAGTGACTAACATGTCACACTTATACAAATCTTCCAGTGGGGTACGCTCCCACGACCTTCCGCCCAGGTAGCAAAGCCCGCACACCCATACTACCAATTGTACTAATTCTGTAAAGCAAATCAAGAATCCGCAAGTCAATACATAATGCCTCTTACACAGAACACCATTCTCAGGTGAGACTAATGAAAATGCCAACTTACTCTGAACATCTGAATTCTCCCCTGCTCATCCGAACTCGTGACATTCTTGTCAACACTGAACCGCAACCTTGATCCTCAACTTTCAAATTCCCATGCCGCTCACTGCATCTATCATGCCGCTACGCGAGAATACAAGAATTCATCATAACCCCTGAACTACCTGTAGAATAAACATTTCATTGGCTAGAAACCTTTCACTTAGCTCATTTCAGAAGAACCAATGCAACACGCATTTGAATTCCCAAACAGCCAAAAATACAAACCTCAAGTCGTGATCTAAACCACTATGACTCTTCCGGAGTCCATTTACACCACAAGGCCATTTGAATTAAATACCTCCCAAATCAATCAAGTTATGGTGGTTGTCGAGCTGCAAGTACAACCACAAACCACATGTATAACTTCACACACCGAAGGAACTGATCATTGCCACAATCATGTTGATTCAACCATTACTAACCGAACCAACTTCTTCCAATTCACTCTTGACTTGCCTTAGAAAATAATAGCAGCTCCATTCAAGAATCATAACGAAACTCAACAACACTCCTCCCCAGTGACCCACTTCACAAGACCACATTGTCTCAATACCTATGAACCATCTCATATCTTCCTCATGCGCACAATAGTGACTCCAACTGGTACACCCATTCTGAAAGACCTCCGCGAATCTGAAACTGTTTCTCCCATTATTCCAATACTGCCCCGTAGACCCGATGATAACATAAAAAATTTCCCAAGTGTTCTTTACACTCTACCGTAAAGTCCTAGTCTCCAACTACATAACGAACCCATTAGAATCACCGTTGAGAGTCACCCACTCTGACTTGGTCCCGAATATAAGCCAAGCTCTAGTGCGCTGTCAGCACATGAACACCCCCAAAGAACAACTGGATGAATTATTTTTCCTTGTACATCACATCTACCAGAAGCATAAACTCTAAATCTCCCCAAATCTGCACATGAATCGATAAGGCAAAATATCGCGCATTCATCAAATCCTTTGCTTGAATTACCCCTGATGTTATCTTTTCTTAGTCATAAATAATCCACCGATGCACCGATAACCAGAGGCTATACAAGCAGACAACCATGCGATCCAATCGTAGACGATGGGCCCCTCCCTCTCCCCACTTAGCTTTAAGCTACCATCACATAAATCTAGAACCCACAAAGATTCCTCTTTCTCAATCACCATGATCTCGCACCGTGAACCTGCCAAACTCTCGAAACCTCATGTCAAACTTTTCATAAAACATCCACGAATTATCAGCCAAAATTTCCTGTTTGACCTCCCGCTGGATAGTAAGTAGAAATCTTCATAGAAGCTTCATCAAAATCACGCAATCGCCTACCTGCTCACAGGAGATAGCCCACCTGTGGAATTCTATGCCGACATCTCCCAACGATGCTGCACGGGATACAACTACCACGAAATGAGTAAACCCTCTTGAGCCTATGCTCACCTAGCAACCATACAAGTCTGTTCATTCCCCATTGAACACCAACTGAAAGTCTGACAATACATTCCAAACTCGAAGTCACATTTCGCACCTCTTTATTTCCAGCAAACTCCCCTTTGCCATAATCAAGCTTCCTCCACCCAGCAGCCACCATCCCAAATGAAATGCATAGGCTTAGTCATTATCTAACATGATTCCCAAATTGCTCTAAACTTTCCTCAAGGTAAGTGGCTTTCCTACAACAGAATCCATATGCTACTCTGCCACTCCCACTTCGATTAAACCTCCTCCTTTAAGCAACTTCTCGACCTCTGCTCTTCATACTTGACCTGCTAGCAATTCAACCATCGTGAGGCACCTCCCGCCATGTCCTTCCTCATCCTTCGCTACCCAAATGTTGCCTCAAATCAAATCCATACTTGTAGCACTTGAACTAATAAATTGCTACCAACTCTAAGCCTCCTCGAAAATCATCTTTCTCGAGCCGTCAGCTTTCGAACACTGGTTCGATTCTGAAATCGCAACACATCGCCATCTCTAACAACTGTTTCTTAGACACTATCTCACCACGCCCTGCCCCAAAGGCAAGTCAAGGAAGACCATAACACCGGTGAACCTTAATATGTTCAAACAAGGACAATGACACCACATCGCAAATGAAAATCCCACCACGCTTGAGAATATCAAGTCTTGTTACTCCATCAACCAAAACCTGAACATCCATTGTCCGATTGCCTCTCCTCCGCTGTAATTAAATGTCGAACCTCTAAACCATGCACTGAGAAATCCTCCTTTCAAGCCATTCATTGCCACAACACATAAATACGAACCTTACCATTTACATCAACACTGTGATAACCACTCATGAACATCATAATACACTGTGCATAGCCGCGAATTCGTAAGCGACAATAACATTGCACTGAAAATGACAGAACATCCTTCCACAAGGCGACGATAATAGCCTGCCCGAACACGTAGGGAAAAACATCCTGCACAACGTCTGCAATACCACCACAACTCCTCGACGCCCAATTGATAACAAGCGCTCCACATCGCATAAGATTGAGTAGGATGGAAATAAAGGCATAAGCCTAAAAGGAATCAAATCCCATGAGGAGGAATCAAGAAGGGAAGTGCTCCTAACAGCATGTAGCCTCTCGAAGATAAGTACAGACGTCTCCGCACCGATCCACAAGACTCTACTATACTTGTTAATGACTCGTGAGACCCAAGTGAACCTAGAGCTCTGATACTAAGCTATCATGACGCAAAACTTACTATAGGTCGTGATGGCGCCCAACGTCACAGTTAAGAAAATCATGAAAATTTATAATTTTTAACAAAATAGATAATATAAGTGTATAAATGATAAGAAAAATCATAAAGACTCATAAAACACCCTAAAACCCGGTACGACAAGTGTATGAGAATTTACTAAGGGGTACAATAACAATACAACATCTGTCTGGAATGTAAATAAGACAGGATAGAATAAATAGTACGATGGAGACTATGTGGGCTGCGATACGTAGCCTGGAAAGCAGCTCACTACAAAGACTCCCCAATAGCTACGCCTACACGCCAAGATAACCGCCAATTGAATCTGTCAGATCCTGCACATTTGGCGTAGAAGTGCAATATGAGTACGTAAATCAACGCGTACTCAGTAAGTATCTAGACTAACCCCGAAAAGTAGTGACGAGGGGTCGACATCAATACTTACTAGAGGTCCAATAAAGCAATATAATAAATTATAAGCAGATAAGAAGCACACCGCAATAATGGGGTAAATCTGTAAGTTACATAATCTTCCAAATATTTCTTTTTAAAATATGAATTTCTCAATCTTGTATTCTACCTTAATAGCTCAGAAAATGTTAAGTGCCAAATATCAAATGAATAAGTAATACCATATAAAATGTTGGGCATCAGTGGAAACATAAATCTCGTGAATGTAGAATACGAGATTGAGAAATTCATACTTTAAAAAAAGAAATATTTGGAAGATTATGTAACTTACAAATTTACCCCATTATTGCTTTGTGCTTCATATCTGCTTATAATTTATTATACTACTTTATTGGATCTCTAAGTGCCGATGTCGACCCCTCGTCACTACTTCTTCGAGGTAAGGCTAGATACTTACTAGGTACGCGTTTATTTACGTACTCATACTGCACTTCTACACTAAATGTGCAAGATCCGACAGGTTCAATTGGCGGTTATCTTGGCGCGTAGGTGCAGCTGTTGGGGATACTTTATGGTGAGCTGCATTTCAGGCTACCTATCGTAGCCAACAGAGTCTCCATCTCATCATTTAGTCTATCATTTCTTATTTACATTCCAGACATATGTTGTAATGTTATTGTACTCCTTAGTAAATGCTCATGCACTTGTGACACTAGGTTTTGGGATGTTCTAGGAGTTGTTTGTGATTTTGCTTGGCATTTACACTACTTATGTTATCTATTCAGTTAAAAATTATGAATTTCCATGATTTTTATACGTTGATTTATTCATCTAACAAAGAGTTACGATTTAAAAAATAATAAAGTTTTTAATTAAATTGGTAGTTCACAGTCAGCTTGCCTGATGACAACGTTGGGCGCCATCAAGGCCTATAGTGAGTTTTGGGGCGTGACAGCTCGGTATCAGAGCTCTCCGTCCACTTGGGTCTCACGAGTCATGAGCAAGTCTAGTAGAGTCTTGCGAATCGGTACAGAGACGTCTGTACTTATCTTCGAGAGGCTACAGGGCTGTTAGGAGCACTTCCTTTCTTTATTCCTCATTGTGCGATTTGATTTCTTTGAGGCTTATACCTTTATTTCCTTCCTACTCAATCTTATGCGACGTGAAGTGCTTGTTAACAATTGGGCATCGGGTGTTGTAGTGGTACTGCAGATGTGGTATAGGATATTTTTCCCTGTGTATTCGAGCAGGCTATTAACGTCGCCTTGCGGAAGGATGTTCTGTCGTTTCAGCTCAGTGTTTGTATTTCCTATGGTTTTGAGGCTATGTACAGGTTGCTATGATGTTTATGCATTATAATGGTAGGGTTCTTGTCTATGCATCGAGGCAGTGAATGACTCGAAAGGAGGATCTCTCAGTGTGTGGTTTAGAGGTTTAGAATTTAATTACAACGGAGGAAAGGCAACCAAACCGTAGATGTTCAGGCTTTGGTTGATGGAGTAACGAGACTTGACATTTTCGAGCAGGGTGGAATTCTCATTTGTGACGTGGTGTTGTCGTCCTTGTTTGAACGTATTGAGGGTCGCTTGTGTTATGGTCTTCTTTGATTTGCCTTCAGGACAGGGTGTTGTGAAATGGTGCGGAGAAGCGGTTGTCACAGATGGCAGTGTGTAGCGATTTCAGAATCGAATCAATGTTTCTGATATTGATGGCTTGAGGAAGATGATCTTCAAGAAGGCTTAGAGTTGGTAGCAATTTATTAGTTCAGGTGCTACAGAGAAGGATTTTGATTTAAGGCAATATTTGGGTAGCGAAGGATGAGGAAGGACATGGTGAGATGTGTCTCGCAGTGGTTGAATTGCTAGTAGGTCAAGTATGAAAAGTAGAGGTCAAGAAGTTGCTTAAAGGAGGTGGTTTAACCGAAGTGGGAGTGGCAGAGTAGCATATGGATTCTGTGGTAGGAAAGCCACTTGCCTTGAGGAAAGTTTAGAGCAATTTGGGCATCATGGTGGATAATGACTAAGCCTATGCATTTCATTTGGGATGGTGGCTGCTGGATGGAGGAAGCTTGATTATGGCAGAGAGGAGTTGATGGAAATGAAGAAGTGTGAAATGTGACTTGAGTTTGGAATGTATTGTCAAACTTTCAATTGATGTCAATAGGAAATGAACAGACTTGTACAGCTAGTGGGCGAGCATGGGTTCAGGAGGGTTTACTGATTTCGTGGTAGTTGTACCCCGTGCAGTGTCGTTGGGAGATGTCGGTAGGGAATTCCATAGGTGGGCTATCTCCTATGGGCAGGTTGGTGGTTGCGTGATTTTGATGAAATTTCTACAAAAAATTCTATTTACTCTCCAGCGGGAGGTCGAACAGACAATTGTGGCTGATAATTCGAGATGTTTTATGAAAAGTTTAACAGGAGGATTCGAGAATTTGGCGGGTTAACGATGCGAGATCATGGTGATTGAGAAGGAGGAATCTTTGTGGGTTCTAGATTTATGTGATTGTAGCTTAAAGCTAAGTGGGGGAGCCCACCGTCTACGATTGCATCGTGTGGTTGTCTGCTCGTGCAGCTTCTGGTTATCAGTGCATTGGTGGATTATTTATGACTAAGAAAAGAAAACATCAGAGATAATTCGAGCAAAAGATTTGATGAATGTGTGCTATATTTTGTCTTATCGATTTATGTGCAGATTTTGGGGAGACTTAGAGTTTATGCTTCTAGTAGATGTGATATACAAGGAAAAATAATTCATTTAGTTGTTTCTTTGGGAGTGTTCATGTGCTGAAAACGCACTAGAGTTTGGCTTATATTCGAGACCAAGTCAGAGTGAATGACTCTCAATAGTGGTTCTAATGGTTTCATTATGTGGTTGGAGACCGGTCCTAGGGAATTTGTTCGGTGTCTCGGAAGGATTTTGCAGCAGAGTGTGAAGAAAATTTGGGGAATTTTCTATGTTATCATCAGGTCTGCGAGGTAATAGTGGAAAAATGGAAGGAACGGTTTCGGATTCGCGGAAGGTCTTTCAGAATGGGTGTACCAGTCGGAGATGCTATTGTGCACAGGAGGAAGGTATGAGATGGTTCATGGGTTTTGAGACGATGTGATCTCGTGAAGTGGGTCACTCCGGAGGAGTGTTATTGAGTTTCGTTATGATTCTTGAATGGAGCTACTATTATTTCTAAGGAAAGTCAAGAGTGAATTGGAAGAATTTGGCTTGGTTAGTAATGGTTGAATCGGCATGATTATGGTAATGATCAATTCCTTCGGCGTGTGAAGTTATACATGTGGTTTGTGGTTGTACGTGCGGGCTTGATAGCCACCATAACTTGATTGATTTGGGGCGTATTTGATTCAAATGGCCTTGTTGTGTAAATGAATTCCGGAAGAGTCATGGCGGTTTAGATCACGACTTACGGTTTGTATTTTTGCTATTTAGGAATTCAGTTGTTTGTCGCATTGGTTCTTCTGAAATGAACTAAGAGAAAGGATTCTAGCCAATGAAGTGTTTATTCTAATAGTAGTTCAGGGGTTATGACAAATTCTTGTACTCTCACGTAGCGGCATGATAGGTACGGTGAGCGGCATGGGAATTGAAAGTGAAGGATCAAGGTTGCGGTTCGGTGTTGTCAAGAATGTCACTAGCTCGGATGAGCATGAAAAATTTCAGATGTTTAGAGGAAGCTGGCAATACCTTAGTGTCGCCTAAGAATGGTGTTCAGGGTGAGAGGTAGCGTGTTTACAGACTCCTGGTTGGCTTTAAAGAATTAGTACTGTTGGTGGTGTGGAGGTGCAGACTTTGCTACCTGGTGCGGAAGGTTGTAGGAGCGTATCCCGGGGGGAAATTTGTATAGTGTGACATGTTAGTCACTTGATCGTTAAGGATTGAAACCAAGTTTGGAGATTCTGGTATTGTCGCTAACGTGAGAATTGGTGCCTGAAAAGTGCTCTATTCCTTGGTTGTAGACTGTGGGAGTTTGTTCCGGGTTGGACGGTTGTTCATGTGTGTCATGAATAAGGTTATTGTGGATCCTTGGAAGGTCCGCTAGTAGATTTACATCAGATCGAATGTGTTCATTCGTCATAGCATTGTCTACGGAGGAGTCTTCGCGCGTTGGATGTTATTTCCCGTCGTCGGCTATTCCACGTAATACTCTATTGTGCCATGTGAGTTGTGAGACGGCTTGATTATTCGCACATGTGTTGTGGTCCCGTGTAGCTTGTGGTATTATATGAGCATGATGGCTCTCGAGATGCAGATAATTTATTGCACCTTAGTTGTGCTTGGTTTTGTAGCATACGTCGCTATCTGTCTCCCCAGGGTTGTATTTTCGCACTTGGCGTGTTTGTGGTCGGCATTCGGGTATTTGTTAGGTATAAGCATTATGACTTGATGGGTATTTCCTTAATTATCGTTATGTGTGGATCGGGTGGCACACCACAAAGGGTACATTGTTCGGATCAGGTGGCACTCCGCCACAGGTATGTTGTTTGGATCGGGTTGCATGCCGTAATGGTATCATATGTGGAGTTTGTTGCACATCGCAACAGTGACCTGTTGAGTACGGTTCCCTATATATATTCTTGTGCATTTTGTTTCTCATTCTCTGGGAAGGGTTCATAGCAGTTGTTCGACTATTTTATTCGTTGCGCGAGCTGGGTAGTTCTTTTCCCGAGTTTGTTACATTTGAGTTTGTAGCTTGTGGTCACATTGATGGCGTCATATGAGATCTTGGTTAGTGTTTGAGGTGGCTTATTGCCTAAGCAGCTTGTACTAGGTGAGACGAGGTTATTGGACCTAGGATTAGTGCCATCGGAGTCATATAGGGTGTATTAAAGAGCAAATATCGTTATTCAGTTCAGAATAAGGTAATGGTTCTTGTCAGGAGGAGAGACCCCGTGATTTGTTGATTCAGCAGGTGATTATTAGTTTCTACACATCTCTTACGTCATGGCAGTATTGCAAGAGTAGGAACAAGGCTTATATGTATTATGAGGTGTATTGCGAGCACTGGGTTCCTGAAATTACAGTGATTGTGGTCGGAGGATGTTATTATGGTCAAGCGGCTTATGTGGTGCAGGGTGTGATTTCAGCAAAGGAGCATGGTCATGCTGGTGCAGTGTCTGGTGATTGATGCGGTGTTCGTATGGTAGAATCTCGGGGAAAATTTCAAATGTTGGAATTGGGTTCTAAAGCTTGTTAGCTAAGGCTATAGGGAGGATCATTAGTCTGGCTCGAACTAATATGCTCAATCGGGTTGTGGTGGCCTGGGTAGGTGCATGAGGTGTTAAACAATAACTTTGGAAAACTCTGGAGCAGTCCTTAGCACGTTCGAAGATGAACGTATGTTTAAGTGGGGGAGAATGTAATGACCGGACCGGTCGTTTTGAGCTCTAGAGCATCGTTCGGTGGTTTGAGGCATTGAGTAGCTTCACTTCAGGTATTATGACTTGTATGTGCGGTCAAAATTGAATTTCGTAAAGTTCGGAGCTGACTTGGAAAGAAAATTCTAATTTCGGAAGCTTTAAGTTGGAAGAATTGACTAAGGTTTGACTTTTGAGTAAATGACCTCGGAGTCGGGATTTGAAGATTCCAATAGGTTCATATGGTGATTTCAGACTTGGGCATATGATCGGGTTGAGTATCGGGTGGTCCGAAAATATTTCGGCGCTTATTGTGGAAGTTGACATTTTTGAAGGTTTTAGAATTTTGTTTGAGGTGGACTTTGGTGTTATCAATGTCCGTTTGGGATTCCCAACCTTGGAATAGGTTCGTGTCATAATTTGTGACTTGCATGTAAAAATTTGGCATCGTTCATGAATATTTTGGTATGATTCGGACGCGTTCGTCGAAGTTTGGAAGTTGAAATAAAGATTTTTATTGTCGATTCATGATTTTGATGTTCTTTGTGGCGTTTCAAGCCTTTGGATAAGTTTGTATAAGGTATTGGGACTTGTTGATGCGATTGGACGGGGTCCCGAGGGCCTCGCGTTTGAAATGGATTGAAATTTTGAATTGAAGAAGTGCTGAAGACTGCTAAAATTTGGTGTCATCGCACCTGTGGTGGTTTGGTCGCAAGTGCGGACACGCAGGTGCGAGGGAGGTCGCCGTAGAAGCGGAGAAGGCCAACCATGGGAAGGGCCACAGGTGCGGAGCTTTGGTCGCATCAGTGCAAGCGCAGAAGCGAAATGTTGGGCACAGAAGCGGGAGAAGGCGCAAGAGCGGAAGAGGCTCGCACCTGCGATATCGCAGAAGAGGGAAAAGTTTCTGCAGTTGCGTGGCATCGTGTTTGGGTGATTTTCCGCAGAAGCGGAGGCATGGTCGCAAAAGCGACGCTGCAGGTGTAGCATTTTTCCCACAGGTGCGAGATTATCGCTGGGCAGAAGGGTTTTTTAAATCAAGACTTAGCTCTCATTTCGCCCATTTTCTCTTGGGTTGGCCGAAGTTGAGATGCTATTTTGAGGGGTTTTTCATCGAGCAACACAAGGTAAGTGATTCTCACCTATTACAAGTTAAATACTTGGATTATATACGAATTTTTACATGGAAATTCTAGAAATTGTGGGATTTTAAGAGAAAACCTAGAAAACTGGCATTTTTCGATTTTAGACATGGAATTTGGAATAAATCATATATTTGAGTTCGTAATGCTATGAGTAAAGTTTATCTTCAAAAAATTTAGAAATCCGGACACGTGGGCATTGACTTTATTGACTTTTAGAGCGGAGCTGGGAATTGTTATAAATTGGATAATTATAAGCATTGGAGTATATTTTGATTGAGTTGCACATTGTTTGACTAGTTTCGGATCGTTTGTCTTGAATTGAAGAGTTAGAGAGGCGTTGGAGCCGGTTATGGAACTTCAGAGCGAGGTAAGTCTCCTGTCTAACCTTGTGAGTCGGAAACTACCCTCTAGGTGATGTAATTGTTATGTGATACTAGTTGTGGGTGCTATGTACGCACGAGGCGACGAGAGTCCATACGTAGCTAAAGCATGTTTATATCCGGGTAGAAATAGGACCTTATCATATAATATTTGAATTATCAGAACTCATTCTGCTGGCTTAATTTGTTGAATTTCTAATTGAATTTGATTTAGAAATAAATATACGTATAATATACCGAGCTTTATCACCTGAGTTGTCGGCCAGTTATTTGAGAAATGGTAAAAATTATATTCACTTTATGCTCATGAACTGTATTGTAAGCACGTATCTCGTAATTCGGTAACTTCCTTCCTTTCTTGTGGAGCGGGACAAATGCCTCGGCAGTATAATAGATGCATCTATAGTTCGTGCCGCTCGATCCTTGGCAGTGTACACATTATTCTGGATTAGGCCGAACAACCTTGACATAATCGTGCATATCGTTAACAGTCGGAACATTCACGAGATTTATCTTTCCACTTATGCCTGGCTTTTAATATGGTATTTCTTATTCATTTGATATTTGACACTTGACATTTTCTGAGCTGTTAAGGTAAAATACAAGATTAAGAAATTCATACTTTAAAAAGAAATATTTGGAAGATTATGTAACTTACAGATTTACCCCATTATTGTCTTGTGCTTCATATTTGCTTATAATTTATTATAGTGCTTTATTGGACCTCTAGTAAGTGCCGATGTCGAACCTTGTCACTACTTCTCCGGGGTTAGGCGCAACTATTGGGGAGACTTTATGGTGAGCTGCATTCCAGGCTACGTATCATAGCCCACAGAGTCTCCATCATACCATTTACATTTCAGACAGATGTTGTATTGTTATTTTACTCCTTAGTAAATGCTCATGCACTTGTGACACCGGGTTTTGGGATGTCCTAGTAGTTGTTTGTGATTTTGCTTAGCATTTACACACTTATTTTATCTATTATGTTAAAAACGTAAATTTCCATGATTTTATGCGTTGATTTATTCATCTAATAAAGAGTTACTATTTCGGAAATAATAAAGTTCGTAATTAAATTGGTAGTTCACATTCGGCTTGCATGACGACGATGTTGGGCGCCTTCACGGCCTATAGTGAGTTTTGGGTTGTAACAAGCTTGGTATTTGACCCAATAACTACAAATAATGTTAATTCTCTAATTCCACAATTAATAAATATATAAAAATTATTTTAGGTTATTACAAAGTGATAATACCTACTCAATTGCTTCAGGTCTCTCTCCGAGGTAGGGGTGTCAATGGATCGGTACGGCTGGTTATTTTATAAAATTTGTACCATACCAATTTTTCGGTTATTCTATTATGTATAACAAAAATTAGACTTTTCAAAACCATCCCAACATGTCGGTTTCTCTTCGGTATCTGTACGGTTCAGTTAATTTTTTATATTTTTTTAAATATCATGTAAAAATCATTAGTAGAAATAGAATGCAATAATATATGTACTTTTATAGGACTTAGCAAAACTCTCTAGAAATTTTTTGTAATGATCCGACTGGTCATTTTGAAATCTAGTGCGCCGCTTGGCAGTTTGAGGCCTTGACTAGCTTCACTTCATGTTTTAAGACTTGTACGCATAGTCGGAATCGAATTTCGGGAAGTTCAGAGTTGATTCGGATGAAAACTTCTAATGTCGGAAGCTTTTAAGTTGGTAGAATTGACTAATGTTTGACTTTTGAGTAAACGACCTCGGAATCGATATTTGAAGGTTCCAACAGTTCGTATGATGATTTCACACTTGGGCGTGTGTTCGGGTTAAGTATCAGGTGGTCTGGGAGCATTTCGGTGCTTATTATGGAAAGTTGGCATTTTGAAGGTTTTAGAATTTCATAAGTTTGGTTTGAACTAGATTTTGATGTTATCGATGTCCGTTTGAGGTTCCGAGCTTGTAATAGGTTCATATCATGATTTGTGACTTGCACGCAAATTTTGGCGTCATTCCTGAATGTTTAAGCATGAATCGGATGCGTTTGTCGAAGTTTGAATGTTTGAAAGTTTAAAGAAGGTTTCTATCATCGATTCATGGTTTTGATGTTGTTTGGTGCGATTTGAGGCCTCAAGTAGGTTCGTATTATGTTTTGAGACTGGTTTGTGTGATTGGATGGGATCCCGGGGGCCTCGGGTGTGTTCCGGATGTGTTTGGATGGTGTCGCGCTCTTATTTGATGTTTTGGTGTCGTTTCTTTGGGCATAAAGGGAACTATATTGAGAAAATGATCTTTTATTTGTGATTAGATTAAAACATTATCCGTATCATAATTACGGAGCCATAGCAAAAAGAATCGTCGAATTCTGATGTCGTATGAGAGAGTTATGCACATTTCCATGTCGGACAAAATTGCTGGTTTTTGGTGCGAAGCTTTGTTCTTCCGAACGAGAGAGGTTCCACAAACGCGAAGAAGGATTTCTGGGTTGACCGATCAACGCGAAAGATTGCTCTTCGGTGAACGCGAAGTACTCCAGCGAAGGCGATGAAGAAAAATCATCTGGATAGTGTTTTAAATTGAGAATTTTAGTATTTTAGGCATATCTTGAGTTCTAGAAGTTCCGTTTGAGGTGATTTTCGCAGCGTTATTCTCGTCTCATCAAGGGGGTAATATCTGACCTTTATTTTGATGTTTCTCCATTATTATTTCCGTTGGTTATTATTTCTATCCGTGTTTGGATTGTAGAAATTGGGATTTTGAGCCCCAAAATTAAGAAATGGTAAATCCTTGATTTGAGGGTCGATTCATGGACGAAATTGGATGATTTTCTGGATATAGACATATGATTTATGGGTAATATTTATTTTCAATAATTTTCGAAATCCGAGCACGTGGGCCCGAGGATTGACTTTATTGACTTTTCGAGCGAAGTTGAGAATTGTTATAAATAAATTAATTATGATGTTGGAGTATATTTTTATTAGTTTTTCATGATTGTTTGACTACTTCGGATCGATGGACTTTTTGTTTGAGGTGTCAGAGGGGCGTTGGATCCGGTTATGGTTTCAGAGCAAGGTAAGTCTCCTGTCTAACCTTGTAAGGAGGAATTTACCCCGTGGGTGTTATATTCTTATGTGCTACATGTTGTGAAGCTACGCACGTATGAGGTGACAAGTGTCCGTGCGTATGCTAGAATTCCTGATTTTGTCTGGGTAGACTTAGGTTCAAGCCATGCTATAATTGTACTATTTGAGTTATCTTTGCTCGTTTAAATTCCTTTATTTCACGTTACAACTTGAGACTGGACTTGCATAGGGTGATAGACTCGTTACTGTAGAGATGTGATGAGCTACTTGATAATCCGTGGAATAATTTGTGCTTCCTTTATGAATTTCTCCTGCATTGTGCATATTCATCGCAACGTTTTCCATAAAATTCATAACTCACACGTTTATTGGTGAGTGGGTCAGGGATCCGTTAAAGCTTCTTATTCTAATGGGATCAGGCCGTTCACCTCGGTAGGATTATGTACTACACTCTTATGGGAATGGGTCGTTCGCCTCGGCAGTATAATAGATGCATCTATGGTTCATGTCGTTTGACCCTCGGCAGTGCACACATTATGATGGGATCGAGTCGTTCGCCGCGGCATTTCTATAAAACACTCTTATGGACCGAGTTGTTCGCCTCGGCAACGCCGTTCGTAATATTTGATAAGAAATCAGCGTATCTGTGTGTTTTTTTTCCTGATTTAAGTTGTGACGACCTATCTGGTGAGGTCCATTTTATATATACTCCGTTTAAGGAGGTAACTGCTAATTGAGAGCTTAAGTTTACCGTTTAGAGGAGGATTGTACCTCGTATTTATATTGATTTATATCGTTTATTTACTCTTCCTCGTACTTGTTTACTTCTTACTATACATGATTTATTGGACCACTAGTAAGTGTCGATGTCGACCCCTCTTTACTACTTCTCCGGGGTTAGGCTAGATACTTATTGGATACGCGTTGATTTACATACTCATACTACACTTCTGCACTTATTGTGAAGGTTTACATTTCTGATGATCTTTTGGGCGCAGAGGCGCAGCTATTGCAGGGACTTTACGGTGAGTTGCATTCTATATTAGGATCCGCAGCATACAGAGTCTCCATCATCATTATTTATATTCTCCTATCTAACTTGTATTCCAGATAGATGTTGTATTTTATTATATTCCTAGTTGATAATCATGCACTTGTGACATCGGATTTTGGGGGTTCTTACTGGATGTTTAGTGTGCTAGTTCACGTAATTATTATCATTTCACCCTGGAATCTTCAATTTATACTATTTAATAAATGGGAATTATGATTTCAAGTAATAAAATGAGTAATTAAGTTGATCAATCACCGTTGGCTTGCATGACGGCGGTGTTAGGCGCCATTACGACCTATAGTGGATTTTGGGTCGTGACAGCTTGGTATCAGAGCTCTAGGTTCACTTGAATATCACAAGTCATGAGCGAGTCTAGTAGAGTCTTGCAGATCAATACGGTATTGTCTATATTTATCTTCGAGAGGCTACAGGGCTGTTAAGAGCACTTCCCTTCTTTATTCCTCACCGTGCGATTTGATTCCATTAAAGCTTATGCCTTTATTTCCTTCCTACTCAATCTTACACGGCATGGAACACTTGTAACCAATTGGGCACCAAGGAGTTGTAGTGGTACTGCAGTCATTATGCATGATATTTGTCTGCTTATTCGGGCAAGCTATTATCGTCGCTTTGCGGAAGGGTGTTATGCCGTTTCAGCCCAATACCTGTATTTCCTATGGTTTCAGGGATATGCATAGATTATTATAATGTTCATGCATTGCTATCGCAAAGTGTTAGTGTAATGGTAGGGTGCTTGTTCATGTGTCAAGGCAGTGAATGACTCGAAAGGAGGATTTTTCAATGCATGGTTTAGAGGTTCGGCATTTAATTCCAGCGGAGGAAAGGAAATTGGACTATGGATGTTCAAGCTCTGATTGATAAATTAACGAGACTTGATATTTCTGAGCACGGTGGAATTCTCATTTGTGGTGTGGTGCCGTCAGCCTTGTTAGAACGTATTAAGGCCTATGGGTGTTAGGGCCTTCTTTGATTTGCCTTCAGGACAGGGTGTGTTAGAAGGGTGCCTAAGTAGCGGTTATCAGATATGGCAGTGTATGTTGGCTTCAAAGTCGAATAGGCCTTAATACGTTCAGGTGCCTAATGTTGATGATCGAGGGAAATTATGTTGATGATCGAGGGAAATTATCTTTGAGGAAGCTTAGAGTTGTTAGCAATTTATTAGTTCAGGTGCTAGAGAGATGGATTTACATTTGAGGCAGCATTTGGGCAACGAAGGATGAGAAAGGACATGGTGTGAGATGTCTCGCGGTGGTTGAATTGCTAGCAGGTCAAGTATGAAAACCAGAGGTCAAGAAGCTTCTAAAAGGAGGCAGTTTAACTGAAGTGGGAGTGACAGAGTAGCATATGGGTTCTGTGGTAGGACAGCCACGTGCCTTGAGAAAAGTTTAGAGCAATTTAGGAATCATGGTGGACAAGGACTAGGTCTACGGATTCTATTTGGGATGTTGGCTACTGTGTTGAGGAAGGTTGACTATGACAGAAATGAGTTTGCTTGGAATGAAGAGGAGTATAAAAGCTTGATTTTCGTTATGGGATACAAAGTGACTTCGAGTTTGGAAATGTATTGTCAGACTTTCAGTTGATGTCGATGGAGGATGAACAAACTTTTACAGCTGGTGGACGAACATGGGCTTAGGAGGGTTTATTGATTTTGTGGTAGTTGTACCCAGTGCAGCATTGTTGGAAGATGTCGGCATGGAATTCCACAGTGGGCTATCTCCTATGGGCAAGTTAGCGGTTGCGTGATTTTGATAAAGTTTCTACGAGGATTTCTACTTACTACCCGACAGAAGGTCAAATATGTGATCGTGGCTGATAATTCGGAATGTTCATGAGAAGTTTAACAAGAGATTACAAGAAATGTGGCTGGTTAACAGTGCGAGATCATGGTAATTGAGAAGGAGGAATCTTTTTAGGCTCTAGATTTATGTGATTATAGCTTAAAGATAAGCGGGGGAGCCCACCCCCTACGATTGGATCGCGTGGTTGTCTGCTTGTGCAGTTTCTGGTTATCGGTGCATTGATGGATTAATTATGACTAAGAAAAGAAAACATCAGGGGTAATTCGAGCAAAGAACTTGAACGTGTACTATATTTTTCCTTATCGATTCATGTGCAGGTTTTGGAAGACTCAGAGTTTATGCTTTTTGTGGATGTGATGTGCAAGGAAAAGAATTCAATGGTTGCTTCTTTGGGAGTGTTCATGTGCTAATAGAGCGTTTGAGTTTGATTATACTTGGGACCAGGTCAGAGTGTGTGACTCCCAATAGTGGTTCTAATGAGTTCAAGGATGAAAGCACGGTGTCTAAGGATTTAGGGTCCGTTATGTGGTTAAGGATCGAGTTTTTGCAGTGGGTATTGAGACAATGTGATCTCGTGATTTGGGTCACTAGGGATGAGTGTTGATCGAATTTCATTATGTTTTTGAATGGAGCTCTTATTATTTCTAAGGCAGGTCAAGAGTAAATTGGAGGAAGTTGGGTCGGTTGGTAATGGTTTGAATAAGCATGATTGTGACAATGATCAGTTCCTTCAATGCGTTAAGTTATACAGGTGGTTGGTGGTTGGTAGTTGTACGTGCGGGCTTGACAGCCACCATAATTTAATTTATTTGGGAGGTATTTAATTCTAATGGCCTTGTTATGTGTAAACGGATCCAGGAAGAGTTATGGCAGTCTAGACCACGACTCAAGGTTTGTATTTTCTGCGGCTATGGGAATTTAGTTGCGTGTTGCAATGGTTCTTCTGAAATGAGTTGAGTGAAAGGGACTCTAGCCAATGAAGTATTTAATCTACTAGTAGTTCAGGGATTATGATGAATTCTTGTACTCTCGCATAGCAGCGCGATAGGTGCAGTAAGCGGCATGGGAATTGGAAGTTGAGGATCAAGGTTGAGGTTCGATATTGACAAGAATGTCACGAGCTCGGATGAGCAGGGAAGAATTCAGATGTTCAGAGTAAGCTAGAATTTTCTTTTGTGTCACCTAAGAACGCTGTCCTGTGTAAGAGGCTTTGTGCATTGATTTGCGGACTCTTGGTTGGCTTTACAGAATTAGTACGATTGGTGGTGTGGAGGTGCAGACTTTGCTACCTAGTGCGCAAGGTCGTGGGAGCGTATCCCACGAGAAAAATGTATAAGTGTGACATACTAGTCACTTGATTTTTAAAGATTGAAACCAAGCATGGAGATTATGGTATTATCATTAATGTGAGAGTTTATGCCTAGAAAACGCTCTATTCCTTTGGTTGTGAGCTGTGAGAGTTTGTTCCGGATTGGGACGGCTGCTCATATGTGTCATGAATAGGGCCATTTATGGATCCATCAAAGGTTTTTGGCCCAGTATGGGATGATCGGAATTGGCTTGGGGTTCGTTGGTGGGGCTAATGTGAATGTATGCTCTACATCAGGCCGGATGTGTTCGTTCGGCATAGCATTGCTTGAGGAGGAGTCTTCGGGCGTTGGATGTTATTCCCGCCGTCAACTATTCCATGTAATACTCTATTGTGCCATGTGGGTTTTGAGACGGCTTGATTATTCGCATATATGTTGTGATCCCATGTAGCTTGTGGTGTTATATGAGCAGGATGGCTCTCAAGATGCAGGTCATTTATCGCACCTTAGTTGTCCTTAGGTTTGTAGCATAGGCGCTATCCATCTCCCCAGGGTTGTATTTTTGCACTTGGCGCGCTTGTGGTCGATATTCGGGTATTTCGTAGGAACAAAGCATTATGACTCGATGGGAACTTCTATTTATTATTATGTGTGAATTAGGTGGCACGCCACCATGGGTATGTTGTTTGGATCGGGTCGCATGCCGCAATGGTATCATGTTTGGATCGGGTTGCACGCCGCAACAAAGTCATGCTTGGATCGGGTTGCACGCCGCAACAATGAGATGGTAAGTACGGTCTGCTATACTTATTTCTGTGTATTTTGTGTCTCATTCTCTAAGAAAGGTTCATAGCATCTTTTCGATTGTTTTATTCGTTACGCGGGCTGGGTAGTTCTTTTTCAGAGTTCGTTCTTCCTTATGTGTCATATTCGAGTTGTAGCTTGCTGGTGCTTCGATGGCGCTGTATGAGATTTTAGACAGTATGTAAGGTGGCTTATTGCCCGAGCAGCTTGTACTGGGTAAGACAAGGTTATTGGACCTGAGGTCACTGCAATCGGATTTATGTAGGGTATATTAAAGAGAAAATATCGTTATTCGGCTCAGAATGAGGTAATGATTTTTGTCAGGTGGAGATACCCCAATGATTTATTTATTTGGCAGGTGGTAATGAGTTTCTACGCATCTCTTTCGTCATACAGCATTGCGAGAGTTGGAATAGGGCTTATATGTGTCATAAGGTGTTTTACGGGTATCAGATTTTTGGAATTTCAGCAATTGTGGTCGGAGGATGTTATTATGGCCAGACGACTTATGTGTGCATGGTGTGATTTCAGCATAGGTGCATGATCAGGTTTCAGTACTGTGTGTAAGGATTCATGCGGTGTTCGTATGTCAAAATCGGGTCTCGTGGAGAATTCCGGATGTTAGATATTGGTTCTAAGGCTTTTTAGCTAAGGTTATAGGGAGGATCTTCAGTCTGGCTTGAGCGAATGTGCTCACATGGGTTGTGGTGGCACGTGCAGGTGCACGAGGTGTTAAACAGTAATTTTAGACAACTCCGGAACAGTCCTTGTTCGAGGATGAACATATGTTTAAATAGAGGAGAATGTAATGACCTGACCGGTCATTATGAAATCTAGCACTTCGCTCAGCAGTTTGAGTCCTTGAGTAGCTTCACTTCATGTATTATAACTTGTATGCGTAGTCGGAATCGAATTCCGGGAGGTTCAGAGTTGATTCGGATGGAAACTTCTAACTTCGGAAGCTTTAAGTTGGGAGAATTGACTAAGATTTGACTTTTGAGTAAACAACATCGGAATCGGGATTTGAAGGTTCCAATATGTTCGTAACATAATTTCGAACTTGGACGTGTGTTCGGGTTGAGTATTGGGTGGTCCGGGGGCATTTCGAGGCTTATTATGGAAAATTGGCATCTTGAAGATTTTAGAATTTTGTAAGTTTGGTTTGAAGTGGACTTTGATGTTATCTATGTCCGTTTGAGGTTCCGAGCCTTGAAATTGGTTTGTATCATGATTTGTGACTTGCACGCAAAGTTTGGCGTCATTCTGGAATGTTTAAGTATGAATCGGACGCGTTCGTCGAAGTTTGAGTGTTTGAAAGTTCAAAGAAGGTTTCTATCATCGATTCATGGTTTTGATGTTGTTTGATGTGATTTGAGACCTTGAGTAGGTTCGGGTAACGTTTTGGGACTGGTTTGTGTGATTGAACGGGGTCCCGGGGGCCTCGGGTGTGTTTCGGATGTGTTTGGATGGTGTCGCGCTCTTATTTGATATTTCGGCATCATCTCTTTGGGCATAAAGGGCACTATCTTAAGAAAATAATCTTTTATTTGTGATTATATTGAAACATTAGATCCGTATCATAATTACGGAGCCATAACAACAAGAATCGTCGAATTCTGATGTCGTATGAGAGAGCTATGTATATTTCTGTGTGGGACAAAATTGCTGGTTTCTGGTGCGAAGTTTTGTTCTTCGCGAACATCAGAGGTTCCGCGAACGGTGAAGAAGGATTTCTGGGCTGACCGTCAACACGAAAGATTTCTCTTCGCGAACATGAAGTACTCCCGCGAAGGCGATGAAGAAAAATCATCTGAACAGTGTTTTAAACCGAGAATTTTAGTATTTTTGGCATATCTTGAGTTTTAGAAGTTTCGTTTGAGGTGATTTTCGCGGCGTTGTTCTCGTCTCATCAAGAGAGTAAATATCTGACCTTTATTTTGATGTTTCTCCATTATTATTTCCGTTGGTAATTAATTTTATCCGTGTTTGGATTTTTAAAATTGGGATTTTGAGCCCCAAAGTTGAGAAATGGTAAATCCTTGATTTGATGGTCGACTCATGGACGATATTGGATGATTTACTGGATATAGACCATATGAGTTATGAATAATATTTATTTATAATTTTCAAAATCCGGGCATGTTAGCCCGAGGGTTGACTTTATTGACTTTTCGAGCAGAGTTGGAAATTGTTCTAAATAAATTAATTATGATGTTGGAGTATATTTTTATTAGTTTTTCATGATTTTTTGACTAGTTCGGACCGATAGCCTTTTGGTTTGAGGTGTTAGAGAGGCGTTGAGCCGGTTATGGAATTTCGGAGCGAGGTAAGTCTCCTATCTAACCTTGTGAGGGGTAAATTACCCCATAGGTGTTATATTCTTATGTGCTACATGTTGTGGGAGCTACACACGTATGAGGTGACGAGTGTCCGTGAGTATGCTAGAATTTCTTATTTTGTCCGGGTAGATTTAGGTTCACGCCATGCTATAGTTGTACTATTTGAGTTATATTTGCTTGTTTAAATTCCTTTATTTCGCGTTACGACTTGAGATTAGACTTGCATAGGGTGATAGACTGGTTATTGTAGAGATATGACGAGCTACTTGATAATCCGCGGAATAATTTGTGCTGACCTTATGAATTTCTCCTGCACTGTGCGTATTCAGGTTTTCCTTAAAATTCATAACTCACACGTTTATTGGTGAATAGGTTCAGGGATCCGTTAAAGCTTCTTATTCTAATGGGATCGGGTTTTTCGCCTCGGCAGGATTATGTACCACACTCTTATGGGAGCGGGTCGTTCGACTCGGCAGTATAATAGATGCATCTATGGTTCGTCTTGTTCGTCCCTCAGCAGTGCATACATTATGATGAGATCAGGTTGTTCGCCACAGCATTTCTATAAAACACTCTTATGGACCGGGCCATTCATCTCGGCAGCGTCGTGCGTAATATTTGATAGAAATCAGCGTATCCGTGTGTTTTTTTTTCTTGATTTGAGTCTTTACGACCTATCTGGTGAGGTCCATTTTATATATACTCCGGTTGAGGAGGTAACTGCTAATTGAGAGCTTAAGTTTACCGTTCAGAGGAGGATTGTACCTCGTATTTATATTAGTTTATACCGATTATTTACTCTTCCCCATACTTGTTTACTTCTTACTATACATGATTTATTGGACCACTAGTAAGTATCGATGTCGACTCCTCGTCACTACTTTTTTGGTGAGGCTAGATACTTACTGGGTACGCGTTGATTTACGTAGTCATACTACACTTCTGCACTTATTGTGTAGGTTTACATTTCTGGTGGTCTCTGGGGTACAGAGGCGCAGTTATTGTGGGACTTTATGGTGAGCTGCATTCCATATTACGATCCGCAGCATACAGAGTCTCCATCAGCGTTATTTATATTCTCCTGTCTAACTTGTATTCCAGACAGATGTTGTATTTTATTATATTTCCTAGTTGATGCTCATGTACTTGTGACATCGTATTTTGGGGGTTCCTACTGGATGTTTAGTATGGTAGTTCACGTAATTATTATTATTTGACCCTGGAATCTTTATTTTATACTATTTAATTAATGGAAATTATGATTTCAAGTAACAAAAATGAGTAATTAAGTTGATCAATCACTGTTAGCTTGTCTGACGGCGGCTTCAGGCGCCATTACGACCTATAGCCAGAGATAGATCCATCAACTATTCTACAGCATCGTAAAATAAACTAAGTAAATACAAAGAAAATATAAATTACAAGAGTGGAAAGATATTAACCAAGCTGGGACTCAAAGAATAAAGTCTATAGAAGATTAAATATTGAAAGTCTAAATAATACGAAAGCAAACATATTCGATACATTGTAGCTTGCCACTCATAATCGCTAGAATATACCTTGTGTCTTGCTAGTGAATATGTTGGAAATAATTTAGTTTCAGTAGGAGTAAGATAATAGGTTTGGGAATTAGAATTTTGAGTTTAATTACTTGTTGGCTTGTACCTATTTTCATAATTCCAAGTCCCAAAGAAAAATTTAATGTTTTATTCTTTTAAACTTAATATATAAATATATTATTCAGTACTATTCGATATTTTTTTTTAGTTTATTCTTATAAAATTAAAAACCTAGCCTGATTATCGGTACGGTTATAAATTTATATAAAAACCTATAATTTTATTAAAAGAAATCTAAAAATCAGCTCACTATGGTACGGTTTGATCGGTTTAATCGGTTTTTAAATCCATCGACACCCCTACTCCGAGGCATTTTCGTATTTGGACAGGAGAGTTTTAAAAATCCCCGTTGCGAATTATCAAGAAGTACCTTCCATCTCCGGATCAGCATGTTTTGCACTATATATATGTACAATGAATATCAAAATTTTTAATTAAGTACTTTGTTTCAGTTTATATGACATACACTCGGCATGAAGCTAAAAATTTTTTCATTAGAAGTAAAATAGTTAAATTTTTTTGTTAAAAAGATGATCTCTTTTTTTTTTCTCAAGAGGAATGCATCATCAAAACTTCTCTTTCATATAGATCGTCGTGCATGAATTAATTTCTTTGTTTTGATTTCGTCCCTAACGCTAGCTCCTATATCTTCTTCGTAAAATAAAAAATTTAAATTTAAATTATTTTTAAATTTAAAAATATGCTCGCATTATTTTTAAAATACATTAATAAGGAAAGAATGTCGTATAAATTGAAAGAATATCGATTAGGAAATATGGATGACATCATCCTAATCATTCTGTTTTATCTAGGAGTGTCAATGATTCGGTTCGGCCGGTTATTTTATAAAATTAGTACCATACCAATTTTTCGGTTATTCTATTATGTATACCCAAAATTAGATTTTTCAAAACCATCCCAATCATGTCGGTTTCTCTCGGTATCTATACGGTTCGGTTAATTTTCGGTATTTTTCTAAATGTCATGTAAAAGTAGTATAAGTGGAATGCAATAACATACGTACTATTATAGGACTTAGCAAAACTCTCTATATATTTTTACTATTTAAAGGGTGATGGATTAAGAACATGAAAAATGGTCAGAATATAGATTCATTAACTATTCTACAATAGCATAAAAGACACTAAGCAAAGACAAAGAAAATATAAATCACACAAGTGGAAAGATATTAATCAAGTTGGCACTCAAAAATAAAGTCTAGAGAAGATTAAATATTCAAAAAGATAAATCTAAATTTACGAAATGAAACGTATTCAATACATTGTACTTTGCTACTCATAATCGCTAAAATACCTTGTGTCTTACTAGTGAATATGCTGAAAATAGTTTAGTTTTAACATGAGTAGCATAATGCTTTATTATTTTTAAACTTAATACATAAATATATTTTAAATGTAAATATTCGGTACGGTTCAATATTTTTTCGTTTTATTTTCATAAAATAATAAATCTATCCTAATTATCAGTACGGTTATAAAAATATATAAAATCTTATAATTTTATTTAAAAAATTAAAAATCAATTTAATACGGTACGATTCGATCAGTTTAGTCTGTTTTAAATATTCATTAACACCTCAAAGAAAGTGAAAGAAAGGAGCAGAACTTGGGAAGGGAAACAGTATCTAGCAGGAACTAACCCAATAAGAGTGTGACACGTTATTTGCACTGGATTTTGCTGTTGTTATTGAATCATGCAAAGTAGAACGTAAAAAGGGAAACATTAGTTTACCCAAGTGTGGAGAGTGAGGCACACTTGTGTACAATGGATAACTCTATGCACTCTCAAAGTTACACAGACATGGACTTGTGCTCTCACAAAAGACAAAACCTACTTGGAAAATCATCGATTACTTGTCTCCCATATTTCGCAATCTTTGGGACATAAATTTAGTTAAGATTTGGAAAAAAATGTTTTTAAGATTATGTTAAAAAATAGTTTTTGGCAATTGAACTTATACTTGGACATATATTTATTTTTAAAAAATTTGAAGTGCAGTGAGTGACCTTTTGAGAACTTGAAAAAAAAATTAATTTTTTTAAACGGATAAAATTCCCCAAACAGACAATATTTTTTATTTTTCTTTTTTTAAAAAGCTAAAACTTATGTCCAAACGGGACTGATCATGTGTTATTTCACTAGGATAAAATCATAGTTTCATGTCTTTATTAGGATGCTATTATCTTATAAATTTGAATTTAATCTAATCTCAATACAGATATTGAACATCAGCCGAAAAACAAAAAAATCAAACTTTTCAAAAGCTTTAAATATAAAACAGATAATAGAACTAATTTTCATGATGAAAGTAATGACTTTCCTGTCTATTCTTTAAGATCACTTTGTTCGTTTTTCCCTTATATTGTATATGTTACATTTGCAGTCATCAAAACAAGATAACAATCAGGTTTAATATTTTAATTTATTAACCTATTATCATAAAAAGAAAAAAATAAACATGTTGATAGTTGTCGAGAAACTCGGTAGAGTTGCCTCTTTGTTCATATTCAGCAGACTGTTGAAATGTGCATGTGACCATTCCTGAGAGAATTAAACTCAGAATTGTTTACTCTAATATCGTATTTGAATGAATAAGTATTTCATTTAAAAAATAAAACTGTTTGAGAAGTCACACTTTTATAAACTTTTATTGTTTTCAGAATTATTCATCTTACGTACGTTGGAACAGTTAACGATAGAATTACTTGACCGCAATACTAAAAATTCAAGGTATCAATGTTCTCAAATGATTATATTGGGAATATTTTTAACTAATTGTAACGATCCGACTGGTCGTTTTGATCTCTAGCGCGTCGTTTAGTAGTTTGGGGTCTTGAGTAGCTTCACTTCAGGTATTATGACTTGTACGTGTAGTCGGAATTGAATTTCGGGAAGTTCGGAGCTGACTTGGAAAGAAAATTATAATTTCGGAAGCGTTATGTTGGAAGAATCGACTAAGATTTGACTTTTGAGTAAACGACCTCGGAATCGGGATTTCGGACTTAGACATATGTTCGGGTTGAGTATCGGGTTGTCCGGGAGCATTACGGCGCTTATTCTGGAAAGTTGTTATTTTGAAGGCTTTAGAATTTTCTAAGTTTGGTTTGAAGTGGATTTTTATGTAATCGATGTCCGTTTAGAGTTTCGAGCCTTGGAATAATTTCGTATCGTGATTTGTGACTTGTACGCAAAATTTGAAGTCATTCTGAATTGATTTGATACGTTTTAGCGCAAATTATAGAAGTTGGAATATTTAAAAACTCATAATTAGATTCGAGGCGCCATTCATAATTTCGATGTGGTTTGACGTAGTTTAAAGCCTCGACTAAGTCCGTATCGTATTTTAGGACATATTGGTACATTTGGTTGAGGTCCAGAGGGCCCCGGGTGGATTCCGAGTGATTAACGGATTGTTTGGAAATTTTATAAAAGGTGGGTTTTGGCAGCCACTAGTGTTATCACATCTGCGATGAATTTGATCGCAGATGCGCAATCGCATAAGCGAAGTAGCGTTCGTAGAAGCAAAATTTGGAAAGACTAGCAGAGGTCGCAAGTGCGAAGCATTTCCTGCACCTGTGTGATCGCAGATGCGGTCTTTGGCAATGCAGAAGCGTCTGGGAAGGGGACAAGGCATGGATCGCAGAAGAAATCTTCAGCGCAGAAGCGGTTGGCTTCGCAGATGTACACATGAGACTCTGCGCAGAAACGGAATTATTTTCGCAGGTGCAAGAGTGCGACTGGGCAGTGGGCTTCGTAGAAGCAACGATGGCATCGCAGAAGCGACATAATAGATGCGCCAATCTATCCGCAGAAGCGAAATTGGGCAGATTATTAAGGGATCGAACTTGGTTATTTTCCTCATTTTGTTTTGGATTTTTGGAGCTCGATTTTGGGCGATTTTGGAGGAGTTTTTCACGACTTCGACTTGGGTAAGTGTTCTATATCCGAAAGTGATTATATCTCATAAATCCATGGTTATATTTTATCATTTATTTCGAATTTAACGGAAGAAATTGAGAAAACTTGTGAAATCTTCCGAAAGTATAAATTGGAGATTTGGAGGACGATTCATTGTTGGAATTTAATAACTTTGGAATGGTTGAACTCGTATCGAAATGGGTATTTGAATTTCGTGAATTTTCGTCTGGTTCCAAGACGTGGGCCCGAGGGTTGACTTTGTTGACTTTTTGAGCGGAGTTGAGAATTATTATAAATTGTTAAGTTATATGCATTGGAGTATATTTCGATTGTTTTGCATATTGTTTGACTAGTTTCGGATCGTTTGGCTTTGAATTGAAGAGTTAATGCAGCATTGGAGCTGGTTATGGAACTTCGGAGCGAAGTAAGTCTCCTGTCTAACTTTGTGAGGGAAAACTATTCCCTTAGGTGATGTAATTGTTATGTGCTATTAGTTGTGGGTGCTACGTGCCTACGAGGTAACGAGAGTCCCTACGAAGCTAAAGTATTATGTTCGGGTAGACTTAGGACTTTACCATGTGATATTTGAAATACTTGAATCCATTCTGCCGTCTTAATTAATTGAAATATAATTGAATTGATTTAGAAATATATACATATATATTAGGCCGAGCTTTATTACCTTGAGTTGTTGGCAAGTTATTTGAGAAATGGTAAAGGTTAAATTCGCTTCGTACCCATGTATTGATTGTAAGCACGTGTCTCGTAATTCGATGATTTCCTTCCTTTTCATGTGGAGCGCGTCGAACGCCTCGGCAGTATAATAGATGCATCTATGGTTCGTATCGCTCAACCCTCAGCAGTGTACACATCATTCTGGATTGGGCCGAACGACCTCGGCATAATCGTGCGTTATATCGCTGGCAGTCCGAACATTCACGAGATTATCTTTCCACTGATGCCCGACATTTTATATGGTATTCCTTACTCATTTGATAGTTGGCACTCGACATTTTCTGAGCTACTAAGGGAGAATACAAGATTGAGAAATTCATACTTTAAAAAGAAATATTTGGAAGATTATGTAACTTACAAATTTACCTCATTATTGTTGTGTGCTTCATATCTGCTTATGATTTATTATAGTGCTTTGTTGGACCTTTAGTAAGTGTCGATATCGATCCCTCGTCACTACTTCTCCGGGGTTAGGCTAGATACTTACTTGTTACGAGTTGATTTACGTACTCATACTGCACTTCTGCAATAAACATGCAAGATCTGACAGGTTCAATTGACGATTATCTTGGCGCGTAGGCGCAGCTGTTGGGAAGACTTTATGGTGAGCTACATTCCAGGCTACGTATCGCAGACCACAGAGTCTCCATCGTACCATTTATTCCATCATGTCTTATTTACATTCTAGACAAATATTGTATTGTTATTGTACTCCTTCGTAAATGTTCATGCACTTGTGACATCGGGTTATGGGATGTTCTAGGAGTTGTTTGTGATTTTGCTTAGCATTTATACACTTATATTATCTATTTCATAATTAAATTGGTAGTTCACAATTGACTTGCCTGACGGTGACGTTGGGCGTCATCACGATCTATAGTGAGTTTTGGGTTGTGATACTAAGTCATCAGGGATTTTATTTTTCTCTTGCTAAGCTGTCATTTTAAATATAAATGGCGTAAAAAGAAACTAAATTATTATAAATCAGAACGGAGAGAGTAATTGAATAAATTTATAAAGATAGGCCTCACTCCTTCATTTATCCTTTCCCCTTCAAAACCTTACAACAATCCCCTTATATATTAACTTACTCCATGTTTTTAGAATGTACGTCGCAAGTGATTAAAACATTTTTGCTTGCCAACAATTAAAAAGCACTTATAACGATCGAATTAGTTACTTTCATTAAATAACTTTAACGACCGGATAACAGGAAAATCATATTGCTAGAAAGAAAATATAACGATTGGAATTTATATTGTGATCACTATAAGATTGTCAACGATCATATTTCAATCCGCTAATCATTAACTTTTAAGGTCGAAGTTTTTAGTAACCGATTATGATCATATTTTTTTATCGCTAATGACTCGTTAAAGGCCTTTTTTCTTGTAGTGAACCCTTATTTTCTATCGGCTCTATTAACAGTGATAAAGCCCCAGAGAATGGTCCACATCACAGTAAATTACTAAATTACAATGCACGCAAAGAATAAAAGTACCACAGGCAAATATTAAAGCTTTTTGGCAGGTTATATTGTACATTAGAGCACTTAATTCAGCTGTCAAGGACACCATCGGTTTGCCCGCGGAGTATTAGAGAAGATAAACCAAAAGGATAACCACTACATCATTAATATTCCTCTTGTAACTATTCCTTTGCATTTCAATTTATACGTCACTTTTTACTTTTTGAGATTTAATTTATGTGAATTTTGATTAATATTTTAAAAATTTTTTTTATCATATTGACGTAAGCAGAATTGTTATTTATATTACTTTTTGTATAGTTTTTGAATATTTAAATTTAAATTTTAAAATATCAAATTGATCTAATCCAATTTAACTTTGCAGATTCATCAAGTTATTAATTCTTAAAAAAAAAGTGTTTTGCACTTAAGGTTGTTAAGTATTTCAGAGGATTTTTCTCTAAAAATATCTGGACATTCTACAAATGTTTTGACAATTGTATATACCAATGTATTAATTGAATCATGAATAGTTTCACCATCTTTTTGGATTGGTTGTCTTGATTCATCTAATTTTACGCTTTGAAAATTTATTGTTTTTCCTCGTCGCTTAAATGGGTATCCCACCATCCCTTAAGTTGACTTGTAAAACCAATGATTAAGACATAAATAGTACTCTGATCAGTACAGTTATATATATATATATATATAGTATATATATATATTTTTTTTTTTTTTTATTTATTGAATATGACAATTTACATTTAAGTTTGTACCGTAAAATTGTCATCGTCAAGAGGGCATGTTTGAATTAAATTGTAGAGCCAAGGAATTTGCAACTCAACTTGAAAAGACAGCCAATGTAAAGGAGAGTTATAATGCCCACCCAAAAATGAAATATACATTGATAATGTGATTTGAGAGAATTGTTGGACAAGAAGTGTAATAAAAAAGGAGACAAGTTGAATGTTATGGCACTGACTGCACGAGCTAGTTTAATTATATACACAGATACTGTAATTTTTTTCACATTATTAGGTTATTCAAAAATATTTTACAGATAATCCTTCATAAAAAGTGGATCTTGTAACCTTAAAAGCAAGACAAGTTATTACCCTTATACGCTATAACATATAAAGATAATTTGATAGTGTAAAAATTCCTTATATTTGTGGTTTATACAAGTTAAAGTCTGTATAATACAGCTTTAACAGCCTTCAAATAACACGAGAGGATTTTCCAACTGACTATATTCCGCTTGGGAATGATCTATTTCACATGATGGAGATTGTGAATATTTCATATCAGAATGACAATGGTTATTCTATGCTCTGCTTTACCATGTCGTAACTAATGATTTCAAATAACACACCTCAATATGATTTCGGAGCAGATATATCGAGTGATTCGAGTTTTACTGTTATTCATTATCAAAAAGATTTTTCACTTATTTAGCTCATGAACAAAGAGTTAAGCTGCACTGAGAAACATTTTGAAGACAATTGAGCAAATAAAAGAGTGCTGATCCCTAATAATCTATGGCTGCACACTTTAACATTCTGATCTCTCTCTTCCTTTTTTAACTGCAAGCTATGCATATACAAGTGAAGTTAAAAATCCTCATGCTTTTCGTCCTATGCATATACCAATGATGTTATATTGCCTGTATAACAATAGTATATGCAGAAGAAAATCCAGAAGAAGCCAAAGAAATTGTCCAACAACGGATTAAGAAAATTAATGACCAGCTCAATTTGGATTATCAGGTAAATGTTCCGGTTTCTCTTTAGATTTAATTGACTTATTAGATGAAAACACCCAAAAGGATAAAAAAATAAAAGTTAAAGAACCTTCTAATTGTACACTTGAACAATTTTCTGCACCTTATTCTAGCTTAGATTGAGCACTAGTAGTCCACGGTAAAAAAGGTGCAGTTTTAAAATATTTAAAAGTGATTGGTATTTGGTGATTAGGGTTGATGCAGAAGCCAATAAGTTAATATTTCAACCAAAATCTTTTCCGTTGACATTAGAGGTTATTTATCAAGCAGTGACATTTCATTTCTCATTTTGTAGAGAAATGAAATACACCGAATATATTGTTATTATAGTTATCAAAAAACCTATGAAAAGCCAAAGGCCAAGAACATGAAAAGAAATCTACGCAAATTACGTCTAGTGATATTGGTGAGAATATTTGTTGAAGATAATTAAGTAAATAGTTAACACTATCATCTTAATTTCTGATATTTTAAACTTCTAGATAAGATAAAGATGATCCCACAACCTCGTAAAGAAATAAGCAAAAAGTCCTGAGTTCGAAATCTCATCATTTGAAAAAAACGTATAATATTTTTTTTAAAAATAATTTAAACTTTACATGAAATAATCAAATATTTTAACAACTTATAGGTGTAGATTCAATTTTCCATGCCACTCTAATGTAAGTAATTAAAAACTACTACTGTAAAAAGAACAAAATACCTCGTAGGGGAGGCATCGACACGTTACTAATACTGAAGATGAGAATGTTAACTCTTAAGGTTGTACTTTTACGTTGTTATTCATGTCCAATAGGTAATACGATGTATCGATGTGAAACATTAATTTACCCAAAACCACAAAAGCAACGACATCAGAAAAGTAATATACAGACCTCTTCCCCTAGGTATACCTGTAGCCTACTTATATAGGGTAACTCTATGTGCCCTTTTTCTTATTAGATATTCACATAGACATATTTCGTACATACATAGAGTTACATATATAGATACACTTTTTAGGGTATAGAAAATCATATTAAACAGTAAAAATTTAGTGTTCAGTTCTCAGGTGAAATCTGTAGCATGAGTATTAATAGGTTTCTGAGAATTTTTCACCAAGTTGATTGGTTTTTTTTAGAAGGTTAGAGGTTTGATAAATGGAGTTGTTCTCATCCTGTGTTACACATGAATGCAAGACATGTAATTTTTTTACACATATTTATCACCTGTAACTTTTTTACACATATTTATCACTTAACTGTAGTATATATATATATGATATGTATTTTCACTTCAATTTATACTCCCTACTACCTCATAAATTATATTTGATTATTCAAGGGAGTTGAAAAAGAACAAAAGACTTTTAAAATGTGTAACATGAAAACTATCGTAAATTTTTTATGGCTATAAAATCATATCACTTGATGTTAAATGAAAAGTTTAATTTAAATTATTTTTCAATATAAAAATATATGATTTTGTTAGACTGATTAAAAAGAAAAATATATCATATAAAATAGGATTAAAATATTTGATTTAATATATAATCTAATGCGAATAAGTTTTTATCGAGAGGGACTAGCTGGTTATAGCAAAGTGACCAAAGAGCAGACGAGGGCTTCCATATTAATTTGGGTTATATCACTTTTAGCTCGCGTCAGAAACTATTTATATTTGGTAGTCAAAAAAATATATAAAATTATATATTTTTTGTATATAACATATAAAATGTATATATATAAAAAAATTATACATTTCGACTATTATTTTGAAAGCGATTATACAGTGTCATTTTTCTATTAATTTCTATTTCTCTCTCTTTCATGTCACTGTTTCTTTCACTCATTTCCATTAAATTTGGTACTCTTTAAAATCCACACATTAGACAAAAAGCCAAAAGGGGTTCAGTGGTTAACCTAGAGTGGAATAATACTTATATATCTGAGAGAAAGAAAGAAAGTAAAGACACTGTACTGAGTGGGTTTTTTCTTTCCTTCTTCTGTATCTGTGAGAGAAAGAGAAAGAAAATAATGGGAAGGGGAAGAGTTGAACTTAAGAGGATAGAGAACAAAATAAACAGGCAAGTTACTTTTGCAAAGAGAAGAAATGGACTTCTCAAAAAAGCTTATGAACTTTCAGTTTTATGTGATGCTGAAGTTGCTCTTATCATCTTCTCTAGCCGTGGCAAACTCTATGAATTCTGCAGCACTTCTAGGTATATATATTTATATGTATATGTATACATACTTGTGTAAATAAATGTTTTTTTGTGTATATTTTCTTTATACTATTTTTGTGTGTGTCTATAAATGTGCTTTTACTAAACCCTTATCTGTGAAAGTCTGTATCTCGGAGTTGCAAATTTATGGTATTTAACATCTTCATTTATTTTTACTATTTTAATATACTAACTCCAGAATAAGAATTACTACTTCTTTCTCTTACTTCAATTTATGCAAGATCTGACTGTTCTAAATTTAGGTCAAGTACAATCCTTTATATCGTATTTTGTTAGATAAATCCTCTTATCTTTATTTTCTAAGATTTTTGTATGGGATGTCAAATATTTTGACTGAGTTTCCAGCTTCAAATATACTTTTGAAGATCTGCCCTTTTTGTTTTCCCTTTTATTCTCATATATGAGATAATCGATCTGATTTATTTTAAGTTGAAAAAAGAATCTGATTTATCTTTTATTTTTTCTACATTTTTTTAGTAAATATTACTAGTTTCCTGTTCTTGAATCCATCAATTCGAGTTTTGGACTGCAGATAATATGTGGATATTTCTTTCTTTTTTTAAAAAAAAGAAAAAAGAAAAAAGAAAAAAAAGAATCTTTTGACGGTGGTGGTTTAAGGCCTTCTTAGATAACCAACTAAAAGGCTGTAAACCTAATTACGAATTTTCCATGGTACAATTTCACTACTGTTATGATTTGATTTGCAGATATATTTGTCGTTTTTTATAGTGCAAAACTGCATGTACTTCTGTTTGATTTCCTAGAAATTAAAGGGAGGAAAAGCTGCTTATGCAGGTGTTAAAGATAACTAGCTTTATTATTTATCTTTTTCCTGATCAAGATAATAGTAATCGATAACAGAATATTAACTTATAATTCCAAGGTATATATCCAGCAGATAAATGTCTGTGACCCCCCGTACGTGTATATTTTGAAGGTATTATGAAATTAGAAATATACAGTTAATTTATTTTCTGCAATAATTTAAGCAAATTAAAATAAATAACATGACCTAATCTTTATCAGGTAAATGTGTCTGAAACTTGTGATACTGGACACGATCAAAGATAATTTGTCTTTAGAAAAAAAAAAAATAGTTCCAAAATGTCATGATTTCCCAAGATCTGATATCCCTTTTTTCAGCAAGATCATATTTCAAACAAGCGATAATTGTTGTATTTCTATGGTACTAATACAATGAACTTTTTGGTTGAAGAGCATGCTTCATATTTTAACAAAGCAAAAAATACAATGAGTTTTGCTAAATCGGCAAGGTTTATTATTATTCTAGTTTTTGAAAAAAACATTCTCATTATATTGGATTAAAAACAGTCAAAATGGTATGTCAAATGAGTTGTGTAGGAACTCTGTACAACATGAATGTGTAGTAAACCTAGAAATACCCTAGGCCTACTTCTTCATAAACATACCAATAGTTCAGAGATGATTAAGAAAAAAATATAGTCATCTTCATTTATGATATTGGAAGTAACATAATTGTTAGAATATGAAATAAGAAAGAAAATGAAAGATGGCGAAGGATTAATGGATGTTTTTCTTAGTTACTATAAGTTACTTATAATTACTCTTGTGTTCACAATTCTGCTTTCTGGCCATTTAGAAGACTTCATTTATGGTAAATTAAATTTTTTGTTGTCTTCGCGTTTGACCTATAGGTCGCAGGTTCCAGTGGAACCAGTTACTAATGCCTGTATTAGAGTAGTTGTCTATATCTTATTCTTTGGGTGTGACCTTTTCAAGATCCTACGTGAATGCGAGATATCTTGTACACTATGTTGCCTTGCCCTAGATCTTTTACTATATGTTTTTAAGTGTCTTTGGGATTTTCTTTTTCATTTACAATTATAGAGTTTTCAATTTTTCCTTCTTATAATAGGTTCTAGGAAAATGACTCTTGTTTTTCCTTTTTTTATATATTTTTTTTATGTTTCGTATAATTGCTGAAGCATGACGCAAACACTTGAAAAGTATCAACAGTGCAGCTACGCCTCATTGGAGCCGATGCAATCAGCTAATGATCATACTCAGGTAGTATTTGCCTACTTCATCTCGTATATTTTAGCTATATATGATGTGTATAATTTGATCATAGGCTATATATCAAGAATATCACTATTATTACTTGTTTGATTATATGCATTTATAAGTTTCAAGGTAAACATTTCCTATTTTACATGGGTTTTTTTAAAGAGATTTTTACATATGTACTACATTAGAAACTTATTAACTCTTCACTATTTAGGTTTTAACTTAATTGCAAGTTGATATACAATTACCAATTATATACATTTTATTAATAAGTTAATATCCCTAAGTTATAAGGCTTTAGTTGGTAATCAATCCTAAGCCTTTAGGTTTCTACTCACCCCCACTGTACGTTTCTCAGCAATACACTGTATCCCAACCCCCTAACCCCACGTAACCAATCACCCAAAATATATAGAACAACAAGTTTCGATTTTAAAAAGTCATGAATGAAGAGAAGACATGGAAATCCTATACTCGGTAACAAAAAATAACTAAGAACATAGCTGGCACAACTTTATTACTCTCCCATCGATAAAAATGATCCAAAGTTTTGCATTATATTGATTAATGAAGAGATTAAACCATTGGCACATGCATTGGGCGTGGCACAGATATTGATTAACCTGAGCATAAAGAATGCATTGATTAAACTGATTTGAATTTAAACTCCATTGACAACCATTAACAAACTTCAAATCTTTTAATTCGAAAATTGGTTCGATTTAATCGTTATTTGTTTCGATTGAGTGTTGTTGCAAATGATTGAAAATACTATTTGGAGTTTATATCTCAATTTTGAGAGAATTTGGTGAAGATTTGAGGTGGTCTTGGTTGGAATTTCATATTGAACCTCGAAAAAGAAAACATAAACAAATTGTATATATTTTGTATGTCGAGTGTAGAAACAGTATACGAAATATCTACAACTTCCATAATTGTATGTATATAAAATGTAAGTAAATTATAGTTTTTAACCGGATTCTGTGTAAAAAATATGTACGTAAGTTGTAGATAAATTGTAGACTGTGACCAGATTTATATATATATTGTAAAAAACTTTAGTTACTTTCTGATAAATATGAAAACTTAGACAAAACGGGGTAAATAAGTTTAAAATCTCGTATATATACGAAAAAGTCCCTTTTTTAAAAACTGTGGTATTCGGACCAGTATGTGCGAACCGACTAATTTCACGAGATACCTACTATCTCCTATCAACACAAATACCAAATAATTATGTTCACTAAAATTTGGACGAATGAAAAAAAATATCACCTAAAGCTTTCATCTCCTCTAAAATTTCAATTTTACATTCCTTTCTAGCATATCGAAATAATAGTGATATAGACAATTCCATGGGAAAGAATGCCATGAAGTCTTCGATATTAACTATTTCAGAATATCATTTGTCCATTCATTTCCTAGTAATAGTAGTGTGTTTGGATCCATTTCATACGCACCTCAACTATTTTATTAGGTGTAGCTACCTTCTAGTTAATTTAGGTATGTTAATTCTGCTCATTAAACCTTACCTAATGATAACAGATCACTTGGTATGTTTTGCCTCCATTGAAATTTGAATTTCAGTCTCTCATGATGATTAACTATTTTATTAAAACAGCTAAATCACATAATTAATTGAATAAATATATGTTCTGTCTAAGTATTTAAGCTTTTAAATGAAATTATTGTACAATTCAACAAACCAATTTAAATTCATAGTCATCACACTCATCAATATACATGGCCCGCTAACACCTCGCTATAATGGGAATCATCAATTGCTTACAAAATTTTCATGTTTCAGAGCGCAATACTATAATTGTGTTCCAAGCAAAATTAGGATGGTGTCTCTCGGAATTTCTGTTGCTCAAATTTTCAAAAATGACATTGCTTTCATATCAAATTCTTCAAAAATGCATTATTATTTTGAAGGATACGACAAGAATATAATAATATTTAAAGGATCCAGCAACATAGCCTAACGTTCAAAATAGCTTTTCCTTTAGATACTATATGCATTTCTTCATTTTTTTAAAGATGCAATTCTTCTTTCATCTTTACTATGCGACAATTTTAAATGGCATTATTTTTCGACAGAGCAACTACCATGAGTATCTGAGGCTAAAAGCTAGAGTTGAGCTCCTTCAACGATCTCAGAGGTAAGTTATTAGCTAAATATCCTTTGATGCCCATATAAAAAGGATTATAATTTCAAAAAATAAGAATAAGTTTTAATCCTAAGCTTAGACCAAAGTTACCGACTCGATCATTTGAGAGGAGAAAAATTCCAGAAATGAATAAAAAGTAAATGGATAAACAAGAAGAAAGAAATTTAGGGAAACTGGATCATTTCGAAAAATTATACTGCAGAAATAGAACACAAACATCGTTATATATAAGTTGTTAAATTCCCTTAGCATAAGAAAAGATTCTAATGTTTTGGCAAAAGGTTTCAAAATTTTCTTAATTTGGGTCACAAGTTTAGATCCCAAGACATTTTAGTATTTTTTTTTTTCAATCACCTTATATAAATTTCTGACTTCTTTTCCAGATGTATTATTAAATTATAATTTGACATACATGATACTATCACTTCAGCGAATTAATTCTATCTTTTACATAAGTTTTCTCCTGGATTAGTTCCTTGTAGCTGTAAGCCATAAAACTCTTTTAGTTTTTGTACTTTGTGAAAAATATTCTAGTTTTGATATTCTTCTATATATCATAATAGAAATCTTCTTGGGGAGGATTTGGGCACACTAAATTCGAAGGAACTTGAGCATCTTGAGCACCAATTGGATTCGTCCTTGAAGCAAATCAGGTCAAGGAAGGTAACTAAATTTACATTTAATTTTCCAAGAGTATTATTTCAATATGGAATATGATTTGATGTTACTTCCAAGGGATAATTTGTATTCCATATAATTGTCATAAGTTTTGATGATGACCATTAGGGGCGGATGTAGCATTAAAGCTACGCGTTTAATTGAACCCATAATTTTCTCCGCGGAACATAAATTTATATGTAAAATCTACTAAATTGCAACAAGATAGTATACATATGAACTCGTAGGTTTGAAATTATAATATGTTTAATGTTAAGAATCTTTAAAGGTTAAACCCATAAAATGTAACTAATGGATCCGTCTCTAATGATCATGACGATTTTGTTGTTTTCTTAAATAATTATTACTTTGATTCTATCGTAATGTTTGTTTGTGGTTGGAGCAATAAGTGTATATGATCTTGAGCAATTCTTACCTCATGACTACTGAAGTGTTATCTTTGGAACTACTATACGTACATGTACTGTGTAGTGTTATGAATAAGTTTAGTAGATCATTCAAATTGCTAAGTTTAGGCTAGATATATACCTCCCATAATACTTAAATGATGTTAGGATTTAATTAACTTATATACTGAGAGCATAAAGTTTTATTTGCTCTTTAATATGTTTTAGGGGTAAGATCTTCTTAGACTCCACTTGTAATATAACACTAAGTATGTTGTTGTAATGTAATTTAATGTGTTTTCGCGTGTTGTCTGCTTTCTTTTTTTAGGTAACTTGTTCTTTATTTTTGAATAATTACCTATAGTTATCTTTTAGGTAATGTATTTATATAAAAATAAATTATTAGTTTATAGAAGTTAAACTCGTACAGTAATTAAACATGAGGATATTGATGAAAAAATGAAAAAAAATCTATCACTATTGCATTTTCCAACAACCAATTTTATGTATTTGCAGACTCAAAACATGCTGGATGAGCTCGCAGACCTTCAGCAAAAGGTAAACCTTAGCATTACAAAATTCCTTCATCCTGTCAAAAAGAAATCTCAAAATCGTATATATAAAAGTTTCTAATATGGCTATAAATTCGTTAGGAGCAAATGCTGGCTGAAGCGAATAAACAACTTAAAAGGAAGGTATGAAAATCATCTAATAAAGCAAATCTTTTGCTTAAGTTTTATTGTTTGATCGAACTTTATATTCAAGTCATCATTTTTTATCATGTTTTTCAGTTGGAAGAAAGTGCAGCTCAAAATCCACTTCGATTGTCATGGGATAATGGTGTCCAAACAATGCAACACAATCGTCAGCTCCCTCCACAAACTGAGGGATTCTTTCAACCTCTGGGATTGAATTCATCTCCCCAATTTGGGTAATTCTTTTAAACGTTTTGCATATATAGTCGGATCTCTTTCACCGGGTAGAGGTAAGGTTTGCGTACACACTACTCTCTCCAGACCCCACTTGTGAGATTAAACTGGATTTGATGGGCTAAAACGGCTCAAAAATACACTTACCATTAAGAGTATTCAATTCTTAATGACTTATAAGTAGCTTATTTTTCTTTTTAACTTTCTATGTATGACTTTGTTCATACACTCCCAACAATCTCTCCCTTGAACTAAGTTGCACAAAGGGACTAAGCCGGGCCCTACGCCATCACTTCGCCATCTCCATACTCGTCTCGCCAAATCATTTAGCTCTGATACCAATTATTGGGCTAAAATACTCTTAACATGGTATAATATTGTCCATTTTGGGTCAAGCCCCCATGGTTTTCCCAAAAGACCTCACACCATTAAAAATATTCAACTCTTTATAAGTAGCTTATTTTTCTTTTTTACTTTCTATGTGGGATTTTGTTCATATACTCCCAACAGAGTTTGTTGTTATATTTTGCTGAGTTGGATCCATGATTTAGTCCATTGAGTGCACCTAGCTATTAATATATACATGTCTTACTTTTTTTCATTTTACACATACATACATACATACATACATATATATATATATATATATATATATATATATATACACACACTCCAAATCTGAGTCAGTGAACGCACGTGCACCCATTGTTCATATGCTAGAGCGGTCTCTACCTAGCAATAATTAATTAGATTTTTCTGAATTATCAACTTATTATAATACATTTAATTTTATTTTTTTTTGGGGGATTTAATCTTCTCCATGCAGATATAGTCCCATGGGTGGAACCGAGGTTAATGCAGCAGCAACTGCTAACAATATGAATGGATTTATTCCAGGATGGATGCTGTAATAATATAATCAGTTATCCATTTTTCTACTTGTATGAACTAATACGATGATGATGTTCATTTCTATATTCTCGTTTTTGCTGTGGCAAATCTGTATTTAGCAACTTGTAATTATTGTTGAAGCAGAGAGGACAATAATGTAGTCATAAGTTGTTATAAATGTAACAACTCCTGACGATCCCATCTGTACTACGCAAAAACAACTGTATCCTTTGTAACTTAACGGAATTATGGTACTTTGGTATCTGGGAATTGATGATTTGCCTATGTAATGTAGGCTCTATTCTTGTTATCGTTTATCTCGATTTTGGTTAAGGAGTTAGAGTGCAATTTGTACGTGTGAGTTAGGCGCACTTTTTAAGTTGAAACCTTATAATAGATGATAAAAATTTAGTGTTTAAGTGGAGGAAAGTAAAGGAGTAACCCCATTGGCCATTGAATTTTAAAATGTGGCCCGTCGATCATCAAGAATTTCTCGAGGGGGAGGGGTTCATGTGGGGAGGAGAGACAATAAACGAGATTTTTTAAAGGCTTCACATGCGTTTTTTGTGTGCAAACACACGAGTGACACCTGGTCAAAAGTGATATCTTAGACACACTTTTGAAACTTTAGGTGTGTAAAAGATTCGATGAGCGAGAGGTGTGTTATAGGGATTTCGCTGCAAGGTTGATGAGTAAATTATGTATTGTGCCTATTAAAAACTATGCATTGCTAATGCCATTGTTTGCTATGTATAAGAATAATATTGGATAAACTGTATAACTAATAGTAGTAGTTATAGGTTGAAAAACACTATTACTAAACAAGAGAATAATAATACCAAAGCTAATACATATATAATTTTCTCTGTATATCCTACCAAACGACTCTCTTAATGTAGTTTTTTTTTTAAGGAAGAGAAGAAAAGACTAATTAAATTTGAAATTTTGGATAGTTGAGTTAGATCTCCTTTTAGTATTTGAACAACCGACAGAAGATTATAGGGATTTCGCTGCAAGGTTGAGTGTATTGCGCCTATTAAAGACTATGCATTGCTAATGCCATTGTTTGCTATGTGTAAGAATAATATTGGATGAACTATATAACTAATAGTAGTAGTTATATGTTGAAAAACACTACTAATAAACAAGAAAATAATAATACCAAAGCTAATATATATATAATTTTCCCCTATCAAACGACCCTCTTAATATAATTTTTTTTTTAAGGAAGAGAAAAAAAGACTAATTAAATCTGAAATTTTGAATAGTTGAATTAGATCTCCTTTTAGTATTTGAACAACCGACAAAAGATCAGAACTTCCTAAGAATATATACTTATCGTTGTGAGTTGGTCTGGATCTACTTCATGAAAAAAGAAAGATTCTTAAAGTGATAATTTGTCTGAGCCTTGTGCTTTGTTTCTCAATTGTTGCATAAAAGCCCTTGAATTATGAACTATTTGCTCATTACTGCTCACGATAGAAGATCAAAAGATGAATCAGTACCATGTTTTAACTCGCCTGTATTTGGATCAAACTAACTACCAAAACAGTTAGCAAAAGAAGCTAAACTAGTATAAAATTGACAAGGGCAATAAGTATTATTGACCTGAAATCATAGATTATGGGGCTGTGAGTCAAATTATCATTTCTTATCATATCTATCATCTCGGTCACCGAGCAATATCGACTAATGTTGGTTGGTCAACGAAAGCGACCAAAAAACCATTTTAAACGGACGAAAACTACTAAAAAAATATTTTTATATTTTTATTTAAATTACATACCGATCGAAATTGATCGGTATATTGGTCAAACATTTGACCGCAGTGGTCAGACTTGCTTAGTCAAAGCACCTTTTTGATTACCAACCATCATAGGTCAGTAATGTGGACCCACATTTTTAAATTTTAATAATTCTATTATTATTTAAAATATTTTATAAAAATTTATAGTTAAATTTACCAACCAAAGTAGGTCGGTTATTGCAGGGGAAGATTTTACCGACCAACTTTGGTCAGTAGATGTAATTTCTGGAAAATAATGGACCAACTTCGGTCAGTTCAAAGGTAAAACATGGTCAAACTTTTGAATCACAATAATATTTACTATCTAAATAATATAAATGTAATTCGTTAACACTTTATTTTGTAATAGAAATAATGAATACACTAACATATACTATAACAAGCAATATATAGTTAAAGTAGTACAACAAAGTGTGGGTATATATATATATAGGTATAGCCGCATCTAAGAAAACGAAGCGTTAGGGCCATAGGGCCGGGTTCTTTTGGGGATAAACTTGTGAAGAAGCAATAATCTAATTAGTATATATAATTAATCATCATCAATTATATCTATTTGCAAATTGATTTATCGACTTATAACTTACTTAGATGCATCGATGAACATAAAAACAATATGTCTCCGACCTATGTCGATTAATCTATATCATGCATAATTAGTGATGAATGAATGATATATAGAAGAATTAATACTAAACATTTTTGACATGTATATATGGATCACAAAAAAGAAACGAAAGAAGTTATTAGCATTAAGTAAACGAGTTAATATAACAATCGACTAAACATATTTCAAATAAAATAATATTAGTTTATCAATTCATCAATTGATAAAGTTTTCGCACGTAGTAATGTATGTGACTGATCATCAACTACAACATAATGTATGTGTATTTGTGTGTTTTTGTGTGTGAAATTACTCATATACTTAATTATAACTTAGAAAATTAACTTAGATAGATGAATACAAAAGGTAAAACGTCTTGACCGATATTTAGTAGTCTATGTGATATGTAATTAGTTATAAAACGAATGAATATATAAGACGAAATGAGGAATTCGAATAAAATAAACGTCTAATATGTGTACCTTTATTTTTGTATTATGATTGATTTATTATATATATATATATATATATATATATATATATATATATATGTGTGTGTGTGTGTGTGTGTGTGTGTGTGTGTGTGTGTGTGTGTGAATAATATATATACTCATAATTTATTAAAAGTAATTCGTTAATATAATTATTTATAAATATTATGCTTATACTTTATAATTATTTATAGTAAATATATATATGTGTGTGTGAATAAAATAAATGCTTATAATTTATAATATTTTAAGAAATAAAAACACAAAAAAATAATTAGTTTTTAAAAAAAAAAAAAGAAATTGACCGAAGTTGGTCAGTTAATAGTCAAACATTGTCAACGCGCGGTCACTTGGCATACCGACAGACTTTACCGACCAACTTCGGTCGGTAATTCTAATTTCATATCGCAAATACGGGATTTCCCCCTCATTTCTCCTACTCTCTTCTCAAAATTTTCTAACTCCCCACTCTCTTCTCCCTCACACACACAACATCCTTCCCCTTCTTCTTCTCTATTTCCCTCACACAAATCCCATTCCCCAGCCCACGTCGCCACTGCCCTCTGCCGTCGCTGCCGTTGCTGGGCCTCCACTGCCGCCACTGTCCCTCCACCTCCTAAAAATTTCAGGTTTCGATTTGAACTTACATTGTTTGTATAATTTTAATATTTTGTTATTTCGTTATGAATTAGTTAATTATTGTTTAAATTGATTGTTTAAATTTAAATTTTATTGAAATCTAGGATTTAGGTCATGTTAAAATTGAATTGAATTGAATTAATTACCTAGGGTGTAAATTCAATGTTTAAGTTTATATTGACTTGAGTAGTTTAGTTAGGAATTGAATGTTTAACTTTGAATTGAATTGTGTTTTTAGGATTTGTTCTTGTGAATTGAACTTTTAGGGTATGAATTGAATTTTAAGGGGTAAGTATTGAACTTTTGGGATAGAGCATATGTTGTGTGAGATTAATTGAATTGTTTAGGGTATTATTTGAATTGTTTAGGGTATGGGTTGAACTTTTTGGATGTGAATTGAACTTTTAGGAATAATTGTTGAACCTTTTAGGTGTAATTATTAAAAATTAATTATCTTAATTAACTAAAAATAATTTAATCAATTTATAATTGTAGAATAAACTAAGTAGTTGTAATACTTATAGAAATATCTCAATTTTTTTGTATAGATGGAACATCGTACTTGGATGTACAATAGAAATTATCATAATCAGCGGGGATTGCGGGAGGATTTTGTAGAAGGAGTTGATGACGTTATTAGACATGCAATGTCACTGTCATCATACCAAATTGAAGGAATAATTAGGTGCCCATGTGTCAAGTACGATTGTGTGAAGTTTAAAAAACCGTAGGAAGTTAAGCTTCATCTTTATAGGAAGGGATTTATAGAGAATTACTTTGTGTGCACTAATCATGGAGAGATCGATGGTAGACGTGGAATATTTCATAACATGGTTGTTGGTGAAAGTAGTAGGTCGGTGTAGGATAGAAATCATGATTCTAGAATTCAGGATATGGTTGCGGATGCTTTTGGGATGCACTCCGAGGGTGAGCCCAATGAAAATGTTGAACAAACTCCTAATGATGATGCAAAACGTTTTTATGAACAATTAGAGGAAGCTAGTCGTCCACTACGTGAAGGAAGTCTGCACTCTGAGCTGTCTGTTGCAGTTAGATTACTAAGTATTAAATCTGATTGGAATATTTCTCAAGCGGCCATGGACTCTTTTATTGACCTTATGAGTGAACTAGTTGACCCAAATATCAACTAACCTGGTGATTTCTATAAGGCAAAGAGACTGGTTTCTAAGTTAGGACTTTCGTCGATGAGAATTGATTGTTGTGAAGATGGTTGCATGTTATATTATAAAGATGATGCAAATTTAGAATGTTGTAAATTTTGCGAAAAGCCTCGTTTCAAGAGGCTTTCTAGAGGGAATATGGTCGTTGTGAAGGCGATGCATTATTTATCTCTTATACCTAGGTTAAAGAGGTTATATGCGTCGATGAGTTTTGCTCCCCATATGAGATGGCACTTTGAAAATAAAAGACCACCTGGTGTTATGTGTCATCCTTCAGATGGAGAAGCTTGGAAGCATTTTGATAGGACATATCCAGATTATGCTAGTGAACCAAGGAACATTCGGTTAGGTTTTATGTGCGGATGGCTTCACGCCTTTTTCTATATATGCGACATGATATTCATGCTGGCATGTCTTTCTTACACCTTATAATCTACCATCAGAGTTGTGAATGACTAGTCCATATATTTTTTAAATTGTATTATCCCCGATCGATGTAATACGAAAAGTTTGATTGATGTATATTTGCAACCTTTGATTGATGAGCTAAAACAGTTGTGATATGATGGTACCGAAACATATGACATATCAACCAAGTAGAATTTCAAATTGCGTGCTAATTTAATGTGGACTATTAACGATTTTTCTGCGTATGGAATGTTGTCTGGGTGGATGACTGCTGGGAAGCTAGCTTGTCCTTACTGCATGGAAAATGATAAAGCGTTCACTTTGAAATATGTTCGAAAGCAATCATGGTTTGATTGTCACCGTCAGTTCTTGCCTAATGACATGATGGCCTTTATGCGACTTGGGCTAATTTCCCATACTCGCTGAAGGAGCAAATTTTCAATCAGTTTAAGGTATAAATGTTCTTTTAAGCAGTTTAATAATTTATATTTATGATGTTTCCATCTAATATTTAACTTTTGAAATGCAGAGCAAGTGTGTATGAAAAGACCGCTATAGCGAGGAAGTGGCTATAAATTTTCATCATAAAGCCCGCAAGAGATTGGCGGATCATTTCTCGGATGGTAAAAAAAAGAACAAGAGGCCTGACTGGTGTCTGCAGCATTTATGGGATGATTTTTTAAGGCAATGGCAGACCGAGGAGCTCTTAAAGAGGAGCGAACAAGGAAAGAAAGCTCGCTCATCCGAGAAGGGAGGCTCCTTGCACACTGGGGGTGCTATCAGCGTCGGGACAATAAGAAGAAGATTGGTAATTTCTTAAATTATTTTACTTTTCTAAGTATATCGATTCTATTTATTAACTAAATTAATTTGTTTTTAGGAAAAGAAGTATGAGCATTCAAAGAGACATGATGAGCTATTCAAGGAGACGCATATTTTTTTTAAAAAAAAAATGAAAGGGCGGATGGAGATAGGTGGGTCGAGGAACGGGCAGAGACTATATATGTAAGCTTTCAATTTTCTTTAAGTGTTATAATTTACTTTTAACTGAATTTTTAAATACTAATTTAATTTAAAATAATGTAGGCTCGCTACTAAAGTAACGTGGAGGAATTCATTCGCAGTTAACCAGCTGGTGAATCGGGCGAGCCAGCTTAACCTTCGGACGAGGATGCTGAAAGAATATAGTTGGAGACTGTTGCCGGTTCAAATAGTGGGAAGGTATATGGGTTTCCTGAGAAAATATTTCATCGCTATAGGTGTGCAATGCAAGGAATAGGGACTTCCTCACAGGGCGAGGAACTTAATAGGGAGAGCCTCTCGGCTATGCGGGAGATATTGAGAAAGCTTACATCCAAGCTAGAAGCGGCTAAGGAAATAGAAAGGCATAGAGATGCTCAATTCCTTGGTATGCAAGCTCAGATCAGAACTCTCCTTTCTACTGGAGTTTTTTCGTTTCCCCGGTCTCATGAGTCATCGTCAGAGGCTCGGCCTCCACGTGATCGTTCTTCCCGTCCTTCCCATGATCGTTCCTCCCGTCCGACCCGTGATCGTTCTTTTCATCCTCCACAAGACCGTTCTCTACACCGTCTTGTAGATGAAAGTTCATCAGATGGTGATGATGTTGTAGAAAACACCCCTTGACCAATATTTTGATATACTTTGTACTAGACTAATAGAACTAGTTTTGAATTAGATTGAACAATTTTGAACTTGTTGTAATTACTTAGTTTTTGCTTGGATTTGGATTATGATGTTTAATTGAACTTTAATTTGTTAGTTTTAAAGTATTAATTGGATGTTTGGTTGTTGCTGTTGTTGTTGTTGGATGTTTGGTTGGATTTGTGGTGAACTAGGAGTTGTATGCGGTGAATTGATGGTTATTAGATCTGAATTGGAGGGTATTGGTATGCTATTTTTATTTGGCAGGTGGTGTAGCTACCAAAACAGGCATTTTCTGCCAAAATTAATCCTAGAAAATTGATCAACCATGGTCGATAACTAATAAAATAAAAATTAAATTGTAAATTACTAACCAATATTGGTCGGTTAATACACATTGAATTCCCAGAAATTCAACATTACCGACCAACTTTGGTCGGTACTGCCCTGTCCAGATTACCGACTAATGTTGGTCGGTATTTTTAAATTTTATTATTTATAAAAAAAATATTTTTCAATACATACCAATTTTGGTCGATAAGCAAAATTAATAAATTAAAAACACTGAACAACGTTGGTCGGTAAAATTAAATTATTAAATAACATTCCGATCAATGTTGGTCGGTAAGCCAATTAGATTGTCAGATGGTCGTGTAGAGCATATCGATTAATGTTGGTCGGTAATTTCCGACCGATTTTGGTCGGTATGCTGTTTCGACCTTCAAAATACTGACCACACGTTAATGGTCGCGTTTTAGACGGTTATTGGCCATTACCAACCGACTTTAATCGGTTTTTGTGGACGGTTTTTCACGGATTCTAGTAGTGGCAGCTACATGACAGTATTCAACTGTCAGCAATTGTTTGATGGATAGAGGTGTGGGTCTTTCTCTTCTCGAACACGTTGGTGTTTCTAGTTTTTCAGATGCTCCAAAAACAGAAGGGGAGTAGCATCTTCAACTACTACAAGCATTGAAGGGCATGTGTTGGAGCCTATGTCAAGTATCCTCCCAGTTTTGCATAGTGAAGGCAATAGGTGGAATGGCTTGAGTGTTAGTGCTAGTCATTACCAGGTTGGGCCATAATACCTTGGCATTAGGACACTCAAAGAAGATGTAGTTGATGTCCTCCACGTGTACTCCACAGTAGGAGCAATTTGGGTTAATATTCAGCCCAATGTGATGGAAGTAACTTCCCAGGGGAAGTCTATTCTGATGCATCAGCCATGTGAAGAACTTGATCTTATTTGGAACCTTCAGTTTTCATATCCAGTCATAGAGGTCTTCTTGACCAGGATTGTTGGTGAAGTTAGAGGCAATGAAATTATAGGCTGACCTAGAGGAGAACATCCCAGTGGGTGTGAGGTTCCAAATTAGATTATCATTGGCCCTTGTATTAAGAGGAATGAAAGTTCTTTGGATAATGGTAGAGATATCATGGGGAATGGAGTAGCTGATTGAGTTGAGGTCCTAGATCCCATTACAGTGCACAATATTGACTTTCGTGTTCAAGTCAGTCAGTTGCCAAGGTCCTCTTAGGATAGAATTAAGCGGTTGCAAATTGGGTAACCAACTATTCGCCAAAAAGTTGATCATGTTCCCTTTGTGGACAATCCACCTGGAGGCTTTAATGCACACTTTCCAACCTCTTGAATGCATTGCCAGACTCTAGTCTTGGGCTTTCCCCTATTACCAGTCCCACTATAGTGCTTACCCATGAGCACTCTAGCCCAGATGGAATTGGTGTTATTGTACATTCTCCATGTTAGGCTAGTATGGCAAGATTTATTCTTCATACGGGCTTGTTGCAAACT
>MCJB01013947.1:55807-129152 GCA_002018475.1 Nicotiana obtusifolia | reverse complement strand
GGGAGGGGGGGAGGAACCGATGAAGAGCAGTTGAATGACAGGAAAAAAGTTTTCCATGGCTTTTTTTACCAAGGTCGGGTCTCGAGGAACATTTGCTGATCAAAGAAAAATGCTCATTTATGTCAACTTTGGATACTGGACAGGGCCAAGCTCAAAAAGCACCGAGCCTCTACTCATGAATCAGCAAGGATCAAAGGCGGACTTAGGATTTGACGGTCGTAGGGCACCATGACATTCAATGTAAATTTATGACTGCTCATAAAAATTGGTACAGGGCCCATGCTAATATATGACTATTTCTTGAAGAAATTTGCAAGTACACATAGAGTTTTTCCTAAAATTTTCAGGTGCCGATTACCCCTTAACCTATAGTTTGTCTCCGCCTCTGACAAGGATACGTACAAAATGAAGGAGTAAAGTTGTTTGAATAAGCACCTACATCATAAAGAGTAAAATCAGCAACAATAAAAAATAGCACTAACTTCAGACTCAATGAGAAGATCATTCTTGTAAAAATTGCGGTTCAACCTTTGTAGCATTTGGAATGGACCATCTCCACAAATTTCAAGCTTTCCCTTTCTTTTAGTAGGGAAGTTTTTCTTCCTCAAATGCACCCAAAGCCACTCCATCCCTCTTTCATGTTTCATCCCTTCTCCTTTTTCAAATTTAAGTACCCAATTCCAACTTGTTCCAAGTTGTTTACATTTCTCTTCATGCTTTTGCTTGAAGAAATGACCAAGAATGAGCAGCCCCGTATGGTGACTAGAGGTGACAAAATGATTAAAAGAATACAGTTATCCACCCATATTATCTATTAAAAAATAGGTTGGATAATGAACTTTTTAAAAACGAGTCAAATATAGATAAAAATCGTATTATCCACTTAGAAAATGGTTAGCCAAATGGATAACCAATGGATAACTAATGTGTCTAACTTTTATATTTGTAAAGCCTCAAATTGGGGTTCCTCAAGTTTGGAAGACTGGAATTCTCCCAAAAGTGATCATATTCAAAAAGCCATGGATAATATGGATATCCATAGTATACGTCGGATAACCCGTTTTTTATCAGTCTCAAATACTGGCCGAGTCGGATAATTTAACCGTTTTTTGAATTACCCGTTTTCGACTTGCTCATATCCGACCTGACCCACCCGTTTGCCATCCCTAAATTGGTGACAGAGTTGTATGGCTACAGAGCTGGTAAGACATGAGTAACATATTGAGTAATAATACAAAAGCCTCCAGTTGGGGCAGAGTGCACCAGTAGCCACCTTTAAGCCTACTATTTGAAATGTATCCGTGATTCACACTATATTTAAAGATTAGTTAATTCACCCAAACTTCAGGACTAAATATCCTGAATTTTTGTGTCATGAATTTCTGAGCTACTAATTTGAAATTCAGGACAATTGCTAATTTGAAATTATTTGAACTGTTAATCTAAAATTCAGGACATAAGATTCGAATTTCTGGACATAATTTTTGAACTTTAGGATACGATGTCCTGAAGTTTGAACCTTGAAGTTTTTCTTTCAATAAATTTGTAAATTATTAATTGATATTTTTCAAACAACATGCTTAAAAGTGAATATCGGGTGTCATTTCCACCTCCAACTGGCCCAAAAGTACGTTAAGATTTTAAAGACATGACAATGTAAAAAGTATTGTACATAATACTTCCAGATTTTTAGTTTTATTATTAAACATAGTGGATAGGGGAAGGGTTACAAGGTGAGGAATCAAACCCTCTGCCTTGTCATCAAGATTTTTAGTTTGTATCAGGGTATTTCCAGCAACGAGACCGAAAAAGGCACAGAGAAGTATCAGATTTAGCAACATAGAAACTGGGTAGGTCCAAGAACAATGACTTCAGATAATATATCCCAATTCATCACTCTTTAATTATATAACCAAACAATAGTTAGTCCTAACTGGCCATTTTTTAGAACGCCAATCGATATTGGGGGATGCTTTTCTTGTACAACAATCTGAATGTTACTCTAAATCATTTAAACAAACACCCCATTTTGAAGTAGTACAAACTATAGTAGTCAGTTTCCTAGGTCGAATCCATGTTTATGTTCTCAGAACAAGTGATTGCAGGTATGATCTTGCTGTGGAAGCTGCAGAAAGAGAGGCTTCATCGGGATTCTCTTTAGCAGCAACAACTGCTGCAATATAAGCTTCTCTTGCCTCCTCCATTTTCTGCAAATCTCTTTCATTCAACTGATCCTGTACAAAATGAAATTGAGAAATTGAGAATAAAATCCACAACAAAGCTCAAAGTATAATTGCACTTGTCAGAAAGTTGAGACCTCGTATTTTTAACTAAATCTATCAAGTAGAGTTGACTGTCTGACCTCCATCTAGTGACCTTTTTTCAATGGCAAAAGCACCCCATTGCAGAGATAGGGCGAGGGGCAAAAGACAGTAGATATAAAAATCTTATATTTTTTGTAACTAATACTGCATTTCAGACTTAGAGATTGATATCATTTCAAAAACGTTAACTCACTATTTCAACATTTTGATCCCATGAATGAGGGATGACATCGCACTCTTCAGCCGAATCCCTGGAATCATTCCCTGTCAACGCATGTACAAACTGCATGAATGATGAAATTTCTCCCTGCAACGAGTCTAGATCTTCTTGGAGTCTCTCCACTTTCTTGCTGGAAGTCATTGCTTCCCATTCTAGCTTCTCTACCGCTGCTTTCTTGTCAGCTAACTTAACCTGTAGAAAGAGAAGGAGAACTTTTAAAGAGGGTGACTTCAGGTTAGTGGAGTAACCCTCCCGATTGCTGAGTTTGTAAACCAAACTGAAATTTGAGCAGAAGCTATTGCGAGCTTGTTTAATAGGTCAAATGGAAGAACCTTGAGGGAGATCTAGTAGTAAGAGTTATTCCTCAAAGTGCAGTAGTGTGAAGGAGTAACATCTATCAGATAGGCACCAACACAAAAAATACTACTATTGTATGACTACTCCCTATTTAACTCCATCTTCTATTCTCTCTAACACTGGTCTCAAGCAGACTAGCGAAGTCATTTAGTTAAAAGAGTACTGACAGACTGTGAACTTTAAAACCATAGCAATATATATTTGTAGAAAAAATTGCATCTTTTCCTCTTTTTTTCCTTCTATGGGGTTGGAGGGATATTACTCTAGCATTAATCATTTTTACCTGTGCATCAGAGAGTTGCACTTGAGTCGTTTTGACCAAAAATTCCTTCTCTGAAATATCCTTTTTCATTTCATCAAGTTCAGCATGAGTAGCCATTATTTCATTCTTCAAGATCTCTGCTTCCTTCAAGAGTTCATCTTTCTCCAATAATTTCTTTTGCAGATCCTCCACTTTCTCCCTCAAAGTCATCAATTCTTCTCTATCCTTTTCTGTTAGTGATGATATTGAGGAAGACACTGAAAAGTTCTCACACCCATCTTGGCTACTGTTAACATTCTTATTTTGGTCTCTATGCTTCTTTGTTGCAGTTGATTGACCTGCATTTCTTCCTTTTGCTTCTGAAGTCTGCAACAAGCATCGGCATCAACATCTATTTTGAGGTAAACCAAACCTTAACTCATTTACATACAGCAAATAAGTAGCGAAAACAAACTTGCTTTGTATGGAAAACCTTAGAACGTAGCATGGCCCAAGGATCAAAATAACTGCGCATTAAATAGCTAATTCAAGAGCAACGCCTCTGCATATTTCATGCCTAATGTTTTCAGCCAATCATCATCCTTACCGAAGTTCATTTCAGTTTGCTCCAACTCTCTCTGAGTAGCCACTTGCAATGTCTGGCAGTACTCAAACTGTCAAACAATTCTCTAGTCTGCTGCCTCAAACTGAAGCAACTTATATAGCTGAATAACAGAACCCCAGGTACAGAAGAGTGCAATGAGGGTGAAATAATTCAGATATTCAGTTTCTTAAGTGGGTGAGTGGGGAACCAAGTCTAGATGGAAAGACATGTGGAAATAATACTAGAGCAGGCATTAAGTTATCAAGTGCCTAAAACTAATAGCCAGGCCAAAAGTCAGAAAAAACGAATGTAACACAAGCAAAAACTGTGTACTTTTCATGTTTGTTTAAGCAGCTTATTCGGGTTAAACGAAATAGCACCCAAGCCAAAGGTTTGAAGCTAATCCAAAAAGATGCTGGTAACCCAGGACACTTATACAAACATACCGGGGACAGAATTTGCCGCACTCATTTGATAATGGTATTACTATATAGGAATCCTGAAATACGATGCATGCTTTAAAGAATCAAATACTATGTTTTGGTTCAGTAATGCCGTAAAGTGTCAGTAAATATCGAGGAAGTGGCAATGAGTAAAGATTCTTATGACAAATCCAAGTCCTAATAGAGTCTAAGCAGACTACCGCTACAAATTTTCAGGTATGCAATTACAGTGTGAGCCAAAAATTAGCTAACCTGAAGAAATAAAAAGCTAACAGCAACATTTCTTTCCTCAACTCAACCACAAAGATAACACAGTGTGTCCAACAACAACTATTACTACTACTACTATTATATTATACAACTACTATTACTACCCTCAATACCAAACTAGTTGGAGTCTGCTACATGAATCATCAATATCCATTCGACTACATTTGGACCATTTTATTCAAATGTGTGCATAATCGAAAATGAGTCATTCATTTCTAGCAAATAAGATGAAACATGTAAACCCCAAAAGACATTATCATTTCCAGATATCGCATTGAAGAAGAGGCATAGTGAAGGAAGCTACCTTCTTGTAAAGTGATTCTCTTGAAGGCATTTTGGTGTAGGTCATTGATCCCCTTCTAGTAAATGAAGATTTTTCCTTCCGATCCTATAATATTCAAGTGAGAATTATAAAATTATACAACGCGCCCAAAGAATAAAAAGCTCAAATCTCCTAATAAGGAGATTGACAGGTATTTATTTCCACGGCAAAGTATCAAAATAAGAATTCACTCAATTAATGAACTATTAAATTTCCCAATACTAAACTAAATCGGGTTCCGTCCACTATCAAATTTAAGAAAATCACCCTAGAGTACCGAAAGGGAAAAGGGGGGGTAAATTTTGGATTAAAAAAATTCCAAAAAAATCACCCCAAATACCAAACCGCAGAAAAAAATATTTAAGTAAATTTTGGAATTAAAATTCAAAAAAATAACAACCCCCCCCCCCCCCAAAAAAAAGAAAAGAAAAAAACCAAACTAACCAAACTGAAAAAAGTGATTTACTTACAATGAGGGACTGAACAAGAGGGACGATCTGGACGAGGTCGTTGAAGAGCAAGGGATCAACATTGGAGGAGGAGAGAGAAGAATCAGTGCGTGAGATTTCATTTTCATGGGAAAGCCAACAACTTGGATCTGTTCCTCCATTGTCAAATGGAGCGCCATTGTTGTCCTGCAAATCGAACAACTGCTGCTGCTGCTGCTGCTGCTGGGGCTTGTACATTGTTGGAGATGAGTTACAAAAGTTGACAGCAGCTGTTACTTACTGTAATAGGGATATGACAATTTTGGGGAAGTAGAGTTATAATGCCGTTGATTTTGCTGAGACTTTAAAGTAATGACTTCCTTTTCAAAATTATTTTCCATGTAGTTAGGTAAATATATGAACTATTTATGCACTGGTACATAATAATATACGTATTGTTAATAAATTGAAGGGTTGTTTGGTTCGAAAATAAGTTATGCGAGAGTTAATAATGCAAAGATTATTAATTTGTTATGCGGTGATTACTAAGGCAGGAGTTGTTATATGGTGATTAAAACTATAAATTTTATGCAATTATTAGTAACAAAAGAATTGTTATGGGGTAACTAATAATAAAAGAATTGTCGTTATGCAAGAATTGCTTACTTTAAAAGTACTTCATTTTTAAATAATCTAATCCTTACATTGCTAATACATCGTATTACTATTCTGCATTCTTTTCTTTTTTTTATATTAAAACTGGCATTTCTTATTCATCATTCCAAAACAGAGTACATTGGTTTGAGGGTGATGTTTATAGTCCACAAATACCTTTATCTAACATGAAAGATAGCACTTACTATCTTGGGAGAGGAGCCGAAGGAAAATCCTGGGTATTGGATACTTTAGTTTGTACCAGTTATCAAACAAAGTATCCAACCCTAACAAAAACATACCAAAAACAAATAACATTCTACACGTGAATCTAAAACTCATGGAGGTTCAAAGGTAATATCTGTTCTTTTTTCAACAATTCGATAGCAGGTAAGATCCATTTGTCCATGTTCATTATGCCTCTGACCTGCCTTGGTAGCTCATCAAAATTATGGAACAGTTGAGTCTGTAAAGAATCATGGCTCAAAGAAGCTAATTTATCCGCAACTTGGTTGCTTTCCCTGAAGCAATGATTCAAATTAAAAATTGTTTGCTCCCTTAGACTTCTAAGCTAATTAATCTCATCTGAAATCCTCCATGGGACACAATTGTTTCCATTAAGGCAATCCACCAATAGCTTTGAATCAGTCTCTGCCAAGATACTATGTAAACCATTGTTAGAACACTAGTTGATGCCAAACAACAGTGATTGTGCTTCTGCCCAGTTGCTAGTTCCAGGGCCTAGATTAATAGTGAACGCAACAATCAAGCATCCCAAATTGTCCCTTATAACTCCTCCTCCACATAAACCACTCTTACAACTTCCATCCGAGTTCAATTTCACAAAAAGTTCAGGAGGTTTGTTCCACCTGGTAATGATGGTCTTCTTGAATCCAACATTAATGTTGAATAGCTGGTTGATGCTGCTCCAAATAGGCTTGGTACTGAATTTTGGGAACTGGTGTTAACTATCTGTGAAATGGAGAAACAAATAAGGGACAGGGTCCTCACATTGATTCTTTCAGAGCCATATTTAACTCCACATCTAGCTTTCCTAATTTCCCATGCTGTGACGATTGGTAAACAGTTTAGCAAGCTTGCTTCAACAGAGTTCTTTGCCTTAGCTTTCCACCAATTGACTAGTAACATTCGAAAAGACATCCTTGTAAAGGGAATTCCCTTAGCACCACATATAATCCTCCACATATCCTGTGCAAAGGATCCGAACAAAAAAGACGATCTATAGTTTCATTTTCAGGATTTATGCAACAACACCTAGAAGAGATAGAGAGACCCATCCTGAGAACCCTAGCCTCAGTGGGCAATCTGTCTCTCAATACTCTCCAGACAGTAAACACATCTTGAAGGGCACCTGTTTTTGCCATGTATTGGAATCAATCCAAGATTTCCTTTTTACTTTCCTGAATATATTCCAAGCTGAGGCTACAGAGAATACTCCTTTCTCATGGGCAGTCCACACAGGAGTATCAAGAACAGTAGGCCTCAACTTAATCTGCATGGCTTCAATTGTACCCATAACATGGTCAGGTAATAGGCAATCCCAATCACCCCACCACCACTGATCATTAACTATAACATGAGAGAGCACAATGTTCCTCAGTTTGCTACCTTCTGGAAGAAAATTACACAATGAACCTAAGTTGGTCCAATTGACAAACCAAAAGGCAATGTCTCATTTGCCAATCTTCCATAATATGTGCTTATCTACTTCCCTTTTAATCTTGCACATAGCATTCTAGGAATGAGAGTTCTCAGAATACATTGCTTAATTAAAGGGTGCGACCTCTGGAAATATTTGACCATTAGGAAATTCTTCCACAGAGAATCACTAGGCCTTAGATTCCACCATTGCTTTGCTGTGAATGCGTTATAAGTATCCTGCAACTTCCTAAAATTAGCTCCTCCTTCAGAGTATGGCATGCAGAGTTTGTCCCATGAAGCCCAATGAAATCTTTCCTTCTCTTCTGAATTTCCCCAAAAGAACCTGGCCAACATTCTTTCTATTTGGTTCAAGACTCCTTTAGGAGAGTGAATGGCTGCTAGAAGATGGACTGGAAGGGCTAACAAACATGTCTCTTCAGAACAACTCTGCCACCAGTGGATAAAAAATTTAGCATGTCAACCTGAAATTTTCTGCAACACTTTGGGTATTGGGTCGGATATAATCGACCACATAAGGAGGATCGGGCCCGAGCACAATGCAAGACTGGGTTGCTTCAATCCGGGGTCAGCAAGTCAGGTACGAAACTGGAGCAAGCGAGATAAGGCAATCGGCATCGATCAACGAAGACACACCTCGTAATGAAAGATCAGTTTCGACCGGATATCTCGTGGATTCCTGATATCTCGGCGGGAGTGAAGATCTCAACCGTCATAGACGTTAAACTATTATTTTAGGGATATTCCACCCCATAATTGAAGGGATTTTATCTTGTAATTAGGTTTTTACCATATAGGGGAGTCTTCTTTTACCTATAAGAAGGGTATCTACCTTCATTGTAAAAAACAGCAGTTACTAGAAAAATACTAAATATTTCAGCTGTCTTTTATCAGAATCAATCATCCTCTATTGTGTTTCATTTCATCCATTCTAATATAGCGGTTTGATCGTTCTTTTGCTTATTAAAATTCAATTACTTTACATTATATCTTACGTTGTATCAAATCAATTCGTGCATCCTTAGAACTACGAACAAATTCAATTGTTACTCGAATTTAAGGGTAAACAGTGACCAACTCAGAGAAGATGGCTATCTTTTCCCTACCAACATACAAGGGGCAACCAAGATATTTGATGGGAAACTCCTTATGCTCCATCCAGTAATCTCCTTAATTCTCTTAACTGACTCTACAGAAGAATTTTGGTGCCAAACGACACAAGATTTTTGTTTATTCACCAGTTGTCCAGAAACTTTCTCGTACGTTGTCAGGGCCTCTATTAGTAACTCCAGAAACTTTTTCCTACCAACAATGTTTATTTTGTACTCTTTTTCAAGCATGAGCCTTTCAAAAGTACTTTGTGTTCTAACACTCCTAATATTCCATGATAAAGTGTTAATCATTGGAAATCAGGGGAGTTAGGCCTATTTGGTTGGACATCAGTATTCTCCTTCTCCTTTGCTTTAGTACTCTCATTCACTTTTTTTTGCAGCATTTATAACATCTTGTCGTAATTCAGGATGAAGAATTCTACATTTTAGATCACTATGCCCCTGCATTTTACAATGATTGCAGTATTCAGGGATAGATTCATACTCAACTTTCTGGATGATGGATTCCATTTGGCCTTTTTCATTCATAATATCAATCTGTACTTCAAGCAAAGCTTTGGTGACATCAATTTCAACCTTGATTTTGGCCGTGGTAGGTCTTGTTTTGGAAAGAGTGGCTTTATCCATAATGATTGGGATACCTACTGGTTCCACAATTCGACAAAGCGCATCTCACTCAAAGCAGTGCCATTTCAAATCCGGGAGATTGATCCAAACAGGAGCAAGAGTAGATTTTATTTCCGGCTTGAAATTAGGAGTCCACGTTTGTAATTTCATTGCATGTCACAGATCGTCAAAAAGGATCTAGCTTTAACATTTCTGTGATCTTCTTCTAGGTCAAAATCGATAAAAACATGCTGCATATTGTAAGCCCCAATTTGCACAGCTCCTTTTAGAGGAATCGATTTGAGAAACTCCGCTCTGATTCGATCTATGGCAGGTCTTGTCCTTGGGAATTTACCCACTATAGTGAGTCTACAAGCTTCTTGCCAATAGATGGTCTTCCTCCTTTGTGAACCTCACCACCGGTCTACCTTTAACAAAATTGCACGGCCTGTGGTGGAGCCGCACTTTTTTTCTTGTTGCTCTGAAGCTGGAGACTCCTAGAATTGTTGCATAATTGCCTGGTATGCCTCCAATTTGGCCATTCTCATTGTTGTTATAAGGAAAAGTTTGAGGTTGGTAATGGTGTTTCCTATTAAATTTTGGGATGGAAGGGGGGGAAGGCTTGAATTGACGTAGTGCTTGGGTTTGGGGGGCCTGGTGGAGGGGCCCTGGGGTGAGCAGATAGTCCCAAAGGACGCATTCAAGTGTTCAATAATGGAGAAAGTAAGTGCTTTGTAAAAGATTTGGGTAAAGAAGAAAAAGGGAAGCTAGAGTTTCTCCATTATTCTCCATTCTATGGCGCATAAAATAATTCATTTACAAATTAAAGTTTATGTGAACCTACTCCTAGGAAAATCAAATAAGATTTTCTTTGATCATATTATTTATAAATATTCTTTTAAATATAAATTAAATTTTAAAAATATAAATATTTTATATTTAATTTCATATCGATAGTCAGTTTGAATCTCGTATTCTAAAAAAATTCACATAAATTAAACAGATGATGTATAGGAAGATATAAAATTGCAACCAAACCATGTCTTTCAGTTAATAAGGAAGATTAATTCTCCTTATTCAAGCAACCAATGCTGAATTTAGTGAGATTAATAGCCTGTATGGCCAAGCTTCTTCAATTCAAAGAAGTACTTTTTTTAAAAAAAAAAATACTTTTTTCTTCAAAGTTAAAGTGTTTGTTCAAATTTTTGGGAAAAAATAAATGTTTTTGAGGAGAAGCAGAAAAAAATTAACTTCTTTCCAAAAACACTTTTGAAAAAAATATACATTAATTGTTGGTCAAAAATGCTTTTCAAATTAATTAGTCAAACACAAACTGCTTTTGGTCAAAAGTACTTTTGAAAAATATATTTTTTAAAATAAGTTAATTTTTGCAACAAGCAATAATTCTCCAATTCAGGCAAGCAAACGGGTATTGGGTGTTTTGTAGAGATAGGCAATTTTAATGGTAATTCTATCAAATGCTTCATTCATTTACTATTAATCAAATTAAATAATATATAGATCCTCCATAAGTTATGCAAGTACTAAGCTTAATACCATCAATTAATACTGCATCATTTATGCACATTATTATTACCACTATCACATTATATTGAAAGTTTCAAAATTTGAGAATTATACAAACGTCAATGGTCAAATAAAGATTATTTGTTTGGCTATACTAAAAACCTAAGCACCAATGACTATCATAGCTGCGACATGATTCAAATTAGACCCTAAGATATCCAGCAATGACTAGATCCCTAAGATACCTGCTACCTATCGATTAACACTAATTTCTTTAGTCTGAACGGAAATATATTACTTACAATGATGCAACAAACACCATATACAATTGCGGGAATGCAGGCAACTGTTACTTCAATGAAGAGAGTCAGACAGCAAAGTGTAAGTCTTTCCAAAACCGATACTTAAATTAAAGTGAGAACTTAGAAGATTCCAGAAATTTTAAGTACTAATCCAAACGAGCAAAACAGATACCCATGTCAGATTCAGGTACACCCTTTTGACAAGAAAACATAGTAACATAAAGAGAAGCAACATAGAACTACTGATCGCTGTCTTCAGTAAGAATAGCCACCCATTTCCATCAAAACTTCAGAGAGTAGCAGAATTCCTGTCACAAACAGCAGCAGATGATCAACAGAAGAGCCAAAGATAACGTTACCGTATGATATGAAATGGAATTTAATTCTCCAAAACTCAAAAATGAGCAGCTATAATTTACTTACATATTTTGTTGAAAGCAACAATATCACAGCTCTGGACATACTCATTGATAGGTTCAACTGTAAAATAATTCTCAACGAGATCATCCACAGATACCAAGTCATCCACAATGGTAAGCATGATCTGCAGCTTCTTAATACCATATCCAACAGGAACAAGTTTAGCTGCAAATAAAACAGCGTTGTGAACGTCAATAAACACCAACAAATTAACAGCTTTTCAAGACAGCCTCGTAAATAATATTTAGGTTAAATCAAGGGGGCTGATGCACTAGGACACAACAGCATCCGAGAATGAAAAGAACTTGAATGATGAAAAATCAATTGTCTCACTTCAAGTAAAAATAAAATTCATCTCAGTAGAACAAGGAACAGAAGCTCACATGCTCCATAAGTCAATCCTTCCATCTGAACACTTCGAACAGCTTCTTCAAGCTTTTTCATATCGGTCTCATCATCCCATGGCTTGACATCCAAAAGAACTGATGACTTGCCGGATTCTTTCTTCTTCCCTGAAGCCTTAACTGCTGCAGCACGTTCTTCAGCAGCCTTCTTTTCCTCTTCAGTTTCCTCACCAAATAGATCAACGTCATCATCATCTTCTTCTTCTGCAGCTGAGGCCTGGAAGACAATTAATCCAAGAGAGAAACAAAGGAAAGAAAATTATTTACACTTGGAACAGTCACAACACAGTTTCGCATGGCATCCCTATACTAGAAGCTATAAAGGGACTGATGATGACAAAACGAACACGCTCACAGTAATGTAATCCAAACAGCAAGAAGAAAGAAATTGCAACATAAACTAAATATCAATTCAGAACCGATAGGAAGAATTTTCACACCTTAGAGTCAGCAGCAGGAGGAGTTGCCACTGCCTCCTCAGTGATTGGTGCAGATCCCTCTACAGTGACACCGGCACCTTCGCCAGATACACCAGAGATTCTCAAAAGTGCATCGATGTGCTTATACCACCTAGATGCATTCACATATTCAGCTGAAGGGGCTTTTGCTAAATATGAATACACAGTGATATCATCCTTTGAGGCTTGGTACCCGGAGATGTAACTACGGGTCAGGAGGTACTCATCAAGCTTCTTAAGACCAGAATCAGAGTTAAGGTTGTGGAATGCAACAGCCATTGCTTGATAATGATACAAGTCTTTCACGATCTGGCGATGACTGAAGAGAGAAACGAAGAAGCTGAAGCCGTTGCACTGTGAGAGAAAGGGAATTGGGCTCAGTTAATTACCAGCCCAGTCCAATTTTCTCTTCTTTTTGTTTTGTTTCCAATTTGTTGTTTTCAATTTTATTTTTTTATTTTTAAAACTAAGGACCTTAATAATTAAAAATCCTAAATTACCTAAATGTGAAACTAAGCTAAATAACTAATTATAAAAATTATAATAATACTTGATTCTGAGAATTAAAGATTAAAAATTAAGAAAAGTGTAAAATGAACTATTTTTTATGATTTTCTAATTTTATAAAACAAATAGTTACTAAAATAATCCTAAAATGTAAAAAGTAAATCCTAAATGAGATGCATGATATTTTTTTGTAGTTTCATGATTTCATTACTTAAAAATTAAACAAGCAAGAAAAATATAAGTAATTTAAAATCTAATAGGATTCCTAAAAAAAGCGAATAATAATTAAAAAACTATTTTTTGATTTTATGGGAGCATTTCGGGTACGGCAAAAATCACGTGCATCACAACTCTGTCCGATTTTCTGTAAAATTTCCGATGAGGCTTACTTGGGAGCACTGCTCCTAAGAGCCGGTCACAATCCTAAATTGGGTCGTGACAGTATGTTCCTAAGTCTACTGGATAAGTGGTTTGAAATAGTATCCTCTCTGTGCGATAGGATCTATTCCCAACAAAAAATGGGGGTCTTCTAAGTGATGTGATAGATAACAAGTAATAGCAGTCTTCAACTTTGCTTTGATATGGACAAAGAAAGTAAAGTTGAAGAAGGCTAGTAAAGAGGGGCACTGTAACTAGACAGCAGTATTGATAGTGTCTGCTGTTAGTAGTATGTTGGTGATTGTGCTGCTGATGTCTTCTGCTGTTGCTGTGATGTCTACTGCTGGTGTATGCACTGGAGTTCTTAAATGTGTCTATGTGTTGCTTGTGCTGGAGTCCTGCCTTTTGTATTATTGTAGTTTGGTGTTTTTGTTGTACTTCTATGGGTTGTAACTGTTGCTGAGGTGATGATTTACTGCTACTGCTGGTGTTGTTGATGTTGTTACTGTGGTTGCTAATTATCAAGGATTGCAAGGTGTGTAGGTTTGCTCCCCTACTATCTTCCTGCTCTGATGATTTCTGCTGATGAGTGTTGCTGGAATGTTGACTGCTGCTGAGTTAATGACTGAGTTCTTGGCTTGTTGGTTGCTTGACTGGAGTGTTTCTAAATCTGCTATCTTCCTTGAGGTACGATTCTTAGTTTTGATGTTGTTTTACGTGGTTCGAGAATTCGAGCAGGTTCGTATTATGGTTATGGTCTTGTTTGTACATTTAGATGGGGTCCCGGATGGCACGGGTGAGTTTTGGACCGTCCGGAGCTAAGTCCAAAAATCTGCTTACTGGCTTTGGTTTCCTTCTTCGCGATCGCGAGGGCTGTGTCGCATTCGCAGACAATGAAAATGTGAGGGGCTGAGATTTGCTCTTCGTATTCGTGACCCCTTGCCCGCGTTCGCGAAGGTCCGGGACCTGTGGCCTTCGTGTTCGCGTGAAGGGGCCCGCGTTCACGTAGGGAGAAGGGCCTGGGGGTGGAGTGAGGATGAGCTCCGTTCCTCTTCGTGTTCGCGAGCTGGACCCTGCGTTCGTGAAGCTCAGGCGTGTCAGCCTTTGCGTTCACGTGTGGGTCCTCGCGTTCGTGATGACCATCTTTTTAGGCCTGGACAGCTTGCCTTCGCGATCGCGATAGCTTTTCCGCGTTCACAAAGAAGAAATACCTGGGCAGTATGTTTCAAAATTGCGTCTTAGGATCATTTTCTCTCACTTGTTGGTCGAATTTAGAGCTCTTTGAGGAGGGATTTTCACCTAGCACTTTGAGATAAGTAATTTCTATACAATATGAGTTTAAATCATACATTATGGGTAGATTTTAACATAGAAATTGTGTAAATTTTAGGAGATTATTGGAAAATCTAGCTTTTGATAAAAATGGGATTAGGCAATGAAAATGATTATGGAATTAGATAAAAATTATATATTTGAGTTCGTGAGGTTATGGGTAACATTTATCTTCGAATATTTTCGGAATCGGGGCACGTGGACCCGGGGGTGAATTTTAGAAATCTTCCAATTTGAGTTGGGTAATTACTCCAATATCTAAATTATGAACTTGTATATTGATTAATTTACATAATATTTGGCTTGCTTCGGATTGTTTGGCACCAACTTGAGGCTTTAGAGTGAATTTATGGGCAGGAAAGTGAGCTTTGGGACGAGGTAAGTCTCTTGCCTAACCTTGTAAGTGGAAATTTACCCCATAGGTGTTCTAAATTACTATTTGTTACTAATTATGGGTGCTACGTACGCACGAAGTGACGAGAGTCTGAGCGTAGCTACAAATCATGCTTATGTCCGGGTAGTTTTAGGACCCTATCATGAAATACTTGTATTGTTTGCACTCTACTTGTTAATTTAAGTGCTTAAATTATATTAAAACTTGATAAATGATTCGAAAAGACCCAACTTCACTTACTTTGAGTTTTGTGGGGTTACTTGACCGTTGATAGAAATTGTGCCTCCTTGTGTATTAGTCTTGTGATATCCTTTAAATCGGATGTTCGTAGAGTATTCTCTCTTCTTGTGGAGCGGGTCAAACGCCTAGGCACTATAATAGATGCATCTATGATTCGTGCCGGTCGACCCTCGGCACTATACACATTATTTTGGATCGGACTATACGCCCTCGGCATAAATCGTGCGTGATAATGCTCAGATTCCGATTTCACTTGATATTACTCCCATGACTTGATAAATTATAGTTTACTTGATGGCCCGTATTTGTTGAAGCTAATATGTGCTAATTGGAGATTTTAAATTGATTTCTAGTTAAAGAATCATTTACTTGCTGTTTGTTATTGTGTTATTATTATTGATGTATTCCATGCCTATTTAGAATTTTTGTACTTTATATATTGGCCCATAGTAAGTGTCGATGTCGATCCCTTGTCACTACTTCTTCGAGGTTAGAGTAGATACTTACTGGGTACATATTGTTTATGTACTCATGCTACACTTCTGCACTAATCTTGCAGGACACTTCTGCACTAACCTCTTGTCACTACTTCTTCGAGGTGAGCTGCTCTCTGTGTTCGTTCTGCAGCACCCGCAGTCTCTCTTTTGTGTTTACTTTCAGTCTATCTTATTCCTGACAGTAGCATAGATGTTTTGTATATTCTACTAATTGCTCATACACTTGTGATATCGGGTTTTGGAAACATTCTAGTAGACACTTTATGGTTTTGAGTGTTAGATTCACTATATTTATTCTCTCATTAGTTTATGATTTACTTTACTATAATTTTCCATTATCACTTTCTCAATAAATAAAAATCAAGTACTTTAAAATTATTAAAAGAACAAATACATGACTTGTTCACCTTTGGCTTGCCTAACGACGATGTTGGGCGCCATCATGGCCTATAGGGGAAATTGGATCGTGACAACTTGGTAACAAAGCACTAGGTTCATCTAGGTCTCACAAGTCATGACCAGGCCTAATAGAGTCTTGCGGATCGGTGCGGAGACGTCGTACTTATCTTCGAAAGGCTATATGGTGTTAGAAAACTTCTATTTCTTCATCTTCTATCCCGAAATTGATGTTATGCTAAGTATCTTTTTCTTATTCTCTCACAGCTGGAGAGAACGCGCGCGATAGATGTACCCGACCGTGGAAGAGCTGCTCCCTCTATTGCTAGAGGCCGAGGGAGGGCTCCAGCTCCTACCACAGGACGAGGGCGTCCTAGAGTTACTCAAGTTGTGCCACCAGTGGATCCAGTGGAGGATCCTATTATTGAGGAGCAGGGCGATGTACCTGCAGCTGAGCCGGCCCCAGTGGATTTCATGTCCGCACCAGGATTCCATGAGGTCACAGGCCGTATGCTACGATTCATGGATTCTATGACACATGCTGGTTTATTCCAGCAGACCCAGCCACATCTCAAGCGGGAGGGGGAGCACAGACCCCTACCGCTCAGGCTCCAAGGCATGCAACTGCCGTATATCAGACCCCGGATACACTACCCGTGGGCGGAGCTCAGCCAGTTGTAGTGGCTATACCATAGCCCAAACCAACCACGACTAGCGAGCTGCAGAAGCTACTGGATGGATGGACCACGCTACATCCTCTTGCCTTTGGCGGTGAAAGACATGAGGACCCCGACACTTTATTGATCGTTGCAGGAACAAACTCTACAACATGAGGATATTGGAGTTCCACGGGGTGGACTTTAGCAGGTTCTCCTCCCTTGAATTGGGACCCAGTTCATACGTCTCTTTCTAGAGAGATATATCACACCCTCTCAGAGGGAAGAGTTAGGGGGTCAGTTCGAGCGGCTCCAGCAGGGTCAGATGTCTGTGACCGACTATGAGGCGAGATTCTCTGAGTTGTCTCGCCATGCACTTATGATACTTCTCACTGATGCAGAGAGAGTGCAAATGTTTATTACGGGTTTGCACTACAGTATCCATGTCACTATGGCCCAAGAGGTTGAGATGGGGACTCCTTACGAGCAATATGGAGATAGCTCGGAGGGTCGAGGGTATTCGTCAGCAAGGCCGAGAGAAGATGCCGAGGGACAAGCGGTTTCGATATTCTAGAGGGTTCAGTGGTGCTCTGTCTGGGGATAGAGGTCAGGTTGTGAGGGGTTAGTCTAGCAGGCCCAGGTATCCAGCACCGTCGCCTTCTCGGGGTGCTCCAGTGCAGCCCTATTTCAGCTTCATTCCAAAGAGCTCCTACCGTCCACTGGCTATTCAGGGTTCTTCTAGTGGGAGTTCACCTAGAGTCAGACTCAGGATCAGTCATCTTCCGCACCGAGAGGTTGTTTCGAGTGCGAGGATCTCGATCATGTGAGGAGATTCTGCCCCAGGCTTCGGGGCAAGGCAGTACAGCAGGGTCATCAGCCCATGATTACCGCACCAGCCGTCCGCCCACCAAGAGGCAGAGGACAGGTGGGTAGGGGCCGTCCTAGAGGTGGAGGCAGTTAGGTGGCACTCTTGCTAGGTTCTATACCTTTCCAACCAGACCAGATGCAGTAGCCTCAGATGCCTTGATCACAAGTGTTATTTCTGTCTGCGGTAGGGATGCTTCGGTAATATTTGATCCAGGGTCTACGTATTCATATGTTTCATCTTTGTTTGCTCATTTTTTGGGTGTTCCTCGTGAGCCCTTGGGTACTCCTGTATATGTGTCCACGCCAGTGGGTGATTCTGTTGTTATGGATCGGATTTACCAGTCTTGTATCATGCCTTTCTTGGTTATGAGACTAGAGCAGATCTTCTGTTGCTCGACATGACCGACTTTGAGGTCATCCTGGGCATGGACTAGTTGTTCCATGTCATGCCGTCCTTAATTGCCATGCCAAGACTATTACCTTGGCGCTACTAGAGTTGCCTAGATTGGGGTGGAAGGGTTCATTTGTCAGTGCATCTAGTCAGATTATCTCTTTCGTGAAGGCTCAACACATGGTCAGAAGGGTTGTTTGGCTTATCTAGCTTATGTTCGGGATACTGCTACATAGACTCCGGCAATTGATTCAGTGCCCGTGGTTCAGGAGTTCTCCGATGTGTTTCCTTCTGATCTACCAAGCATGCCACCAGATCGTGATATCGATTTTTGTATTGAGTTGGCTCCAAGTACCCAGCCTATCTCTATTCCACCATACCGCATGGCTCTGAAAGAGTTGAAGGAGTTGAAAGAACAGCTTGAGGAGGTACTAGCAAAGGCGTTCGCCAGACCGAGTGTGTTGCCTTGGGGTGCACCGGTGTTGTTCGTGAAGAAGAAGGATGGGACTATGCGGATGTGCATTGATTACCACCAGTGGAACAAAGTTACCATTAAGAACAAGTACCAGTTATCGCGTATTGATGATTTGTTTGACCAGTTGCAGAGTGCTAGGGTGTTCTCTAAGATCGACTTGAGATAGGGGTATCATCAGCTGAAGATTCGTGATTCAGATGTTCCGAAGACGGCTTTCCAGACTAGATATGACCACTATGAGTTTCTGGTGATGTCCTTCAGCTTGACCAACGCCCCGGCGGCGTTTATGGATTTGATGAACCGGGTGTTCATGCTATATATTGACTCGTTTGTCATTGTCTTCATTGATGACATCTTGATCTACTCGTGTAGCATGGAGGAGCACGAGCAACATTTCAGAGTTGTGCTTCAGACCTTGCGAGAATTGAAGTTATATGTTAAGTTCTCCAAGTGCGAGTTCAGGTTAGATTCTGTCGCATTCTTGAGGCATGTTGTATTAGGCGAGGGTATTAAGGTATATCCCAGGAAGATCGAGGCAGTCCAGAGTTGGCCTCGTCTTACCACATCGACAGAGATCAAGAGTTTCCTAGGGTTAGCAGGTTATTGTCGTCGATTTGTGGCGAGCTTCTCATCTATTGCATCACCTTTGACTAGATTGACCCAGAAGGGTGCTCCGTTCTGATGGTCTGATGATTATGAGACGAGCTTTCAGAAGCTCAAGACCGCATTGACTACAATATCGGTGTTAGTGTTGCCTTCCGTTTCAGGAACTATACTATGTATTGCGACGCTTCACGCGTTGGCCTGCGTTGTGTATAATGCTGGAAGGGTGAGTTATTGTATATGCTTCACGTCAGCTGAAGCCCCACGAGAAGAATTACCCCGTATATGACTTGGAGTTGGCCACGATAGTTCATGCTCTCAAGATCTGGAGGCAGTATCTTTATGGGACGTCCTATGAGGTTTACACCAGGCATCATAATTTGCAGTATTTGTTCAAGTAGAGGGATCTCAATTTGAGGCAGCGCAGGTGGCTTGAGTTACTAAGGGACTATGATATTACCATCCTTCAACATCTGGGCAAGGCGAATGTGGTTGTGGATGCCTTGAGCCGAAAGGCTGAGAGTATGGGTAGTTTAGCATTCACTTCAGCAGAGAAGAGGCCATTGGCTTCGGACATTCAGTCCTTGGCTAACAGACTTGTGAGGTTGGATATCTCCGAGCCCAATCGAGTTCTTGCTTGCGTCGTCGCTCAGTATTCATTATTCAAGCAAATCAAGGCTCGTCAGTACGACACCTCGCACTTGTTGGTTCTGAGGGAGACGATACTACAGGGTGGTTCCAAGGAGGTTACTATCAGTGAGGATGGTGTTCTGCTACTCCAGGGTCGTCTATGTGTTCCTAATATTGATGGATTGAGGGAGAAGATTCTAGAGGAGGCACACAGTTCTCGGTGTTCTATTCATCTAGGGGCTACGAAAATGTATCGCGACCTGAGGTAGCATTATTGGTGGCGGCGGATGAAAAAGGACATAGTTAAGTATGTAGCGAGATGCCTAAATTGCCAACAGGTTAAGTATGAGCACCAGAGGCCAAGTGGCCTACTTCAGCAGATGGTTATACCTGAGTGGAAATGAGAGCACATCACTATGGACTTTAGTTGGGTTGCTGCGGACTTTGAGGAAGTTTGATGCAGTTTGGATCATTTTTGACAGGTTGACCAAGTCGGCACACTTTATTCCGGTTGCGACTACGTATTCTTCAAAGATATTGGCCCATATTTACATTCAAGAGATTGTTCGGTTGCATGGTATTCCTGTTTCTATCATTTCAGATAGAGGTCCTCAGTTCACTTTGCACTTCTCGAGAGCAGTTCAGAGCGAGTTGGGTACCCGGGTAGAGCTCAGCATAGCCTTTCATCCGCAGACTGACTAATAGTCAGAGAGGACAGTTCAGATCTTGGAGGATATGCTCAGAGCATGTATGATTGACTTCGAATGGCAGTGGGATCTATTCTAGTCTTTGGCCGAGTTTGCTTATGACAACAGTTATCAGTCTAGCATTGAGATGGCTCCATTTGAGGCTTTGTATGGTCGGCGATGTCGTTTGCCGATTGGATGGTTTGAGCCCGGCGAGGCTAGGTTATATGGTACTGATTTAGTGAAGGCTGCCTTGGAGAAGGTGAAGTTAATTCAGAGAGACTTCGGACAATATAGTCTAGACAGAAGAGTTACGTGGATCAGAAAGCGCGTGATTTATCATTTATGGAAGGCGAGAAGGTTCTCTTGAGAATCTCACCGATGATGGGAATCATGAGGTTCAGGAAGAAGGGCAAGGTGAGCCCAAGGGTTATAGGTCCATTTGAGGTGTTGAGGCGAGTTAGGGAGGTTGCTTATGAGCTTGCTTTGCCTCCCAGTCTATCGGAAGTTCATTCAGTTTTCCACATGTCTATGCTCCGGAAGTATCATGCCGACAGATCGCATGTGTTAGACTACAACATGGTTCAGCTAGATGAGAGCCTGGGTTATGAGGAGGAGCCAGTTGCCATTGTTGACAGGCAGGTTCGCAAGTTGAGGTCTAAGAAGATTTCTGAGGTAAAGGTTCAGTGAAGGGGTTAACCAGTCGAAGAGGTGATTTGGGAGACCAAGAAGGACATGCGGAGCAGATATCCACACCTATTCAGCACTCAAGGTATGATTCTAGACCCGTTCGAGGACGAATATTTGTTTAAGAGGTGGGAATGTAATGACCCGACAGGTTATTTTGCTTTCTAGGTCCCGTTCCCCTAATTTAGACTCCCCGTATGTGCTTTTAGTATTTTATGACTTGTGGGGATAGTTGGTTCGGGTTTGGAAGGGTTCGGGTTAATATCAGAATACGTAGTTCCTTAATAATGGTCCATAATGTCCAAATTTGACTTGATTCATTGCTTTGAGTAAATGACCTTAGAATTGGGATTTGACTATCCTAATATGTTCATTTAATAATTTTGGACTTGGGCGTGTGTTCGAATCGGGTTTCGGATGACCCGAGAGCATTTCGGCAATTAATATTAAAAGTTGGTGCATTGAAGGTTTTCAAGTTCTTTAAGTTTGGTTTGGAGTAAGCTTTGGTGTTATCGAGGTCCGTTTGGGATTCTGAGCTCTTCTATATGGTGATTTATGACTTGCACGCAAAATTTGGTGTCATTCCGAGTAGTCTAAGTATGATTTGACGCGTTCGGAGTAAGTTGAAAAGCTTGAAGTTCATAACTTAATCCAATTTGATTTTGGGGTGCTATTCTTAGTTTTGATGTTGTATTACGTGGTTCGAGAGTTTGAGCATGTCCGTATTATGGTTATGGACTTGTTGGTGCATTTGGACGGGGTCCCAGGTGGCTCGGGTGAGTTTCGGACCGCCCGTAGCTAAGTCCAAAAATCTGGTTGCTGGTTCTCGTTTCCTTCTTCGTGATCATGAGGGCTGTGTCGCCTTCACGGAGAAGGTAAATGTGAGGGCTGATATTTGCTCTTCACGTTCGTGACCCCTTGCCCGCGTTCGCGAAGGTCTGTGATCGGTGGCCTTTGCGTTTGAGTGAAGGGGCCCGTGTTCGTATAGGGAGAAGGGCCTGGGGGGGATGAGCTCCATTCCTCTTCACGTTCGCGAGCTGGACCCCGCGTTCACGAAGCTCAGGCGTGTCAGCCTTCGCGTTCGCGTGTGGGTCCTCGCGTTCGCGATGACCATTTTTCTGGGCCTGTGCAGCTTGCCTTCGCAATCGCGATGGCTTTTCCGCGATCGCGAAGAAGAAATACCTAAGCAGTATGTTTTAAAATCGGGAATTAGGCTCATTTTCTTCATTTCTCTCACTTATTGATCGAATTTAGAGCTCTTTGAGGAGGGATTTTTACCAGCACTTTGAGGTAATTAATTTTTATACAATATGAGTTTAAATCATATATTATGGGTAGATTTTAACATAAAAATTATGAAAATTTTAGGAGATTATTGGAAACCTAGTAGGTTTTGATAAAAATGGGATTAGACCACGAAAATGATTATGGGATTGGGTAGAAACTATATATTTGAGTTCGTGAAGTTATTGGTAATATTTATCTTCAAAAATTTTTGAAATCTGGGTACGTGGGCCCAGGGGTGAACTTTATGAGTCTTCCAATTTGGGTTGGAAAACCTAATAGCTAAATTATGAATTTGTGAGTGTATATTGATTAATTTACATAATATTTGGCTAGCTTCGAATTGTTCAGCACCAAGCTTGAGGCTTTAGAGTGAATTTGTGGGCAGGAAAGTGAGCTTTGGGACGAGGTAAATCTCTTGCCTAACCTTGTAAGAAGAAATTTAGCCCATAGGTGTTCTAAATTACTATTTGTTACAAATTGTGGGTGCTACGTACGCTCGAAATGACGAGAGTCCGTACGTAGCTACAAATCATGCTTATGTCCTGGTAGTTTTAGGACCCTATCATGAAATACTTGTATTGTTTGCAATCTACTTGTTAATTTAAGTGCCTAAATTATATTAAAACTTGATAAAGGATTCGAAAAGACCGAACTTCACTTACTTTGAGTTTTGGCGGGTTACTGCCTCCTTGTGTATTAGTCTTGTGATAGCCTTTAAATCGGATGTTAGTAGAGTATTCTCTCTTCTTGTGGAACGGGCCGAACGTTTCGACAGTATAATAGATGCATCTATGGTTCGTGCCGATCAATCCTCGGAAGTGTACACATTATTGTGGATCGGGCCGTACGACCTCGGCATAAATCGTGCATGATAATGCTCGAAGTCTGATTTCACTTGATATTACTCACCTGACTTGATAGATTATAGTTACTTGATGGCCCGTATTTGTTGAAGCTAGCATGTGCTAATTGGAGATTGTAAATTGATTCTAGTTAAAGAATCACTTATTTACTATTTGTTATCGTGTTATTATTATTGATGTATTCCATGCCTATTTAGAATTTTCGTACTTTATTTATTGGCCAATAGGAAGTGTCGACGTAGACCTCTCATTACTATTTCTTCGAAGTTAGACTAGATACTTACTGGGTACATGTTTATGTAATCACGCTACACTTCTGCACTAATCGTGCCCCGTTACCCCCAGGCATAGTGGTGAGCTGCTCTCTGTGTTCGTTCTGCAGCACCCGCATTCTCTCTTTTATATTTACTTTCTGTCTATCTTATTCCAGACAATAGCATAGGTTTTTTGTATATTCTACTAGTTGCTCATACACTTGTTGGGAACATTCTAGTAGACACTTTATGGTTTTGATATTAGATCCACTGTATTTATTCTCTCATTAGTTTATGCTTTATTTTACTATAATGTTCCACTAATCACTTTCTTAATAAATAAAAATTAACTACTTTGAAACTATTAAAAAGAACAAATACATGACTAGTTCACCGTTGGCTTGCCTAGCTGCGACGTTGGACGCCATCACGGCCTATAGGGGAGTTGGGTCGTGACAGGAAGTCCAGTATATTATGCTGGATATTCAGTATATTATACTGGAACTCAGTATATTATGTTGGAATATTTTTTAGATTTTGAACAGTATTTTCATTCTAATTTATCTTTATATGAAAAGTCGATTACTTTTAAAATTGTAGTTATTTTTCAATTATCACTTATAAATCTGACTATTTTTTAATTTCATCCAATTTGACGGATCAGCCCGTCCTAGCTGCAATATCATCGCTTTTATTCGTCAATTACTTTTTAATATTTCATCCAAAAAAAGAAAAGAAAAGAAAAGAAAAAGGAAAGAGCCGCGAGTATTTCCGTTTAAAACTGCTCCCAAGCGACATTAGTGTGGTATGGCCTACGTCGATTCGTTACTGTCAAAATGCACTTCTTTCTTCCAACTCAAACAACTCCAAGCCCATCTCGTAACCACTGGCATTTTTCAATTCTACACTTGCCGCGCCAAATTCTTGGATTTCTGCGCCGTCTCTTCCGCCGGCAACCTCCCTTACGCCGCCTATATCTTCCGCAGCATTACTTTCCCATACAAGAATGAATGGAACGCCATCATCCGCGGCCTTGCCCAAAGCCCCAAGCCCATTGATGCTGTCACCTTTTATGTCTCCATGTCTCGTTTGCCTTGTAAGCCCGACGCTCTTACTTGCTCTTTCACCCTCAAAGCCTGTGCCCGTGCATTGGCCCGTTCTGAAACCCCACAGCTTCATGCCCATGTGATCCGATTTGGGTTTGCATCAGATGTCTTGTTGCGCACAACTTTGCTGGATGCGTACTCGAAATGTGGTGATCTGGATTGCGCGTACCAAATGTTTGATGAAATGGGTGTAAGAGATATTGCGAGCTGGAATGCTTTAATTGCTGGACTGGCTCAGGGGAACCGACCTGCAGAAGCTTTGCAACTTTTTAAAAAGATGAGGGAGGAGAATATGGAACCAAATGAGGTCACTGTGCTTGGTGCTCTCTCTGCTTGTTCACAGCTGGGGGCGAACAAAGAAGGCGAACGTGTCCATGAATATATCAAAATTAAGAATCTTGATTGCAATGTCATTGTATGTAATGCAGTTATTGACATGTATGCTAAATGTGGTCTTGTTAGAAGAGCTTATGAAGTGTTCAATGAGATGAAATGCTCGAGCACTCGTGTCACGTGGAATACCATGATTATGGCACTGGCAATGTATGGAGATGGAGAACAAGCGCTTGAGCTTTTCGAGAAAATGGGCCAAACTGGGATTGAGCCAGACAGTGTTAGTTACTTAGCTGCAATCTGTGCTTGTAACCATGCGGGAATGGTGGACGAAGGAATGAAATTGTTTGACGCCATGGATAGATGTGGAGTAAGTAAGAATGTAAAGCATTATGGTAGTATGGTGGACTTGTTGGGAAGATCCGGGCGGCTAGATGAAGCTTATAAAATTGTAGAGTCAATGCCTACAGTCCCTGATGTGGTTCTATGGCAAACTCTATTAGGGGCTTCAAAGACTTATGGTAAGGTGGAAATGGCAGAGACAGCATCCAAGAAGCTCGTTGAAATGGGATCAAATCATTGTGGGGATTTCGTGTTGCTATCCAATCTCTATGCAGCACAAGGGAGGTGGCATGATGTGAGAAGAGTAAGAGAGGCCATGAAAGTCCAGGATGTAAAGAAAGTACCGGGCTTTAGCTATATTGAGGTTGGTGGAATGATATACAAGTTCATGAATGGTGATATGAACCATCCAAAGTGGAAGGAAATTTATTGGAAGCTTGATGAGATTTTGCCAAGGATTAGAGAATACGGGTATGTGGCGGAAACTAATTATGTGTTTCATGATATAGGACAGGAGGAGAAAGAGAATGCACTGTGTTATCATAGTGAGAAGCTTGCAGTGGCTTTTGGTTTGATCAGTACACAAGATGGCACTTGTATAAGCGTGAATAAGAATCTTAGAATATGTGGGGATTGTCATGTTGTGATTAAGCTCATTTCGAAGATATATGAGCGGGAGATTATTGTGAGAGACAGGACTCGTTTCCACAGATTCAAAGATGGGGCTTGTTCTTGTAAAGAATACTGGTGAGATTGATTCAAAATTTTATGTATATAGCACATTAGTTTGACGTGGCGGAGGAGACCATATGTATGACTAAAAGGGCTCACCTTGTGCGGAAATTGCTTCCCAAGACTGAGAGATAGGGGAGAATGGGCGCATATTGTATGCAGTATTCTTGGCATTTCCACAAAAAGACTAGAACTCGTGATCTACAGGTTACTAAAGGAGCAACTCTACCATTATACCAAGGCTCGCTCTCTCAAGAGATATGACTCATTTTCAAAAATCTGAAGAGAAGAGATTCCTCTTGCAGAAATTTGTGATGAGGATTCTGTTTGTGTAATGTCATGAGAAGAGGAGCTTCAGGGGCAATTACTTTAATGTATATTCAATTTACTTTTGGCTCAACATGTACGCAGCAGTCAATAAACAAGTCGAACCACCCTGTTCTTTTTGGCTTAAGCAAATGGATATTGTGGCAAAGCAGCTACGTTTTGATTGGTGCTAAGCCAATATCATAATTAAAGAACGAATGATGAAACAGTGCGAATAACTCCAATGACCATGAAATTTTACACTACGAAGTTTTAACAATTTTAATTACATGATCTTGATTTTTCCCAACTCACAACTCTTGAATGGCAATACAAAATCATCAACCTGCTAGAGTATACGCAAGTTGCAATAGTTGAACAGGTAATACTGCACAAAGTAACAACTCGGAAACAATAGGCTTACAAATCATCAAGAGGTCAGATAAAAAAATACGAATAAGCAGGGTCAACTGAAAAGAAAGGAATGAACAATTCTAATTTCTGCAGCACATTTCAAGTCTTGATGAATGTAGACCTTCCAAGGCAGCTGCTAGAGTGAACAACCTCAACTGGTAGCTATCCCTACAAAAAGCATGTTGAATCATACAGAGACTAACGATCAATATGCAACTAATCTTTCATCAGTCGTGCCTCGAAACCACCCTCAGGTCTTTTTACAAGTCTGTATGGCATGTACGTTCCAAGAAGTTTGTCCCATATGGGGAAGAATGGCTGAGAATAATTGAACTTTGTGCCTTGGAGCTGATGATGAATGTCATGGTAAGCAGTGTTATTTTGGAAAAACAAATGGAAGATATTACCAGGCAGCCAGAGTCCACAATGATCATCAACTGTTTTGACCACAGCAAAGCAGAAAAAGATTACAGCAGTACGTGCCGTCATTCCGGCAACAAGAAACGAAAGAGCACCACCAAAGGTATCCAGGAGGAGACCTTCAAGTGGATGGTTATAAAGTGCCCCAATCGCGTAAGGCACAACTAACCGATGATGCTGGGAGTGAATATGGCGGTATAAAAACTTGTTCTGATGCATGTAGCGATGCACAAAGTACTGCCAAGTGTCCATGACCAGCATTGCAATAATTATCTGCACAATCTGAACAGGAATTGAGGGCTGAACTACATTTCCTGATGCAGTTAACTTCGAAGTTATCTGCAATAGAAAATCAGAAACTTGAGTCAGTTATTGTCAAGAAATTGCCAAGGCTAATCAATATCACAAGGAAACAAGATCAACAACCTTCATCCTACAACTTCTCTAAAACAACAGACTTCGTAAAATCATATCTGGTTTTGCCAAACTAAATGAATCTATACTTCCAAACTAATAATTGCTAGTTACTACTTTGCCATGGATATATGCAGCTGGTACAGGAAATAGATTTCCAGAATTTTCTGCAAGCCTTGAAATCTCCTCTTTGCATTGAATAGCTGTTAAGCGCCAAAATCCATTACTGGGAGTGAAAGTGAACTTCAGATAACCTTATAGACAACCTCATAATTTTCTTTTACTCAGGACTCTAGGAATCCATGCAACATCATTTTGTGCTAGCAGCAGTTTTGCCCGTCTAACATAATGGAGAACCGGGTGGCGGGTTCAGCCTCAAAGAGTAAAATAGCTTAGTACAAGCATTAAGCAGCATCATATACCCCTGACGAAAAAAACACTAAAAATATGCTTGTTTCTGAAGACGAGACAGGATCATTTTCAACAACAGATATCTAACTCAGCAATACTTTTTGAACACTAGATGGATAGATTATAAGAATTGCGGTCGTGCAGACAAGTTACAGCTCTAACAATCAATTAGAAGTATCGGATAATTATCGCAGAGTAACTAATGTCCAATAGAGAAGAAGTTGAGGCAACAAAGAATGATTTGAATCACAAAAAATATTATGACTGCCAATAAATATAGTAATTCCCCCCACCCCCAACTAACACAAAATAAAATCTAATGAATTGACAGTCCATGAGCAAAATAAGCATTTTCAGAACTCTCTAAAGTCCAACATGTAAGGATGAACATCAAGCACTATTCTGTTTATTTTGCTCCTGTTAAATCATTAACCATCTTATATACAATTGCCCGTCACTTATCCGTGATAATCGCTCACAGAGACGTCAACATGTACATGACATCCTTGAAACTATTTACATGTACAATTGTACCATAAAAACATTTTTGTTGCATTAATAGCCCAACACCTTATATAGGAGCCTATGAGGTCACTGATCATTCGACGTCTCAACTCTCAACAACTGAGGTCAATACTTCATTTTATGGTTATAGGTGAAGACTTTAAATAGCTGTAAATTTTACTAAAAGAAAAACGATGACCACCTTTATCCTGTGACCCTTTCAACTAATGAAATTCCAATGTTAAAACCTTGATGATTACATTTAAAAAAAGGCTTTACCAAATTTAAGAAGTATTCAAACAAATTGTTAGCACAGGGAATTAAAAGTTTAAGAATGAAAGAGAGAAAAATCTCAAAGATAGCCCATTAAGGTGCAACTTAGCCATCTTTGAAGGAGGAAAGAAATTTAATTTCTTCCTTTTAGTGATAATGGTGGTGTCCCGTCCAACTTGCGCGCACTCGGCTATTTGATCAATTACCTGCTATCTCCCACTAGCAAGTATTAGGAAACACTACCCGCCAATGCTTAGGCAAATAGGAAGAAATCATATAATATTTTTTGTCTCTACTGGAATTTAAACCCTGGTCTTGTTGATTTTCACTCACTTCATTGATCCCTAGGCCACGTGCTTGGATGCAAATGAAATTTAATGAATTGAAGAACCCGAGGTGGAGGCTTTAGAGTTCTTTCTTCCTCTGGCTAATTTATCGATCCGTGTTGCTTAGCATGCATATGACCTAAGAACAGAACCTGCCTGTATAAGCTAGAGAGCTCACAGCAATCTCTGACAAAGAAGCAGCCAGGACCTTCACCATAATGAAAGGATCAATTTTATGGAGGAAACAAATCTCCCAAAGAATGTGTTTTCTTCACTATTACAGGTCCACAAATCCTGTAAGACCAATATGAAAGTTGCGGCTTAACAGAGGGTAGGGAAAAATCCTCCACATGGCCAAATTAGATTGCTGTTATCCAATGGTTACAATGAGGAAACCCAAGCAATAGCTATTCATAAATAAGCATTTCTTGTTATAACATGTCAGGATGACAGTTTTGGCACCTCACATTCGTTTTTTTAGGTTGAGCTCCCTAGTGACTAAAATCTGGAGAGACCTAAAGTCTCTACATCATAGGACACAGTGTCCCTAAAGCCTTTTGAAATTACAAATTTCAGCAAGTTTTTATTCTAAAAGCTTATACATACAATTAATAAAAAATAGAAGCAACAAGCAGTGTCCAGATTTATACAAGTATGGCATTTCAATACTGACTGGCTACACATTCTACAACATCCTGATTGGAAGATAAAACATAATGCAGGTAACCCAAACACCTTACTACTTTGACGATAATGGGAGAAAGTTATCCTTCAGATGGTTATCCTTTAAACTTGCTATTAGCTTATGCAAGATGAAAAGCTGCCCTTGATTTTCAAATCTCCTTGAAGTTCAACTTCCAAGTTTTCCAACTTTGAACCATTTCCTTAAGTTGATGTACTTAGACTGAAAACGAGGCACATATGAGGTGTGCCATTCAGTAAGACCAGAAAGCTACTTAGCCCTTCATTTCACTTCCTCATGCTTGTAGGTAAGGCCCAAAACACAAGTTGATACACAACTTTATCTATAAAATGGTTAAAATCATCATGCTTGCAGAACACGAAATTGAAACTCATCCATCCCCCTTTTTGTTCATTAATTTGTTAATAAAATACCTCATCCACTCGTGAGGATATAACATAGTGGTTAGTTTCACTATGCTTTAGATGCTTTATTCTAGACTTCTTTCCCTCTCTCCATCTTCTTTTCTATCAATTCCTTGAGGAAAATGTTCTTCCAAAGACCATATCTAACATGGCAATATAGTCAAACCTTCGAACAGTCAAAGACTGTATTATTGCATGTGGAGTCGGGGGAGGAGGGGACAAGCACATTTGTCAATGGGCACTATTGGAACATCTTTATAAACTTCATCATGCTTCTAACCGGAAAATATATATATATATATATGTGTGTGTGTGTGTCTGTATTTTTTTTTTAAAAGTCACCACCCCTTCATTCATTAACTTGCTAACAAAATACTTTCATCACTTAACTGCTTCATTCACTCGTGAGAATATGACATAATCGTCATTCTTACCATGCTTAGATGCTTTTTCTACAATTCCTTTCCTCCTATCTGACTACTTTTCTATCAATTTCATGAGGAAAAATATTCTTAGAAGAACCATACCAAATATCCCATGTACCCAAGTGTTTGAAAACTAAGACTGTAGTATGGGAGGTGGTGGGGCACAAGCACGTCTGTCGATGCAAAAAGTTAATCACTGCATAAGCTAAAGTTGACTGGCACATTAAATAGAAGAATCTAGAATCTAAATCAAATAACTGCTGCACTAAATAGAGCGCATCTCATGAAGAATCATTCCATAGTTAGTTATCCTCATAAATAACTATAAATGCAAACGACAAGTTGGTTATAATTGGAAGTTTGACAGCAATACAATCTGAACAAATTTGTTATATGAAGGGGTTTACCCCGCGCACAAATTGCTTCCCAAACTTTTTTTGAGTCGCAGGAGGATCGTGCATGTATATCATACACAGCCTTCTCTTTGCATTTCTACGAAAGGGTCGTTCCCATGCCTCAAAGTCTACCTATCCATTCCTATAGAAGCAGAGCTAGGATTTCAACTTTATGAGTTTTGGATTCTCGAAACAACAACTTCAAGTGCTAATAACTGGGTTCAAGTCTAATTTTTGTATATTTTTAATGACTTTCTTACCATAAATACGATGAGTGAACAAAAACTATTGGGTTTGGCCGAATCCGTACTCGGGCTTCTAGCTGCGCCCCTGCCTACAAGCCTAACCCACCAAGTCACACGGCTATCTAATTAATCAAAAGAATTCCAACCAAAACAGATAAAACAAATTTCATGGAACAAGAACCATAAGTAGCTGAGGAATACCAAGAAGAGCAGCTGAGCAACAGTGGCCTGAACAAGCTGCTGGAGAAGAACCGCTTTAACAACAGCACCAAGTGGAACTAAATTCTTCTCGTCTTCCTCTTTCCTTGTGTGAAGACGATAGTTATCCATAGGAGGCAATAGCTGATAAAACCCTGCATATAACCAATACACCACTATTGGGGCAAATGTCCCCATCACTTCATCACTCGCATAACCCTCCCAAAAAACCATTTTTTTCTTTTTCTTTTTAAAATTTACCCCCTTCCCTTTCCCCTTAATTCAACACTCTCAATTCTCAAAATTCCAGCTCAAGATCTACATACACAAACACACATTACATATCCCCTGAAACAAAATAAAATCAATAAACAAAAGACAACCCAATAAGTTCTTGATTAAAAAGATCAAATTTTTAGCCCCAAGAAGATCAAATGACACAAATGGGTATAGGCAAAACTTACATAAATAATGATTGGAAATGTCATTTCTTGGGAAAATAGATCTGGGGCATATGTATTATAATGTATATGAAGGTTGAGCTGGGGTTAATGCAAATGGTAGTGGTGACAGTTGTGAGATTCGGTGCCTATTTTTGAATTATGTATGATTCTGAGAGATTCGTTGGAAAAGGAAAAGGGGGATTTGATAAGGAAAGGGGCAAACTACAGAAATGGCTTCCTCTCTTTGTTTTTTTTCTTCTTCTTCTTTTTTCCTTTTTATTTTTATTTTTATTTTTTTAAAAATATTTTCACTTGAGATATTTTTAATGGTAAGTGTAGTATTTGACTTTTTATGTAAGAGGTGATCATTTGTTTTTTTGTTTTTTTCCTTTTATTTCAATTGTCTGTAAAAGCATTCCTTGCAGAATTTCAGTGGATGTTGAAAGGTGAAAGTCACATGGAACCATTTTAAGTGACCAGGATTTATTTTGTCCGTACATCATGACTGCAAAAAGATATACACATCAATGCCCATGGGAAGAGGCCAAAGGTGTAATTTTGTGCAAGTATTGTCTATCTATTATTACAATTTACGTTATACTATGTGAGTAGTAATATTTCTTTTAGAAAAAAGGATCCAAATGAAAGAAATGTAAAACCTAAGATAGCTACACACTTTTCATTTCCTTATGGAGGAATTGACCAAAAGTTCTTTTTCCTTTGCTTTGGTGGTTTCCTGTCGTCTTTTCCATTATTTATTTTTTAAATCTATTTTCCAATTTATTGTTCCGTTTTACTTGAACAGTCCTTGTGCAAAAGAGAAAGAGATTGATAAGTTAAACTAAGGGGTCGTTTGGTACGAACACAAGTAATGCAGGGATTAGTAATACAGGGATTAGTAGGGATTAGTAATGCAGGGATTAGTAATGTTGGGATTATTTTTTATCAAGTGTTTGGTTCATTGTATTAAAAATTAATTATGCAATGTATAATCTAAATTTGTGTTTGGTTTAAAACTATATAAAATATTCTTTACAATTATACCCTTGATTTAATAATTTTACGTCTTATCCATGTATAGCTAATCCAAGGATTAGTAATCCTTTACTTTCCTTGGTATTAGTTAATCCCTCATATGAGGGATAACTAATCCATGTATTAGGTAGGAGTAAATTGAATTGACCAACCAAACATGGTATTGGACGGATTAAATTTTTATACGGGAATTATTTTACCTAATACGGCCTACCAAACGACCCCTAAGTGGTTTGGTAAGGATAATTAATTTCGGGATTAAATTTGAAATGAATTTATCATATATTTAATTGGGATAAAATCGTGATATAACAAATTTCGAGATTAGTTATCCCAAGATTTTAGTATATTTATCTCTATAGGAGGGTGAAATAACTTATCCCGAAATAACTAATCTCGACTTAATTAATTATGAATAATTTGTTTCCCAATCAAACGATTATTAGGAGTAAAAGCTAAACTGCTTAAGACAGATATTTTGCCTTGCAGTCAAAAAGAAAAAATATAAATAGCTAATGAGAAATTTAAATTACATGAGAAGTCAAACCTACTTCTCCTCCAATAAAATGTGTGCAACCAAGGATGATCATTGCACTATTTTAATAATATGTGAACATGTATGCACATGGTTACTGGGGAAAAAAATACACATTTTCACTCTGAACTTGTATTCAAGTTACAATTTTTATTTTGTGGATGACCTTTTATCCTCTGTACGTATCTAAAATATATCTAATTTGAAGATTGGAGATAAAATCGAAATGGATGAAGAAAGAGAAGAAGTCAATATTCAATTATCGACCAAGATTTCGGGTAAGTTGGCCAACACTTTTTTCAAGTTTAAGAGCAGAGTGTGAGGAAATGGATGTGAGTGGAGAAAAAAAGGCAGAGGACAAGAGCTAGAGGCCTCCGAACACAAAAGTATATTGTATATGTAAGGTCTCTCTCTATATATATATCTATTTATATCTATATTTATATCTATTTATATTTATATCTATATTATTATAAAAACACGAATAATTTATGCTAAATGTTGAACGGTTAAAATATTTCTAAACCATTAATCGACTTTTATGCCCTTAAATATTTGTATAGTTGAAGGATCTAATTTTAATTAAATTACTCAATGATGGAATTCTTTTTTGATTTAAACTACACATACATCGACCTATAAAGTTGATCCTACTTGAATTAGAAAAGCACATTAATAATTTTCTTTTAAAAATTAAAGTGTCTTACGTAATTTACTACAACATATGTTGTAGATTGAATTTTAACTTATGAGCAAATTTTAAATGATTTACCGATTTATAAAGCTTAAAAGAAAGACTATAACACTTATTAATGGTACTTATTTTTCCCTATATCTTCCCCATTGAGAACATATATATTTATATCTACAACTATCTATTTCTATTTATATATCTTTATTATTATAAAAATACTGTTAGAAAATTATATATTGATGGACTAAAATATTCTTAGAAAATGGATCACATTTTTGCCCTTCAAAACATATATTTGTACAAAAGAATAAATCCATGTTGGTTGATAAAATTATCGTATTTGGGACTATCTAGTATATTGGATACCGAAGTCAATTAATAATATATGTTTAAAATTTTTAATGGATGAATCCTTCTCTTATTTGAACAAGAACTAGAGTCTGATTTCAATTCAGTTTTGAAGCTTCAAGTGTATACTAATCACACATGGATAAGAACGCTTTAAACCGTCTGTTCCTTAATCTATTTATAAAACGTTTCATTAGCATGCTAAATAATGCATATTTCAAACGTTTCTTGGAGCCTGTTAAAATTCATTTTGTCTAAAAAATAACTTTTTAATGTTAGGATTTGATATGCAGATACAAATTGCATATAACATGCCGTTTTTATCTCTTTAAGCTTTTGACTTTTGTTTTATTTTTTCCTTGTAGCTGCTGCTCGAATTTAAAGTTCTTAATTTATTTTTTGGTTGCAGATGATCCTATTGAAATTTTTCCTATCTTTACTTGAAGATCATTGATCTCAGGTAATTTCAAAATTTCTCTCCTTGTCTCCCACAAATTCGATTTACAGGGTTATTATGAGTAATTTCAGAATTTGACTTATGGTACTTATAATATACTTAATTAGTAATGACAAGTTAACAGTGGAAATTATGTTGATGTTTTATTATAGGAATAGCGTCAAATCTCTTTTTTACTGTATTAGTGGATAAGGAAGGAACTAAAACAAACATCTTTTGTATTTCAATTTGGTGATTGTTCTTTAGGTCCAGGTAGGATTATAGATGGTAAATTAGCGATTCAATTCTACGAGAGTTTATTCAAAAAAATAAATTTAAATCATCTATAATATATCTCTAAATTAATTATGAAACAATATATAAATGAGAATAATGTAGGAAATTGATTCTTAATAATATTTAGTTTTCTTTTGACCAATCAATTGCAAATATGAATAGCACTACTGGACCAGAGTGCAATTACTTGGTTTTACCATGCGTATATTTGTGTTATGTATCAAAAAACAGGCCATTTTTATTTGGTAAATTTATTTTATTATTCTTTCATAAATATAATTGACTAAAGATTAGCATAGAGACTATCTCTTTATATTCATACACTATCTATCTATATCTATATCTATCTATATTATTATAAAAGCATGAATGTTTCACGCTAAACATTGAACGACTAAAATATTCCTAAAATATTGATTGACTTTTATACCCTTGTTATTTTACCATATCTCTATTGATTTTTTGGTAACTTAAAAAATATTATAGTTACTTTCTAAAAGAACAAGGATTCGTAATATAAAGCCAACTTTTTTGGTTAGAAATATAAACTCAAATTAATATCTAAAAGAATTCACATCCTTAGTAGTTGAGTTGCTTTACGTTAGACAAAGTACGAATTTGAGTAGGAAACGTATATTACACAAGTCACATAATGATTTAAACGAAACAACATAAAAGATTTAAACTTCCAATTAGATTATTATGTTGCTAAACTCTTTTCATTACAAATACATGCAGTCTACGTAATTTTATCTTTGTTACTTTAGCCATTATTATTTTTCTAATCAATTTCTCGCAAAATAAATAGTAATACATTAATATAATGTGATATCCATTTGCATATTATTTTTATAGTATAAAATAAATAATAGTATTCTCTTAACGAAAAATGCTCTTTTTTTTTTTTTGGTTTGTTTAAGAAAAAAATGACAATATTATCTTAATTAAATTTTTTTTCGAGAGAGAATGATTAAAGCTTACGTGAAAATTTGTGCCATGTGAACTTTTCTTGATTTTTTCAATACTATCTTTTTTGATTTCAAAATATATTGTCTCTCCGCTGATTAAGAAATTTAGAAAGGGAGGTCATTAAGTAATGTTTTTTCTTTCTCTGTTTATTTTATTTGGATTATCCATAAACTTTATCTATACTTTTCTTCTTTATTTTATACAAGTGATTATGGTCAAAAAAATATAACCTCCTTAATGATTTTGCGTTAAAATTCACATAGATTTGTACCGCAGGAAAAAATTTAATTATGTTATTATTTTAATCACAATATTTTATTTATACTTTATATAATAGTGTTCTATGAAATTTCTAAGTTTTTGGTATGCGCTTTTGACCCACTTTTAAAGTTATGTTTCAGATTTTAGTTTTTTATGGAAAGAATAATACTACAGTATACACATAAACTCAATTTAATTCACCTTCAAAGGATCAATTCTTACGCTAAAAATGAAATTATACCAAGGGATGAAAAATGAAGAACCAAATAGTTGAAGACCTTCGTTGCATTCTTGATATTTCATATATGGATAGCTATCCAACTCAAATAGGTATTGTTTACGTAACATTATGATATGACTTCCAAATACCTGAATTTAAGTTTACCATGGCATCACAAAGATATTAATATTGTTACATATTGTAAGTGTCTTTACAATTTTAATCGCATAACTTTGATTGTGTCAAAATTTTATTAACAAATTAGTTTGGTTTATATAATATACTTTTTCGTTTATGTTACGAAAGTGGTTATTGAATCTCATATACATTTGAGTAAATTTGAATATCTATGCAATTGAAGATTTATTACGTTCGATATGCACTTCGTATTATTTGACACATATTTACGTACAATTATTATTATTATTATTATTATTATTATTATTATTATTATTATTATTATTATTTATTATTATCATAAAAATACAAAAATTTAAGGCAAAACGTTGATTATTGGCTGAATATCCACGTGCAATTATTAAACAGACTAAATATTTGCATGCAATTATTAACGTGCAGCGCAGGTTCATAGAGACTAGTTATTATAAAAGCACGAATAATTTACACTAAATGTTAAACAACAAAATATCCCCGTAATACGGTATAGGTCCATTACTATATTTATGACTTGTCTGTCAAATTTGGTGAGAAACGGAGTTGGTTTGACGTGATTTGGACGTCCGGTTGTTAAAATAGAAGTTCTAATGTTTTATTGAAAATTTCGTTTGATTTGGCATCCGATTCATAGTTTTAGGCGTTAAATTGGTGTTTTGATCGCACGAGCAAGTTCGTATGAAGTTTTTGGACTTGTGGGCATATTTGGTTTGGAGCCCCGAGGGCTCGGGTGAGTTTCCGATAGCCTACAGACCTTAGTCCTTTGAAAATCTTATTTTTCTTAACTTATGCTAGTTTCTGGTATTCTCTTCTACGCGTTTGCGAAGGCACTCCCGCTAACGCGAAGAGTAAACTGGGCTGGGTGGGATTTTTTTCATTGCGAACGCGGATCAATGGGGGCCTTACCCTTCGCGAATGCGACCAGCTTCCCGCGGATGCATAGGCTTGTGACCTGAAAAGGGGGATCATGGTTTCTTCTACGCGAACACGAGCACTGGCTCGCGAACGCGAAGGCTAGGGGGAAGCAGCCTTCGCGAACGCGTGGAGGACTCGTGATCGCGTAAGCCATTAAGGATTTGCTCTTTGCGAACGCGTCAGGTTTCACGCGAACGTAATTCACACCTGATGCTGGTGATTAAAACAGTCCTAAAGACAAAATTTTGTTCATTCTTCAAATTTTCAAAGCTAGAAAACTCTAGAGGCGATTCTCCTAAGAACTTTTCTTCCCCAATTTGTTGGTAAGTGATTTTAACCTACTTTCTTTTAATTTTTCCATTACTTTTCATAAGATTTCTAGCCCTAATCTTTGTTCTTCCATGGTAGAAAACTAGGGATTTAGGAAGAATTGAGGGTTTTTGCAAATTAGGGATTTAGACCTCAAATTGAGGTCGGATTCCGAAACTAATTACATAATGGGGCGAGGAAGTGAATGAAAAAATAAATTTTGGTCCGAACCTCAGGTTTTGACCAAGCGGGTCTGGGGTCAATTTTTGAGTTTTTGGGGAAAAGTATGGAAGTTCTAAATTTATGCATTGTAATTAATTCCTTTAGCAATATTTGACATTATTGAGTCAATTGTAGTTAGATACGAGTGGTTTGGAGATGGATTCTAGAGGAAAGGCTTCGGTAGAGCTTTGAGTCGACTTGTGGAGCGAGGTAAGTATCGTGGTTAACCTTGACTAGAGGGATTAAGACTTTTTTGCCTATTTGCTACTTGTTTAAATGTTAGGTACAACGTATATGTGAAGTGACGGGTACTTATGCATTGTTATTGGGTTAAAACATGTGGGTGAGACTTGTTTCTTGTAATCTATCTCTTTTCTTTGATCCTGATATCCATGCTTAGACTAGTTATTGATAAATTGATCGTTCTTTCCGTACTTATGAGCTATCTGTGATAATTGAGTATTATTTCTGAAGTTGAGATTGGTATTGTGAAACTATTATTGACGTAAGACTTGATATTGCTTATTCCATCTACCTATTTTTATATGTTCATTTTACATAGTAAGGGAGAGTGTTAAAGCACGAAAGGTGATGCCGTGCCGTATTTGAGAGTTAAAGCACGAAGGGTGATGTTGTGCCGTATCTATTGATTCATGATGCAATTGAGAGGAAAAGCACGAAGGGTGATGCCGTGACGTATTTATCATTTAATGATGAGATTGAGCGTAAAAGCACGAAGGGTGATGCCGTGCCGTATTTATTATTTAATGATGAGATGGAGAGTAAAAGCACGAAGGGTCATGCCGTACAGTTTTATTCATTATGCTTGTTCATTTTGTTGATTGAAGGTTTATTAATTGATTCTTGTTATTATCCCCTGCTGTAGTTACCGTATCTTGTACCGCTTTCGCATGTCCCCTCCCAATTGTACTTGCTAATTCTTTATTTGTTGTTATTTTGTACGTATATTTTCGTCTGTACATGTTTAATTGTGTGGGTGTCCTGTCATAGTCTCGTCACTACCTCGTTGAGGTTAGGCTCGACATTTACGGTGTATATTGGGTCGGTTGTACTCATACTACACTCTGCATTCTTGTGCAGATTTTGGTACTAGTCCCAGCTGTCCGTGAGGTGTATCAGCTTGGATTGACATTTGGAGACTTGAGGTAGATCTGCTGGCATTCGCAGATCTTGAATTCCCCTTCCATTTTCCTATTTACTGTTCTTTTCATTCAAGACAATTGTATTTATTTCAAACCCTATTTTGTAGAGATTCTAGAAGCTCGTGAACTTGTCACTCCAAATCCGGGTTGTACTTAGATATTATTGGTTTTATTTCATTTTGTACTCCGTTTTTGTTTCATTTCGGCTTAATTAATTTTACTTATTTGAATTGATTAAAAATTGGCTTAAAGATCCTCTTATGTTAGCTTGCCTAGTAAGTGAAATGTTAGGCGTCGTCACGACCCCGAAGGTGAAAATTTTGAATCGTGACAGTTAATTCCTAGAAATGTTGATAATGAGTATAATTCTTTATGGACTAAACATCATCACTTCCATAGGTTAAAATTCTAATTCGTTTTTCTTGCTATGAGTTTCAATTTGAACAGGATTAATTAGATTAACTTATGGTTTTATGTTAAAGGTGAAAAATTGGAACCCCGGTCCATACAATGATAATATTAATACCGAGTAAGTGCAACCGCACCAAAAGTAATTGAAGGTGGTTAAGCATCTCAGTATTTGACTTGAAAAAATTCATGAATTATTAAAAAAACATGATCTTTAAGATGCTAAATGTTGATCGCACTCAAAAAATTAATCAAATGTGATGACCTTTGAAAGCTAAATCTATCTTTAAAGAAACAATTCTATGTTGAATAAAATTATAGCATTTAGAATTTTCGAATATTTAGTACTTAATCTCAAGTAAATAGAATTTCTACAACGTATTCCAATTTCGTAATATGAGTCCTTCCCTTATTCAAATAGGGAGTGAAGTCCAACTTTTTAGCTGTTTCGACTACTATATCTTATATGTTCTTACGTTCCTAAGCCATCAAACAAATTAGACATGAAATATAATTCTTTGAAGAGTCTCCTATATATAGTTCCTTGGCACATGCACCATTGCCGCTGTATTAATGTTTAAACTTTTCTATTTCATTCTTCCTCCTTTTCCCCCCTTCTTTTTCAAGATTACAAAGCTGAATTATATGGTGTGCATAGAGGTCTGATTATGTTCATCCACTAATCTGTAGGTTACAATTTACAAAGATGAATCCCAAACGCACAACCAACTGATCAACTACATATGTAACGACTCGATCGGTCGTTTTATTTTCTAGAACCCTGTTTTCCTAAATAAGATCCGCACATGTACTTTTACTGTTTTATGACTTGCGGGGATGGTTAGTTCGAGATTTGGAAGGGTTCAGGTTGAAATCGTGAACACTTGGTTCCTTAGGGTTGGCCAAAAAGGCAAAGTTTGACTTCGGTCAATGTTTTGAGTAAACGACCTCGGAATCGGAATTTGACGGTTCCAATAGGTTCGTATGATGATTTCGGACTTGGGCATATGTTCGGATCGGGTTTTGGATGACCCTGGAGCGTTTCGACACCTAATAGTGAAAGTTGGCTCTTTGAAAGTTTTAAAGTTCTTTAAATTTAGTTTGGAGTATGTTTTGGTGTTATCGACATCCAATTGGGATTCCGAGATCGGAAATAGTTTCGTATGGTGATTTAAGACTTGCACACAAAATTTGGTGTCATTACGAGTAGTTTAAGTATGTTTCGGCACGTTTGGAGTAAGTTTGAAGAACTTGAAGTTCTTAAGTTGATTCAATTCGATTTGGGGTGTGATTCTTAGTTTTGTTGATATTTTATGCGTTCCGAGGGTGCGAGCGAGTTTGTCTTATGATTTCAAACTTGTTGGCATGTTCGGAATAGGCCCCGGAGGCCCCGGGGTGTTAATCGGACGAGGCTCGGACCAAGTTGGAACATGGGAGCAACAGCTGAAGCTCCTAGCTTCTGGTGCAATCGCACCAGCACTTGGCCAGCCGCAGATGCGAGCTCGCAGAAGCGAGCCCCTAACCGATGAAGCGGCCCAGCATGGCCTGCTCAGGCATCATAGAAGTGCAAGGCAGACCGCACCTGCGTAGGTGCAGGTGCAAAGGAGATGACCGCAGAAGCGGGGTCAGGTCGCAGGTGCGGTGCACGCACCGCAGAAGCGAGCCATTGGTTGCAGAAGCGAGGGAGCCAACTGAGGGACAGAAGCGGCCAAACCTCAGCAGATGCGAAAATCGCAGAAGGCAGAACCTCAATTTAATACGGGACTTAGGCATTTTGAGCTCATTTATTTCACTGCTTGGGCGATTCTTGGAGCTCTTAGAGAGGGGTTCTCACCTAACACTATGAGGTAAGTAATTTCTACACCAGGTGAGATAAATACATAGATTATGGGTAGATTTAACATGTAAATTAGTGAAAATCATGGATTTAGATGAAAACCTAGGTTTTGATAAAAATGGGATTTAACAATGAAAATGGTTATGGAATTTAGTGAAAATCATATATTTGAGTTCATGAGGTTAAGGGTAATAACTTTCTTAAAAACTTTTCCGGAATCCGGGCACGTGTGCCCGGGGTGAATTTTAGGAATTCTTCAATTAGGGTTGGGAAATCACTTTAATAGTTAGGATATGAACTTTTGAACATGTATTGACTATTTTATATAACATTTGATTAGTTTCGAGTCGTTTGGCACCGAGTTGAGGGTTTAAAGCACAATTGTGGATCGGAAAGTAAGCTTTGAGACAAGGTAAGTCTCTTTTCTAACCTTGTAAGAGGGAATTAATCCCATAGGTGAATTGAATTAATATGTGCTTCTTTTGTGGGGGCTAGGTACACACGAGGTGACGAGAGTCCATACATAGCTACTAATTATGCTTATGTCCGGGTAGTTTAGGACTCAAATCATGTTATACTTGCGATGTTTGCACCCTACTTGTAATTTAAGTGCATAAACCATATTGGTACTTGATAAATGAATTGTAAAAGGCCAAATTTCATTTATTTTGAGTTTTGGATGGGTTACTTGACCGTTAATGAGAATTGGTGTTTTCTTTGAATATTAGACTCTTAATAATCTTTGAATCGGTTGTTTATAAAGTATCTTCTCTTCTTGTGGAGCAGGCCGAACGTCTCGGTAATAAAATAGATGCATCTATGATTCGTGTCGCTCGACCCTCGGTAGTGCACAATTTATATATTTGTATGTTGGATCGACTCGTACCACCTCGGCATTATTCGTGCGAAATAATTCTTGGAGCCCAATTATTATTGATATTGTTTCATTGGCTTGAGAGATTAATTTATTAAATGATGAGAATTAATTTGGGATTTACTATTAGTGAAAGAGTTGTTCATTTATTTCTTGTTATTGAGTTTTCAGCTGTATTTATATAGTCCATGCCTAGTTATAGTTTTAATATTTTATTGTTAGCCCATAGTAAGTGTCGAAGTCGACCCCTCGTCACTACTTCTTCGAGGTTAGACTAGATACTTACTGGGTACATGTTGTTTATGTACTCCCGCTACACTTCTGCACTTCTACACATCTCAAGATGGAGGGGAAGTACAGATCCTTACTGCTCAGGCTCCTGGGCATGCAGCTGCTGTATATCAGACCCCGGGCACGCTACCTATGGGTAGAGCCCAGCCAGTGGCAACAGCCATACTTGAGCCCAGACCAGCTGCGGCCGGCGAGCCGCAGAAGCTATTGGATATATAATCTAGGCTACACCCTCCTGTCTTCGGAGGTGAGCGGCATGAGGATCCCCAGGACTTCATTGATCGGTGCAGGGACAGACTGCACAACATGAGGATATTAGAGACCCACGGGGTAGGTTTTACTACTTTCCAACTGGAGGCAAGGCTCGTTGATGGTGGCAGTCTCATCTTCTTGGCAGACCAGCAGGTTCTCCTCCCTTGACTTGGGATCAGTTTACACGCCTTTTCTTGGATAGGTATATTCCATCCTCCTAGAGGGAAAAGTTGCGGTTTCAGTTTGAGCAGCTCCATCAAGGTCAGATGTCAGTGACCGATCATGAGACGAGATTCTCTGAGTTGTCTCGCCATGCACTTATGATACTTCCTACTGACGGGGAGAGAGTATGGAGGTTTGTTGTGGGATTGCACTCCGGTATTCAGGCCACTATGGCCCGAGAGGTTGAGATGGGGACTTCTTACCAGCTAGTTGTGGAGATAGCTCCGTCTAGGGGCAGGGGTCAATTTAGGATAGGGCAGCCTAGCAGGCCTACATATCCAACACAGCCGCCTCCTCGGGGTGCTCCAGTTCTACCTTATTTCAGGGCCATGCTAGAGAGTTCCTACAATCCACCAGCTATTTAGGGTTCCTCCAGTGGGTATTCAGGCCATCAGGGTCAGACTTCAGGACAGCTGTCCGTCGTACCAAGAGGTTGTTTCGAGTACGGGGATTTCAGCCACGTGCGGAGGTTCTGCCCCAAGCTTTAGGGCAAGGCAGTGCAGCGGGGTTCTCAGCCAATGATTACAGCACCAGTAGCCGCACCAGTTTCCGGCCGTCCAGAGGCGGAGGGCAGGTGGGTAGGGGTCGTCCTAGAGATGGAGGCCAATCAGGTGGCACTCCAGCTAGATTCTATGCTTTCTCGGCCAGACGAGATGCAGTGGCCTCGGATGCCGTGATCACAAGTATTATTTCGATCTGCGGTAAGGATGCTTCAGTATTATTTGATCCAGGGTCTACCTATTCATATGTGTCATCTTTGTTTGCTCATTTCCTGGATGTTCCTCTTGAGTCCTTAGGTACTTTTGTTTATGTGTCCACTCCCATGGGGCATTCTGTTGTTGTGGATCGGGTCTATCACTCCTGCATTGTTACATTCTGTGGTTATGAGGCTAGAGCAGATCTTCTACTGCTTGATATGACCGACCTTGAGGTCATCCTGGGCATGGACTCGTTATCTCCATATCACGCCATCCTTGATTGCCATGCCAAGACTGTTACCTTGACGATATCAGAGTTTCCTAGATTGGGGTGGAAGGGTTCGTCTGTCAGCACACCTAGTCGAATCATCACTTTTATGAAGGTTCGACACATGGTCGAAAAGGGTTATTTGGCTTATCTAGCTTATGTTGGACACCACCATAGAGACTCCGACGATCGATTTAGTACCCGTAGTCCGGGAGTTCTCCAATGTGTTTCCTTTTGATCTTCCAGGCATTCCACCAGATCGTGATATCCATTTCTGCATTGATTTGGCTCCAGGTACCCAGCCTATATCTATCCCACCGTACCGTATGGATCCAAAAGAGTTGAAGGAACAACTTGAGGAGTTGCTAGCAAAGGGGTTCGTGAGGCCGAGTATATCACCTTGGGTGCACCAGTGTTATTTGTGAAGAAGAAAAATGGGACTATGTGGATGTGCATTGATTACCGCCAGTTGAAAAAAGTCACCATTAAGAACAAGTACTTGTTGCCGTGTATTAATGATTCATTTGACCAGTTGTAGGGTGCTAGGGTGTTCTCTAAGATCGACTTGAGATCGGGGTACCATCAGTTGAAGATTCGGGATTCGAATGTTCCAAAGACTGCTTTCCGGACTAGATATGGCCATTATGAGTTTCTAGTGATGTCCTTCGATCTAACTAACGCTCCAGCAGCATTTATGGATTTGATGAACAGGGTGTTCGGGCCATATATTGATTCGTTCGTCATTGTCTTCATTGATGACATTTTGATCTACTCGCGCAGCGTGGAGGAGCACGAGCAACATTTGAGAGTGGTGCTTTAGACCTTGCGGGAACAGAAGCTATATGCTAAGTTCTCCAAGTGTGAGTTTTGGCTAGATTCTATAGCATTCTTGGGGCTTGTTGTATCAGGCGAGGGTATTAAGGTGGATCCTAAGAAGATTGAGGCAGTTCAAATTTGGCCTCGTCCTACTTCGGCGACTAAGATCAGGAGCTTCTTGGGGTTAGCAGGTTATTATCACCAGTTCATGGAGTCTATTGCAGCACCTTTGACTAGATTGACCCAGACTGGTGCTCTGTTCCGTTGGTCCGATGAATTGTGAGGCGAGCTTTCAGAAGCTCCAGACAGCTTTGACTACAGCGCCGGTTCTAGTGTTGCCTTCCGATTCCGGGATGTATACTGTGTATTGCGATGCTTCACATGTTGGTTTGGGTTGTGTATTGATAGGAGGGGTGAGTTATTGCATGTGCTTCACGTTAGCTGAAGCCCCATGAGATGAATTACCATGTACATGATTTGGAGCTGGCCGCGATTGTTCATCCTCTTAAGATCTGGAGGCATTATCTTTATTGGGTATCCTGTGAGGTTTACACTGATCATTGCAGCTTGCAGCATTTGTTCAAGCAAAGGGATCTCAATTTGAGGCCGCGCAGGTGACTTGAGTTACTGAAGGATTACGATATCACCATTCTTTATCATCCAGGCAAGGCGAATGTAGTTGCGGATGCCTTGAGCAGAAAGGCGGAGAGTATGGGTAGCTTGGCATTCATTTCAGCAGAGGAAAGGCCCTTAACTTTGGACATTCAATCCTTGGCTAACAGACTTGTGAGGCTGGATATTTCAAAGCCCAGCCAGGTTCTTACATGTGTCGTTGCCCAGTCTTCACTATTTGAGCATATTAAAGCTCGCCAGTTTGATGATCTGCGCTTGTTGGTTCTCAGAGAGACGGTACTACAGGGTGGTGCCAAGGAGGTTACTATCGGTGAGGATGGTGTTCTGCGACTCCAGGGTCGTCTATGTGTTCCTAATGTCGATGGCTTGAGGGAGAGGATTCTAGAAGAGGCACACAGTTCTCGGTATTCTATCCATCCAGGTGTTGCAAAGATGTATCATGACCTGAGGCAGCATTAGTGGTGGCGGCGGATGAAGAAGGACATAGTTGAGTATGTTGTGAGGTGTCTAAATTGCCAGCAGGTTAAGTTTGAGCACTAGAGACCAAGTTGCCTACTCCAGTAGATGACTATACTTGAGTGGAAATGGGAGCGCATTACTATGAACTTCGTAGTTGGATTGCCATGGACCTTGCAGAAGTTTGATGTAGTTTGGGTCATTATCGATAGGTTGACCAAGTCCGCACACTTCATTCTGGTGGCGACCACGTATACTTCAGAGAAGTTGGCCTAGATTTATATTTAGGAGATAGCTCGGTTGCATGGTGTGCCTGTTTCCATCATATCAAATAGAGGCCCTCAGTTCACTTCGCATTTCTGGAGAGCAGTACAGAGTGAGTTGGGGAGCCCGTGTAGAGCTCAGCATAGCCTTTCATCCACTGACCGACGGGCAGTCGGAGCGGATAGTCCAGATCTTGGAGGACATGCTCAGAGCATGTGTGATTGAGTTTGAAGGGCAGTGGGATCGATTCTTGCCTTTGGCCGAGTTTGCTTACAACAACAGTTATCAGTCCAGTATCGAGATGGCTCCATTTGAGGCTTTATATGGTCGGCGATGTCGTTCTTTCATCGAATGGTTTGAGCCCGGTGAGGCTAAGTTATATGGTATTGATTTGGTGAAGGATGCCTTAGAAAAGGTAAAGTTTGATTCAGGAGTGACTTCGCACAGCACAATCCAGACAGAAGAGTTACATGGATCAGAAGGCGCGAGATATATCATTTATGGTAGGCGAGAAGGTTCTCTTGAATGTCTCACTGATGAAGGGGATCATGAGGTTCGGGAAGAAGGGCAAGTTGAGCCTAAGGTTTATAGGCCCATTTGAGGTGTTGAGACGAGTTGGGGAGGTTTCTTATGAGCTTGCATTGCCTCCTAGTCTATCAGGAGTTCATCTGGTTTTCCACGTGTCTGTGCTCTGGAGGTATCATGCTGACAGGTCACATGTATAAGACTTCAGCACGATTCAGTTAGATGAGAGCTCGGGTTATGAGGAGGAGCTAGTTTCCATTGTTGATAGGCAGGTTCGCTAGTTGAGGTCCAAGAGGATTTTCATGGTAAAGATTCAATGGAGGGGCCAACCAGTCTAGGAGGCGACTTGGGAGTCCGAGGACATGCGAAGCAGATATCCACACTTATTCAGCACTCCAAGTATGATTCTGGACCTGTTCGAGGACGAATGTTTGTTTAAGAGGTGGAGAATGTAACGATCCGACCGGTCATTTTGCTTTCTAGAACCCCGTTCCCCTAAATAAGACTTTTCGTATGTATTTTTACTGTTTTATGACTTTCGGGGATGGTTAGTTCGGGATTTAGAAGGGTTCGGGTTGAAATTGGAACACTTGGTTCCTTAAGGTTGGCCAGAAAGGCTAAGTTTGACTTCGGTCAACGTTTTGAGTAAACAACCTCAAAATCGGGATTTGATGATTCCAATTGGTTTGTATGATAATTTCGGACTTGGGCGAATGTTCGGATCGGGTTTTGGATGACCCGGGAGCGTTTCGGCGCCTAATAATGAAAGTTGACTCTTTGAAGGTTTTAAAGTACTTTAAATTTGATTTGGAGTAAGTTTGGGTGTTATTGAGGTCCAATTGGAATTCTGTGATTGGAAATAGTTCCGTATGGTGATTTAAGACTTGCACACAAAATTTGGTGTCATTACAAGTAGTTTAAGTATATTTCGGCGCGTTCGGAGTAAGTTCGAAGAACTTGAAGTTCTTAAGTTCATTCAATTCGGTTTGGGGTGTGATTCTTAGTTTTGTTGATGTTTTATGCATTCCGAGGGTGTGAGCGAGTCTGTCTTATGATTTCAAACTTGATGGTATGTTCGGCGGAGCCCCGGAGGCCTCGGGTGTTAATCGGACGAGGTTCGGACCAAGTTGGAACTTGGGAGCAACAGTTGAAGCTCCCAGCTTCTGGTGCAATTGCACCTGCGCTTGGCCAGCTACAGGTGCGAGCTCATAGAAGCGAGCCCTTGACTGCAGAAGCGGCCCAGCCTGGGCTGCTCAGGCATCATAGAAGCTCAAGGTGGATCGGACCTGCGTAGGCTCAGGTTCAAAGGAGATGATTGCAGAAGCGGGGTCAGGTCACAGGTGCGACGCATGCACCGCAGAAACGGTCTCGTAGAAGCGAGCCACTGGTCACAGAAGCGAGGGATCCAACTGAGCGGAGGACCACATCTGCGAGGCCCTTTTCCACAGATGCGGAGCTGCAGAAGCGGCCAAACCTCCGCAGGAGCGAAAATCGCAGAAGGCAGAACCTCAATTTAATACGGGACTTAGGCATTTTGAGCTCATTTATTTCACTGCTTGGGCGATTCTTGGAGCTCTTAGAGAGGGGTTCTCACCTAACACTGTGAGGTAAGTAATTTCTACACCAGGTGAGATAAATACATAGATTATGGGTAGATTTAACATGTAAATTAGCGAAAATCATGGATTTAGATGAAAACCTAGATTTTTGATAAAAATGGGATTTAACAATGAAAATGGTTATGGAATTTAGTAAAAATCATATATTTGAGTTCATGAAGTTAAGGGTAACAACTTTCTTAAAAACTTTTCTGGAATCCTGGCACGTGTGCCCGAGGTGAATTTTAGGAATTCTTCAATTAGGGTTGGGAAATCACTTTAATAGTTAGAATATGAACTTTTGAATATGTATTGACTATTTTATATAACATTCAACTAGTTTCGAGTCGTTTGACACCGAGTTGAGGGTTTAAAGCAGAACTGTGGACCGGAAAGTAAGCTTTGAGACAAGGTAAGTCTCTTTTCTAACCTTGTAAGAGGGAATTAACCCCATAGGTGAATTGAATTAATATATGCTTCTTTTGTGGGGTCTAGGTACGCACGAGGTGGCGAGAGTCCGTATGTAGCTACTAATTATGCTTATGTCCCGGTAGTTTAGGACCCAAATCATGTTATACTTGTGATGTTTGCACCCTACTTGTAATTTAAGTGCCTAAACCATATTGGAACTTGATAAATGAATTGTAAAAGGCCGATTTTCATTTACTTGAGTTCTAGATGGGTTACTTGACCGTTAATGAGAATTGGTGTTTTCTTTGAATATTAGCCTCTTAATAATCTTTGAATCGGTTGTTGATAAAGTATCTTCTCTTCTTGTGGAGCAGGTAGAACGCCTCGGTAATAGAATAGATGCATCTATGATTCGTGTAGTTCGACCCTCGGCAGTGCACAATTTATATATTTATATATTGGATCGAGTCCTACTACCTCGGCATTATTCGTGCGAAATAATTCTTGGAGCCCAATTATTATTGATATTGTTTCATTGGCTTGAGAGATTAATTTGTTAAATGATGAGAATTAATTTGGGATTTACTATTAGTGAAAGAGTTGTTCATTTATTTCTTGTTATTGAGTTTTCAGCTGTATTTATATAGTCCATGCCTAGTTATAATTTTAATATTTTATTGTTAGCACATAGTAAGTGTCGAAGTCGACCCCTCGTCACTACTTCTTCGAGGTTAGACTAGATACTTACTGGGTACATGTTGTTTATGTACTCCTGCTATACTTCTGCACTAATCGTGCAGGATCTGAGGCAGGTGCATCTGGTTATCAGTCCGGCGCGCATCCTTGACTTCCTCGAAACTTAGTGGTAAGCTGCCTTCCGAGCCCGTTCTGCAGTACCCGAAGTCTTACTTTTGTTTTTAATTTTTGTCTATTTCACTTCAGACAATACTGTAGTATTTTTTTGTATATTTTACTAGTAGCTCATACACTTGTGACACCAGGTCTTGAAAATTATGCTAGTAGACACATGATGATTTTTGGTTTATTTTAGTTATCTCATTTGCTTTTAAAATTAGTTATCTCTCATCTTATTGAATTTTTACTTCCTATTTATGCACTAATTAAAATTAAAATTTTAAAAATAATAAAAGAGACAATCATGTGGTTAGTTCACGATTGGCTCGCCTATTGGTAGCGTTGGGCGCCATCACGACCCATAGGAGAAAATTGGGTCATGACAACATATCACATGTAGTTTTTACATCCTTAGGATTTAGAGTTTTTTTTTTTTGTTTGCTTCTAATTTATAGTGATTTCTAGTTTAGTGAAGTTCATAATTGAGGTTTAGCATGTGATATGATCGATAATTTATGATTTCTCCCAGTGTCTTGCCTAATGATAATAAAATTATATTGCAGATGACGTTATTGAAGAGTTTTGTGTTCAATTCACAACTCATTCGATCAAGAATAGTAATAATCTTAAACAGGTAAATTTTCCTTTCTCTCACACACACGGAGAGGAACTCACGTGCACGCGCACACAAACTCTCTCTAGAGTTGCATGGTCTGCATGAGTAGGTTTAGAATTTTACGTGATTCGTTCATCATATGAATTTTTTCCAGCCATGTACCTTCTTCCCTAGGGAAAAAAAAGTACTAATTTGTTAAGCTAATAGCAAAACATATGATAAAAATAAAAAAAATAAAAAATAGCAAAACATACTTTCGCTGTTGCCAAAGAATCATTGTCTTATCAACTTGAATGTGATCTTGAGGTTTAGTTCCACTGCATCGTCATATTTCGATGAAAGTATGAGAAAATTAGAGTTTATTTTTGAGTTCTCATGAATGAGATTGTGATAAAATGTAAAATATGGAACAAAAAGGTTGCCAACATTAAGCATTGCCATTTAGAATTATACGATTTTCTTGTTAGTTTGTATGTATCCTATCAGCAAGATTGAACGAACGTATTTCAGACTGCAGGAATTTTTTTTGGATCGTTTAAAATGGTGTGGAGACTTTTCACATACTTGTCCTAATTGTATGAAAATATTTCTTATTATCTATTTGCCGGACGGATCTTACTCGAGAGGTCTAATTAATATCTCAATTGAAAATGTATCAACTAATTGTGACTTTTTAAGTTTGAGCAAGAAAATTTATGTAGATACTGTTAGTCATATATCTATTTTTTGTTGGACAAATCCTATCATATGAGAGTTTTGTAATTGGGAAAAGACCTGTAAGGTGTCAACAACTAGAGCGAGATTTATGAGTAATGGTTTATATAAATGGTTCGTAACATCATAATAGTATTTTGCCCAAATGTTGTTCATTAAAAAGTGTAGAAGAGTATGGAAAGGAAAAAAAAAAAAGATATATATTTATGTATGATTAAAAACCAAAAAAAAAATCGAACCAAATGAATCAAACCGCCTACAACCAAACAAATATATTTTTATTATATATGATCTGATTTGGTTTATTGATTAAAAATTCAATTAAGTTAAATTTTGTTTTGATTTTTAATCAAAAATTGATTTTGAATCGTACCCTTAAAGGCAGGAATGACAATATGATTTTTAAGCTATCTTTGTCTTGGAATATATATTAGACTTACATATACCTTAAGGCTTAAATAAAGTAAATCATGACATCACAAAAGATATTAAATAGTATTGTATTCTTTAAGTGATTTTACAAATTTTATTACACAATTCTGTTCCATTTTATCCTCCTATAGTATATGTCAACATAATATTAGTGACTTGGTTTGAATTATATATTATATATCTTTTTTTATTTTAAGGAACTGGTTATTAAACTTCATATTGTGTACATATTCTTGAAAGTTTATTAGTTAAGTACGTATTTCTCGTGCAATGCACGAATATAAAGAATAGTTATTATAAAAGCACAAATAATTTATATTAAATGTTGAACGATTAAAATATTCTTAAAATATTAATTGACTTTTGTGCTCTTAAATATTTATTTAATATAAAGATTTAATTATAAATTATCCAATAATATAATTATTTTTCGATTTAAACTATAAATACCCACCCTACGAAGTGGATAGATGCTGACTTCCTCTTACCCACCCAATTGATACAGCGGTGCATGGCAATTTTCCACAACTAGAATGTATGAAACCCAGCTCAATCTCCTAATAAGGGTGGATAAAACCTGGTAACTTGCACTATACACATACAAAAAAGAAAGTATGATGTGAACAACCTTGGTTATTAAAATTATTTATGGAGGGCGTTATTGATCGGAGTCGTGGAGGATCGGTCAAAGAAATAATATATATCGTTTTCAATTCAGCATTTAAATTTAATAGGTTTAATTTAAAAAATTTCAGCATTAAACTTATTGTATTGTTAAAATTGTGTTTCAGATTTAATATTTATTAAGATTTTAGTAAGTTTGTACATATACATCTATATTTCATGTCGAAAGTTATGGGTTCAAATAAATTCGTAGCTGGTAGGCTACATCCACCCTTGAGCCCGAAAATTTTTGTTAAATTTTACGGGACGAATTATTCAAATAGTTATTTTTAGGATAACGAGAATAGTCGAAATTTGTAAAGTTTTTAAAGTTCAACTGTCTCAAAATACTTGGATTAAAAAGACACATCCATAATTTTATTTTTAAAAAATTATTATTCATAACTACACGAAATTATTGTCACCTTAAGCACCACAAATACTCGTGCTCAAACCTGGACGTGAGGAGTTAAACAATATAGGATGTGTACATGAAATAACATGTAGAGTTGAAGTCGGAGTCTGCTCTTTGTATTTGTTTAGGTTTGCACATCAATATTCACATAAATATAAATATTTATTACGTGTAAGCTTGCCATTTGGTTTTTTGCATGGAACGTAAATTTATTGCATGAATTCACGTCGAAAAAGAACAAGGAAATATTTTAATGAAAGAAAGCATTGCTCCACATATTATCACAAACGTTTTAGGGAGTATTGCACATAATTTGTGGTATTGCTGTAGAAAAAAGCAAAGTTCTTCAACGATATTATTAGTTCTCTTTTTTTTTTTTTTTCCCTTGAATCAATATTTTAAACTTTAAAGTTATATATCTGTCCCTCTTATTTTTGTAGAACTTTTTACCATTTCAATTGAAAAAAAGAAAAGAAATTTCATTACCTTCTAAAAACAAGTTTACTGGGTATTAGAGATTGCACTCTAATCCAATTGTTCATTCCATAACTAAATGGTTCCGTTCAAGTTGTAATTGGAATAAGATGGACTTTAGGTTAGAATCCTTAATTTTATTGGAAGTACTTGAGCAAATATAATTGCTTTACTTAACCATCGTTGGAACTTCTATCCCTATAGAAGCGAAAGAGAAGTTGGAACGTTGATCCTTTCAAACAAATATGTAATTGTGGGAGAATGAGAGATTTATATAGCTATTGCAAAGTCAATATGAGATTATTCCTCACAAGAATGATGGGTTATATTTGAAAAAAAGGATAGTTATCCATCTTGGAAGGTTCAAGCAATATTTAACAATTTTTTATTTATGGACTTAGTGAATACATGCAATTAAGAACTTATCTTTTTAAAATATATTCTATAACAATTGATAAGAGATATACGTGCAACGCACGTACATACAAACTAGTCTATATTATATTAAAAATACGAAAGCCCTTAGTGAAATATCATTCGCTTTTTTTACCCTTTTACAATAGAGTTCACATTGGACGAAGTAGTCATTTAATTATATTCCTAATATATTGCACTTTAAATCAACTAAAATTTTAATTAATATATTTTTCCTTATTTGAATTATGTAAAAAGTACTAATATTTAAAACTTTAAATTAATTAATTAAGATTTTACCTTTTATACTAACATCAAAATTATAAAAGATCACTTTGAAAAGGAAAACTATTTTGTATTTTGATCACCATTAAACTTGTATTTACGTAATACATTTTAATGATCAAAACACTCTTTCTCACTCAAGTCCGCTGTTTGGTTAGTTGCCGTTTCTTTTCTATTTTGTTTTGCCTTTTGTTTTGGTTGTGATACAAGCCTTACTCGTGTGATCTTTCTTTTTGCTTGCTTTCTTTATTTGTTTTGTTAGTAATTTTAATCTCATAATCCTATGTAACTATAATACGATTGATGAAAATCCAAATCTATTAATTTAGAATTACATAATTGAGTATTGTTTTGATTGATTGTTTTGCTGGTTACATTGTATTGAAATTTTTTTTATTAAGTTTTCTAAGTTCTGTGTTTGATGGAAATTATCAATTATAACTCACATGTTCTTGGTTGGAGGATTTCTGAGTACTCCTTTGTGCTATGAATGTGAAATTTGACAAGGTTTGATTAATCTGAAAGAGTATTACAAATAAATTGAGGTATTTCAATTTCATCTAATGTACATACATATTCTTAATTAGCTCAGTCTAACATTATGCTCAGGTGTTCTTTACGAACAGTTCAATCACATAGCGCTCTCTTTTGTTTGCTGATTACAATAATTTAGTTTGTTCTAGGACGTTTGGGCAAAGAGTCCGAGCCGGCTCGGGGCTCTAACACCGAATTAGGGTAGAAAAATCTAATTTTCGATCTTTCACTCTAAATATGAATACAGAAAACACACACATTTACATAACTACACGAATACAAAAGTTACTCACTCTTTAGCCGTTGAAGATCTTTTAGAAGGCTACAACAGTTAACAAATTCGAAAATTTATCTTTCTTTTAGCCATTGCTCTCTCTCTTTAAAATTTATATCGTCATATTTCATAATGGATAAAACTGTACTCATTATTAGTGCTTAAATTTATGTAAAAGATTTAGCTAACGTTTGATCATAGATTTGATTGAAACTTGCAAAAAAGAATTTTTGTAGTTGTGTTAGAAAATAATATTTGAAAGTTGAAGTTGTGTGAGTGGAAGGAAAATTTTCACCCAAAAACTGATTTAGACATTTTTTTGAAACTTGAAATCTTTTTCCCAAACATATTTCATAAATAAATAATATTTTTAATTTATTTTTAAAGATGAAGCCAAAATCTATGGCCAATTTTTCTCTCTTTTACATCTCAAACTTACTAACCAAATTAGTGTTGCTTCCTTAGGATCATGTCTTTTGCATGTTAATTTCCATTTCGATTAACTGATAGGTTTGTCTTTAATCTTTACTTTCTGTCACACCTCCGTTTTGTACACTTCCTGAGGAGTATATAAAAGAGTTTTTTCAATTAAAGTAATATTATTCGAAATGGGATTATTTAATTTATTTTCAGAGTCGCCACTTGGAAGTTTAGATTGGTGTCCCAAGTCACCGGTTTTATCCCAATCGAGGAAAAAATTTCGACTTTCTTTATGAAGTCTGCGAACCAGAAATTCTAAGTAAGGAATTTTGTTAACCCGAGGGAAGGTATTAGGCACCCTCGAATTCCGTGGTTCTAGCACGGTCGCTCAATTGTTATAGTCGGCTTTTATCTGATTTTAATACATGTTCCTAGCCTATGGTATATTTTACCTTTAACCGTTTTTATATAATTATTAGAGAATTGCAATATTAATTAAAATATGTCACAAACCACGTCACATAAATGCACCTGTAGTCCGTAACACACTTTAATTTAACATTGAGATTTGGATTTGGGTCACATAAATACGCACCCGATTTTAGGAAATTGAGTTATTTAGAATAACGAGCCTAAAGCTGCTACGCATTTTTAACTGTTCGAGGGCCATGAAATTCACTGGATAGCACGCCTCGATCTTCTAAGGATTTTTAGTATTTATTAGTGAGGGCCGTATTTTGAAATTTTGGTTGGCATGGCACACCTCAAATTATTCGAAAAGTTTTTGTTATTTGGATTTATTAAAATCGAGTCACCTAAGAGGCACCCTCAAAATTGTCATTGTTACTATGTCACGGGAACCGTACCTATAGTCACAATGTTATGAATTGCGCCTAAAAGCAAGCTACGAAGGTTTAAAGGCATTTAAGAAATAATTATAAAACTTATATTTAACTATTGAGAGGGCCATAAGTGATCGTTGTTAATTATATGGCTCACCTCTATTAATTTAAAGGAACTTTTAACACTACACAGTATTGAAAATTCATGTCAGCAGCATGCCCATTTGGTTTCTAGTGAACAGTGGATTAGGCCCAATACAAATCATTCAGCATAAATTCATTTGCAAATATAGCCACTAATTCCATAACAAAATTACATTCTGAATTTCAGCACTAATTTTCAGGAGACAGCCACATTTTAAATTTTAGCATTATTTCCAGAACAACAGACATGTCTTAAATTTCAATGTCAATCCCAGAAAATAACCAGATTTTGAATTTTACACTAATTTCAGAAATGGCCATGATTCAAGGTTTAACACTAATTCCAGATTTGAGTTTTTACACTAATTTCAGAAACGGCCACACTGGATGCCACCGAAATGGGCCAATTCAAAGGTAGGCCCAATACCAGCCTTAAACAAGACTGTATTTCAGCAATGGGCCACAAATAAAGCATAATTCAGTGTGTGCTTAATTGTATGAGTTCGGCCAGAACCTAGACTACTTACATGCTTGTAACAAAAGATTAATTACAAATTTCCATAACAACTATAAACTTAGTGACATGATTACAAAACTGGTGTACCGAACTATTACAGAAATAGCCCATGCAGTCTTAAAATTTTACGAAATACTGCTCAACTCCAGCATAATACAATGACCCCTAATCCTGCTTTCTGTTCCCCTTTTAAAAAAAAAAATTTAAATTTTTTTTAGCTAATCAGGACAGAATAGATGAGGTAACCAGTGTTTCCTACTGTAATTAACTCGAAAATGACAAATAACTGTTCAACATTTCATTACGCAATCGGTAGAAATATTACTAACACGCTTTGAATATAATAGATATTGAAAACTACCAACCAGTCTAGAAATAGTCTCAATCAAAATTGCGACCAAGGGACAACACTAACAAGTATTACCATTAATGATGAACGAACAGATTCGACAAGATGAGAAAAGAGATCAATTCAAACTTCATTTACCAAATCAGTACGACAGACCACTAACAAGTAGTTCACTAACAAAATCAATCCATTTTCAATGATCGAACATACTGAATTTACAAAACTAAGCAATAATATTCAATTCTATTCAATTTATAATTTCAATTTGAAATTGTGAAGGTATTTAAACACACCTATATAGCCAACAGATGGATCCTAAAATAAAAGCAGGCAAACCCAGCAGAGCAACAGCAACAACCGAAACAGCAGCTCTCTACTCGATTCACTATTTAGCAGTAAATACCAAGCAAATTTGATGACGAAACAGCAAACAAACAGTCAGCCAACAGCTTGATGCACTAAATGCAGAAACGGGAAGCAATGTTTTCGAAAGGAAAATGACTGTGTTTTCACCCAGAGTAAAAGATGGTTGACAGAATGTTTTATGTCTATGCGAGTGAAGAAATTTCTCGTCCTCTTTTCCAAAACTAAAACTCTCTTTTATATGCAAATGTCAGAATAATTTTTAGATTTTCTGTTATGAGAATCCCCCTTACACGATATCCTCCTCACTCAATCTGTTTTGTGTGCATGTGATAACAGAATCTGTCTAACAGATTTCTGTTATCACTTTTTAGTTGTCCCCTTTTCACCCCCTAATCTTTTCCTATTTGCTTTTTAAATTGCTATAAAGGACCCCCAGAAGTTTCTAGTTATTTCTCATATATTAACCCCTAAAATTCTTATTTTTGTGAAATTAAGCTTTACGGGTCTGAGTCGACCCGACTCCAAACAGCCCCCTAAACCAACTCCGGCCCAGTCCTTTTTTGGGCTTCAATTTCAGAAGCCCAATTTAAAAAATACACTCTTTGATCCGTGGCCATCACTGAGTCTTGTCGACTCGGACATTCTGAACAGTGAACTATCACAGAAACAGAACGGACGAATTTTTGACCCTAAAAATGAAAATCAAAGGCTAGACAACTAAAGAAAGGAGTAGGAGATGAGACACTTAAACAATAATTAATCAGAAAACAAAAATGAAAAAGAAAAGAGAAAAAGTTACCTCGGACCAACATCTCCTTAAAAATCTGATTTTAAAACCAAAATCAGCTTTAACCGTGTGTTCTTATTAAGAACACACGGATAAAGTTCATTTTAGCTTCAAAATCGGCTCCGCAAAAGCTTCGATTTTAAAGATTTGAGCTTTAGGATTTCAACTCTTCTGTTTGAAATCAAAGGATTTTTAGTGATTCTTGGTTAAACGATTTGTGGATTAGGAATGAGAGGGGAACGACGATTGTTTGGGTGTGATTTTGGTCGACTTCGGAGTGGATTTGAGGGGATAACAGCCATGGCTGCTTGGGCTTAGGGGCGGCTAGGGTTTAGTTTTACAGAGGAGGGGTCGTTTGAGACGATGCAAATGACGGTGGGGGCGTGAAGGAGATAATAGAAGGACCCGCCGAAAGTAGTTCCGTCTTTTCAGGTCTTCCGGAGTCAAAATTTCCTCATCCAATAGCATTCTTAGTTAGTACCATTCAACTAAGCCTGTTTTTGACGAGTGAAGCGGCTAGGGGGGGTTATTCAGACACTTATATAGCTAGAGGGAAGTTAGTTCTGAGCCGTTGGATCTGTTGAGATCAACGGCTCAGATAGGTCAACTTAATTAAAATAGGGTCGTTTTGGTTTTTTTAAGGGGGGAAGTCTAGGGCTGGTCCGGTTACTTCAATTGGGCTCGGTGTATATTTTAAAATATTGGCCCAGTCCGATTTCTCTTCTCTTTATTTTGTTTTCAACACTTTTTTTTATTTGATTTTATTTTTATTATTATTATTTAATTTTGAAGACTAGAGGACTTACTAATTAAAAATCCTAAATTACCTAAATGTGAAATTAAGCTAAATAACTATTCATAAAATTATAATAACGCTTGATTCTAAAATTAAAGATTAAAAATTAAGAAAAGTGTAAAATGAACTATTTTTATGATTTTTTCAATTTTACAAAATCAACAACTACTAATTCAATCCTAAAGATGTGAAATAAATCTTAAATGCAATGCATGATATTTTTGGGTATTTTCATGAGTTAATTACTTAAAAATTAAACGCACAAGAAAATATAAGTAATTAAAAATCTAATAAAATTCCTAAAACGGCAAATAATTAATTAAAAAATATTTTATTGATTTTATAGGAGTATTTCGGGTATGGCAAAAATCACATGCTCACACTTTCTAACTCAAATAAATTTTTTAATAATAATTAACTAATTTTATTAAAATATGTACTCAGTGATATAAGGTACACACGCAACGCGCGTACCCTAAGACTAGTACTATATTAAAAATACGAATGCCCTTAGCGAAATATCGTTCACCTTTTTTACCCTTTGAAAATAGAGTTCGCATCGGATAAAAAAGCCATTGACTTCAAAATCAACTAAATTGTAGGTATTAGATTTTTCATTATTTGTATTACTTTGTAAGAATTCCTAATATATAGGACTTTAAATTCAGTTAAGTCTTACCATATAAAAATCCTTTTCTTATTTAAACTAAAACATGAATATAATATTATTTGTGATATTTAAGAACGTTCTCGCCGATATTTGTCAATAAAGTATCTATTATTTTATTTCTTATAACTGAATATTATATAATTTAAAATTTTAATCTTTATTGGTATTTAATATTCCCCAATAAGGACGCAAGATATCAGAAAAATAAAAATAATAGAAAAAAGATTACAGAAAGTTATTTCAAACATGAAAACTCCCACACGGTTGATTCTTTATTTTTCGATTTACTACATCGATCTCTGCCATTATATTTTAATCACACCAGAATAATTCATGGAAATTAATTCTTAAGTGTATCTTAAAAGCTTGATTGATAGTTTATATCCCTTTAATTATTTTGAAATGAAATTTGATTTGGTGATTTTTTTGAAAATATATATATACTTTTCTACAAATAGCATCTACTGCTATATTAGAAATAAATTTCGTTAGTCATAAAATTTAATTCATAAATATTTCAGTGAGAACTTCATTAATAATTTATCTTTTTAGCTAGAAAATTGATTTGTGACGACCCGGATGGTCGTTTTGAGAGTATTAGCCCCAATCTCTTATTTACTGCTTCCTCTGTTTCATTTTATGCTTACGTGACTTGCTCGGAGGATTTGTTTTTGGCTTTGGAATGAAATGGGACACTTAGTCCCTAAAATGGAAGTTTAAGTTCTATGAATTTGATCGTAGTTGGAATTGTGTGGAGACGACTCCGGAATGGAGTTTCGTCGGTTCTGTTAGCTCCGTTAGATGATTTTAGACATAGGAGCGCGTCCGGATTATGAATTGGAGGTCCGTAGTTGAATTAGGCTTGAAATGCCGAAAGTTAAATTTTTGGGAAGTTTGACCGGGAGTGGACTTTTTGATATCGGGGTCGGATTCCGATTCCGAAAGTTGGAGTAGGTTCGAAATGTCAAATGTGACTTGTATAAAAAATTTGGAGAATCAAACGTGATTTGATAGGTTTCGACATCGTTTGTAGAAATTGAAAGTTTCAAAGTTCATTAAGCTTGAATTTGGTTGCGGTTCGTGTTTTTTGGAGTTGTTTGATGTGATTTGAGGGCTCGAATAAATTCATGTTGTGTTTTAGTACTGGTTGGTATATTTGGTTGAGGTCCCGGGTGCCTCGGGTGGATTCTAGGTGGTTAACGGATTAGAATTGGACTTGTGAGAATTGCTGAAGCATTCCAGCTTCTGGTATCATCGCACCTGCGGTGGGGTTGGCCGCAGGTGCGGACTCGCATGAGCATTTGAGGGGACGCAGAAGCAGAGAAGGCAGCCCAGGCTAGAGTTCGCAGATGCGGACAAGGTCCTGTGGAAGCGGCCTCGCTTCTGCGGTAAGGTGATGCGCAAGAGCGACTAATGTCACTGGTGCGAAATAGTTGTCGCAGACGCGCACGCGCACACGCAAGTGCGGTCCTTTTGCTCGCAGAAGCGGACTATTTGGACTTAAGTGAAATCCGCACCTTTGATGGTGTTTTCACTGGTGCAGAGCCACAGATGCGGTGAAGCCCTCGCAGAAGCGGATTTACTGGGCAGAAAAGGGGAAATTTCGAGGGTTTGATCCCCATTTTTATTTTGAGACTTTGAGAGCTCGGATTGAGGCTGAATTTTGAGGGGATTTCAGAGAAAACATTTGGGTAAGGATTCTTGACTTGTTTTTTTATTAATATCCACTAATCAATCGTTAATTTCATCATTTAATTAAGGTTTTGAGTTGAGAAATTTGGGAGAAAAGTTGAAAAGTTCCTAAACCGAATTTTGGGATTTTGATTGAGATTTTGGTATCGGAGTTGAGTAATTTTGGTATGGGCGAACTCGAGGTTGAATGTATTCATATTTTGTGGCTTTTACCCGATTTTGATATGTGATCCCGAGTGAACATTTTGGGGCGAATTTCTAATTTCTTGCTAAAGTCTTTAATTAGATTAGTTTCTTTTATAGCTACATTTATGGTATGTAATTTCTTTTGGCTAGATTTGGGCCATTCGGAGTCGGAAAGTCGAGGAAAAGACAATCTTATTGACTGGTTGAGCTTGGCTTAAGGTAAGTGGCTTGTCTAACCTTGTGTGGGGGATATCCTCTTAGGATTTGGTACTATTGTGATAATTATGTGATATGTAAGTGCCGTGTACGCGAGATGACGAGTGCGTACACGGGCTAATTGTTAAAAATCAGATTTTTACTGAAAAGTAACCTATTATATCTTAAATGAGTCATCCCGGCATGTGTAGTTATCCTGTTTAGCCTAATATCGCATGTCTACGTTGTCTTAAATGCTTATTTGAAATCTGTGCAGCATGCTTAGTTGAATTCCTGCTTTTCCTTGATTTGTATTTAGTCTTAAACTGTAGGATTTCTTGTTGAAAATTGTTGTTTCCATCGGTTTCGAGCTGTGTGTTTACTTTTGGGACTATGAGGTGGTATCTTGGGAGATTCCTGTTGCATATTTACTTTTGGGACTACGAGGCAGTACCTCGAGAGATCCCCGTTGCATATTTACTTTTGGGACTACGAGGCAGTACCTCGAGAGATCCCCGTTGCATATTTACTTTTGGGACTACGAGGCGGTACCTCGGAGATCCCCTGTTGCGTATTTACTTTCGCGACTACGAGGCGGTACCTCGGGAGATCCCCTGTTGAGTATTTACTTTTAGGACTACGAGGCGGTACCTCGGGAGTGCCCCATGTTGTTTACCCCTATTTGCTGTGTAGTTTCATCTTTTGTATTTCTCGTTGTTAAATTCTCAGTCTTTCATGATATTACTATATTTTTTGCTTTAATTATTATATTCTAGTAGGGCCTTGACCTGACCTCGTCATTACTCTATCGAGGTTAGGCTCGGCACTTACTGGGTACCGTTGTGGTGTACTCATGCTACTCTTCTGCACATGTTTTGTATGCAGACCTAGGTACCTCCTACCAGCCCTTCTATTAGTAGAGAGTTGTGATGCTGCTACGGAGACTTCAAGGTATATCTACTAGCGTCCGCAGACCTCGGAGTTCCCCTATATCCTTTTATGTTGCTCTTCTTTATTTTTCCTAGATAGTGATGTATAGACACAGTTAGAACAATTCCTTAGAGCTTGTGACTTGTGACTACCGGGTCTTTGGAAGATGTTATACTCAGAGTTGTTGGTTTACTTGTATATGCCAAGCGGCAGTTTTTCAGCTTTATCTATATATATACTGATGTTGTTAAGGTTTAGCCGTTGTTTCTGTTATTATTTCAGTTATTCCATTGTTAGTCTTACCTAGTCTTAAAAACTAGGTACCATCACGACATCTTACGGAGGGAAATTTGGGTCGTGACAAGTTTGTATCAGGGCTCTAGGTTCATAGGTGTTATGAGTCACAAGCAGGTTTAGTAGAGTCTCGTGGATCGGTACGGAGACGTCTGTACTTATCTTCGGGATGCTATGGAACTGTCAGGAAAATTTCATTTCTTTGATTCCTTGTCATGCATAATTGTTGACCTCGGAATTCTAAACTTCTATCTTCTATTCTCTCACAGATGGTGAGGACACGTACAGCCGGATCAGATGACCAGGCACCCGTGCCCCCTGCTGGAGCCGCGAGAGGTCAGGACCACGGTAGAGGCTGAGGACGTCCTCGTTGTGCAGCCAGAGTACCGGCATGAGCTTCTATAGAGGAACCACCAGTAGCTCCAGTCGGAGCACAGGCACCTGAGACGCCTGTTACTGCACCAGCTTTTTAGGAGACCCTTGCACAGTTTCTGAGCATGTTCGGTACTTTAGCTCAGGTAGGGTTGATCCCACTTGCTCCTGCCACATCTCAGGACAGAGGAGGAGCACAAACTCCCACCGCACCCACCCCAGAGCAGCGGGTTCAGGTCGACCAGGTTCTAGAGGTCATACCAGTGCAGCCGTTAGCCCTAGTTCGGCCCGAGGGTAGGGCAGCAGTTTCTGAGGAGGATCAGCTCAAGCTCAAGAGGTACAAGAAGTACTATCCTCCCACTTTCAGTGGCTTGGCGTCAGAGGATGCCTAGGGTTTTCTTGAGGAGTGTCACCGTATCCTCCGTACTAGGGGTGTAGCGGAGTCGAGTGAGGGTTTTTTTTCACTACATTCCAGCTTAGAGGAGCGGCCTATCAGTGATGGCGTGCTTATGAGTTGGGTAGTCCTGCCGAGGCAACTTTGCTCAGTTGGACTCAGTTCTCGGATATGTTCTTGAGGGAGTATGTTCCCTAGGGTCTCAGAGGCGCATGGCGCGCAGAGTTTGAGCAGTTGCGCTAGGGTTCTATGGCTGTGTCAGAGTATGCGGTTCGATTCTGTGATTTGGCTAGGCATGCACCAGCCTTGGTTGCTACAGTTCGAGAGAGGGTCCATCTATTTATCGAGGGGCTCAACCCCTGTACCAGACTTAGCATGGCCCGAGAGTTGTAGATGGATATTACATACCAGCAGGTTGTGGGGATTTCTAGGAGATTGGAGGGTATGCTGACTCGGGAGAGAGAGGAGAGAGAGGCCAAGAGGTCTCGAGAGTCTGGCACTTATAGTGGTACTCGTGCCCTAATGGCAGCTCGTCATGGTAAGGGCTATGTGAGTCGCCCTGTTCATTCAGCACTTCCAGCCGCCAGCGGTATTTTGGCCTCTCCTAGGCCCCAGGATCCTTATTATGCACCGCCATTGTCTAGCGTACCTCCTGCACGGGGTGCTTTTAATGGTCAGCCAGCCGGCCTGGCCCGAGCCAGCCACAGCAACCACGCCCTCGGAGAGCTTGTTTTGAGTGTGCGGACACTCGCCATATGATGAGGGATTGCCCCCAAACTTAGGAGGGGTGCACCTCCACAGACTACTCAGGAACCGCGTGCTCTACCGGGTCCTTAGGCTATGATTACAGCACCAACTACCACTCCACCTGCTCAGCCAGCTCGAGGTGGAGGTCGGGCAGGTAGAGGTCGCCCTAGAGGGGGAGGCCAGGCCAGATATTATGCTCTTCCTACTCGTACAGAGGCAGTCGCATCCGACTCTATCATTACAGGTATTGTTCCGGTCTGTCATAGAGATGCATCAGTCTTATTTGATCCAGGCTCCACTTCTTCCTATGTGTCATCTTATTTTGCTCCGTATTTGGGCGTATCCCATGATTCTTTGAGTTCTCCTGTTTATGTGTCTACACCTGCGGGAGATTCTATTGTTATTGATTGTGTATGTCGGTCATGTTTGGTTGTTCTTAGTAGTTTTGAGACCAGAGCCGATTTATTATTGCTCAGTATGGTAGATTTTGATATTATTTTGGACATGGATGGTTGTCGCCCCATTATGCTATTCTTGATTGTCACGCCAAGACCGTGACCCTGGCTATGCCAGGATTTCCACGGTTAGAGTGGAGAGGTACCGTAGATTATACTCCCAACAGATTTATTTCATTTATAAAGGCTCAACGAATGGTTGAGAAGGGGTGTGACGTGTATCTAGCTTATGTGAGAGATGTCAGTACTGATACCCATATCGTTGAGTCAGTTCCGGTAGTGAGGGATTATCCAGATGTATTTCCAGCTGATCTTCCGGGCATGGCGCCCGATATGGATATTGACTTCGGTATTGTTTTGTTGCCGGGCACTCAGCCTATCTCTATTCCTCCATATCATGTGGCTCTGCCTGAGTTGAAGGAGCTGAATGAGTATAGTAGTTTCTTGATAAGGGCTTCATTCGGGCCAGTGTGTCACCTTGGGGTGCTCCATTCTTGTTTGTGAAGAAGAAGGATGGTTCTATGCATATGTGCATTGATTATCGCCAGTTGAACAAAGTTACAGTGAAGAACAGGTATCCGTTGCCTCGTATTGATGACCTATTAGATCAGCTTCAAGGAGCCAGGGTGTTCTCTAAGATCGACATGCGTTCAGACTATTATAGGTTGAAGATTCGGGAGCCAGATATCCCGAAGACTGCTTTCTGGACTCGGTATGGTCATTACGAGTTCCTTGTGATGACCAACGCCCCAGCTGCATTCATACACTTGATGAACAATGTAATTCAGCCCTATCTTGACTCTTTCGTCATTGTGTTTATTGATGACATTCTGGTGTACTCCCAGAGTCGGGAGGATCATGAGCAACACCTGAGGATCATGCTTCAGACCTTGAGGGAAAAGAAGTTATATGAAAAATTTTCAAAGTGTGAATTCTGGCTGGATTCAGTGGCATTTTTGGGTCATGTAGTATCGAGTGAGGGGATTAAGGTAGATCAGAAGAATATTGAAGCAGTGCAGAGTTGGCCTAAACTGTCCTCAGCTATGGAATTCGGAATTTTCTTGGTTTGGCGGGTTACTACCATCGATTTGTAGAGGGTTTCTCGTCTATTGCAGCACCTATGACCAGATTGACCCAGAAGGGTGCTCCGTTCAGGTGGACCGAGGAGTGTGAAGAGAGCTTTCAAAAGCTCAATACTGCTTTGACTACAGCCCCAGTGTTGGTGTTGCCTACTGGTTCAGGGTCCTATATAGTATATTGTGATGCGTCGCACATTACTCTCGGCGCGGGGTTGATGCAGGACCGTAGGGTGATTGCCTACGCGTCTGGACAATTGAAAGTGCATGAGAAGAACTATCATGTCCACGACCTTGAGTTAGTAGCTATTGTTCATGCCTTGAAAATCTGGCGGCACTATTTGTACGGTGTCCCTTGTGAGGTTTTCACTGATCACTAGAGTTTGCAGCATCTGCTTAAGCAGAAGGATCTTAACTTGCGGCAGCGGAGATGGTCGGAGCTGCTTAAGGATTATGATATCATTATTCTATACCATCCCAGGGAAGGCCAATATGGTGGCCGATGCCTTTAGTCGCCAGACGGAGAGTTTGGGCATCTTAGCATATCTGCCAGCAGCAGAGAGGCCATTGGTGTTGGATGTTCAGGCCTTGGCCAACCAGTTCGTCAGATTGGATATTTTCGAGCCGAGAAGAGTGTTGGCTTGTGTGGTTTCTCAGTCTTCTCTTTATGATCGTATCAGGGAGCATCAGTATGATGACCCTCATTTTCTTGTCCTTAAGGACACGACTCAGTACGGTGATGCTAAGGAGGTCACCATTGGGGATGATGGTGCATTGAGGATGTAGGGCAAGTTATGTGTGCCCAATGTAGATGGGTTGCGTGAGTTGATTCTCCAAGAGGCTCACAGTTCGCGGTACTCCATTCATCCAAGTGCCGCGAAGATGTATCAAGCAACATTATTGGTGGAGGACAATGAAGAAGGACGTAGTAGAGTATGCAGCTCGATGGCTAAATTGCCAGCAGGTGAAGTATGAGCATCAGCAGCCAGGTGGATTACTTCAGAAGCTAGAGATTCCGGAGTAGAAATGGGAGCGGATCACTATAGATTTTGTTGTTGGGATCCCACGGACTCAGAGAAAGTTTGATGCAGTTTGGGTGATTGTGAATAGGTTGACCAAGTCGGCTAATTTCATACCAGTGATGACTACTTATTCTTCCGAGCAGCTGGCTCGAGTTTATATTCGCGAGATTGTCAGACTTCATGGTGTGCCGTATCTATTATCTCTGATCGAGGTACACAGTTTACATCGTGGTTCTGGAGGACCGTATAGTATGATTTGGGTACCCGGGTTGAGTTGAGCACAACATCTCACCCTCAAACGAACGGACAGCCCGAGCACACTATTCAGATACTGGAGGATATGATCTGTGCATGTGTGATGGAGTTTGGGGGTTCTTGGGATCGGTTCTTTCCACTTGCAGAGTTTTCCTACAACAACATTTATCAGTCAAGCATTCAGATGGCACCGTATGAGGCTCTGTATGGTAGGCGGGGTCGGTCTCTAGTGGGTTGGTTCGAGCCGGGCGAGGCTAGGCTATAGGGTACAGACTTGGTTCAGGATGCTTTGGAGAAGGTTAAGGTGATTCAGGATCGACTTCGTACAACCCAGTCCAGGCAGAAGAGTTATGCGGATCGAAAGGTTCGTAACGATTGGGGAGCAGGTATTGCTCCGGGTTTCGCCCATGAAAGGTGTTATGAGGTTCGGAAAGAAGGGTAAGTTGAGCCCTAGTTATATCGGGCCTTTTGAGATTCTTGAGAGGGTTGGAGACGTGGCTTACAAACTTGCACTACCACCTAGTCTCTCTGCAGTTTATCCAGTGTTCCATGTTTCCATGCTCTAGAAGTATCACGGCAATCGGTCTCATGTGTTAGACTTCAGCTCAGTCCAGTTGGATAAGGATCTATCTTATGTTGAGGAGCCGGTAGCCATTTTGGACAGGCAGGTTCGGAAGTTGAGGTCAAAGAACATCGCTTTAGTAAAGGTTCAGTGGAGGGGTTACCGGTCAAGGAGGAGACTTGGGAGACCGAGCTTGATATGCGCAGCCGTTATCCTCATCTATTCACCACTTCAAGTATGTCTCTATACTCATTCGAGGACGAACAATTGTTTTAAGAGGGGGAGGATGTGACGACTCGGTTGGTCGTTTTGAGAGTATTAGCCCCGATCTCCTATTTACTGCTTCTTTTATTTTATTTTATGCTTATGTGACTTGCCGGGTGGATTTATTTTTGGTTTTGGAATGAAATGGGACACTTAGTCCCTAAAATGGAAGCTTAAGTTCTAGGAATTGACCGTAGTTGGAATTGTATGGAGACGACTCCAGAATGGAGTTTCATCGGTTCATTTAGCTCTGTAGGGTGATTTTGGACTTAGGAGCGCATCCAGATTGTGAATTGGGAAGTTTGATCGGGAGTGAACTTTTTGATACCGGGGTCAGATTCTGATTTCGAAAGTTGGATTAGGTCCGAAATGTCAAATGTGACTTGTGTGAAAAATTTGAGGTTAATCGGATGTGATTTGATAGGTTTAGGCATCATTTGTAGAAGTTGGAAGTTCCAAAGTTCATTAAGCTTGAATTTAGTTGCTATTCATGTTTCTTGGAGTTGTTTTATGTGATTTGAGGGCTCGACTAAGTTCGTATTGTGTTTTAGTACTGGTTGGTATATTTAGTTGAGGTCCCGGGGGCCTCGGGTGGATTCAGGTAGTTAACGGACTAGAATTGGACTTGTGAGAATTGCTGAAGCATTCCAGCTTCTGGTGTCATCGCACCTGCGGTGGGGTTGGCCGCAGGTGCGGAATCGCACGTGCATTTGAGGGGACGCAGAAACAGAGAAGGCAGCCCAGGCTAGGGCTCGCAGATGCGACAAGGTCCCACGGAAGCGGCCTCGCTTCTGCGGTGAGGTGATGTGCAAGAGCGACTAAGGTCACAGGTGCGGAATAGTTGTCGCAGACGCGCACGCGCAGGTGCGGCCCTTTTGCTCGTAAAAGCGGACTATGTGGACTTAAGTGAAGTCTGCACCTTCGATGGTGTTTTCGCAGGTGCGGAGCCGCAGATGCGGTGAAGCCCTCGCAGAAGCGGATTTACTTGGCAGAAAAGGGGAAATTTCGAGGATTTGATACCTATTTTTATTTTGGGACTTTGAGAGCTCGGATTGAGGCTGAATTTTGAGGGGATTTCAAACATTTCGATAAGGATTCTTTACTTGTTTTTGATTAATATCCACTAATCAATCGTTAATTTCATCATTTAAATAAGGTTTTGGGTTGAGAAATTTGGGAAAAAGGTTGGAAAGTTCCTAAACTGAATTTTGGGATTTTGGTATCAGATTTGAGTAATTTTGGTATGGGCAAACTCGAGGTTGAATGGGTGTTCATATTTAGTGAATATTACCCGATTCCGATACGTGGGCCGGGGTCGACATTTTGGGGTGAATTTCTAATTTCTTGCTAAAGTCGTGATTTCATTAATTAGATTAGTTTTTTATAGCTATATTTATGGTATGTAATTACTTTTTGCTGGATTTGGGCCATTTGGAGTCGGAAAGTCGAGGAAAAGACATTCTTATTGATTGAGCTTGCCTTGAGGTAAGTGACCTTCCTAACCTTGTGTGGGGAAAATTTCCTTAGGATTTGGAACTATTGTGACAATTCTATGATATGTGAGTGCCGTGTACGTGAGGTGACGAGTGCATACACGGGCTAATTGTTGAAAATTCGATTTTTACTAAACAGTAACCTGTTATATCTTAGATGAGTCATCCCAGCATGTGTAGTTATCATGTTTAGTCTAATATCATATGTCTACGTGTCTTAAATGCTTATTTGGAATCTGTGCAGCATGCATAGTTGAATTCCTGCTTTTCCTTGATTTGTATTCAGTCTTAAACCGTAGGATTTCTTGTTGTAAATTGTTGTCTCCATCGGTTTCGAGCTATTTATTTACTTTTGGGACTACGAGGCGGTACCTCGGGAGATTCCCGTTGCATATTTACTTTTGGGACTACGAGGCGGTACCTCGGAAGATCCCCGTTGCATATTTACTTTTGGGACTACGAGACGGTACCTCGGAGATCCCCTGTTGCATATTTACTTTTAAGACTACGAGGCGGTACCTTGGGAGATTCCCTGTTGAGTATTTTCTTTTAGGACTACGAGGCGGTACCTCGGAAATGTCCCATGTTGTTTACCCCTATTTGTTGTGTAGTTTCCTCTTCCGTATTTCTCGTTGTTAAATTCTCAGTCTTTCATTATATTACTGTATCTTCTGCCTCAATTATTATATTTCAGTAGGGCCCCGACCTGAATTCGTCATTACTCTACCGAGGTTAGGCTCGGCACTTACTGGGTACTGTTGTGGTGTACACATTCTACTCTTCTGCACATGTTTTGTGTGCAGATCCAGGTACCTCCTACCAGCCCCATTATTAGTAGAGAGTCGTGCTGCTGCTACGGAGACTTCAAGGTATATCTGCCAGCGTCCGCAGACCTCGGAGTCCCCCTCTATCCTTTTATGTTGTTCTTCTTTATTTTTCCTAGATACTTATGTATAGAGACAGTTAGAACAATTCCTTAGAGCTCGTGACTTGTGACTACCAGGTCTTTGGAAGAAGATGTTATACTTGTATATGCCGAGCGGCAATTTTCCAGCTTTATCTATATATATATACTGATGTTGTTAAGGTTTCGCCGTTATTTCTGTTATTATTTCAGTTATTCCGCAATTGGTAGGCTTACCTAGTCTTAGAGACTAGGTACCATCACGACATCTTACGGAGGGTGATTTGGGTCGTGACATGATTCAATAAAAGTGTTTCTACCCTATTTTTCCAACTTGTAGTATCTATTATTAAGTTTAAAAATAATAGTTATTTATTTGCAATAAGAATTCTCAAGTGGCTGTTTGTTTCGTTTCTTTTTCGTTACAATCCGATAAATCTTTTTAGCAGATATTTTAACTTAAAAAATCACATAGACATCTTTTGAATCCACATAATACTTACAAATAAAATAACGGTCATCATAAAAGTAGACATTCATTAGTACTATAACTAAATTAAATGGCAGGCAAATACTTTGTACATATATATCACATTCAAGCCCTTATCTAAAATATTGATCGATTTTTTATTTTTTAAAAATAAATTTTAAATTTCACAAAATTATAAATTTTAATTAGTTTGAAAGTAGACATTCATTAGAACTATAATTAAATTAATTGTCTCGTAAATACTTTGTACCTATCACATTCAAGCCCTTATGTAAAATATTGGTCTATTTTTTAATCTATTAAAAATAAATTTTATATTAGAAAAAAATATAAATTTTAATTAGTTTCATAATATTTAGGCTTTTGAGGTCACTTAACATTTTGGTTATACATATTTTTTTCTAGTTTAAACTATATAAAAATTCCAAAAATAATTTAAATGAGAATTTTTTTACTTATGTAACTCTTTTTCTTATTGGAATTGTGTAAATTACGATAAAATGATTCTTGTTATTCACTTTCGAATCACCAAAGAGATTTTTTTTTTCTTCCACCGCCTAGAACCTATATTGCTACTTCTATAATTTTCAGCTTATGTTTTTCTCCAAAGTACTATAAGATTGTACCTTAAATTCATTTAGTATTTCTTATATAACAAGCTTCTAAAAGATTATTTATTTATATCGATACGAATTTAAGTTTAATATATTGACGGAGATAAATTAAAGATTTTTATGTAAAAGTTTCTTCCTTTATTTAGTTAACTAAACAAAAGCAACAATAATAACTTTTAGTAATTTATACTTTTTTCCTGAACGTACTTGTATTTATAACTCTAATATAATTTTTAATATGATAAATATATGATTTTAAAAAAAAAATTACTTATTCGAGATACACGTGCAAAGCACGCGCGCGCGCGTGTGAGCACGTGATTTTTGCCCTACCCGAAATACTCCTGTAAATAAATAAATAATTTTAATTAAGTATTAGCCATTTTAATAATTAATCAATGAAAATACTAAAAAATATCATGCATTGCATTTAGGATTTATTTTACATTTTAGGATTGAATTAGTAATTAATTATTTTACAAAATTAAAAAATCAAAAAAAATGATTCATTTTACAATTTCCTTAATTTTAATCTTCAATTTTTAGATTCAAGGGTTATTTTAATTTTTATAAATAGATGATTTAGATTAATTTTGCATTTAGGTGAATTAAGATTTTAGTTACTAAGTAATCTAGTTATTAAAATTAAAAAGGGAGTTTAAAATAAATAATTAAGGAACATAATTAAAAAAGAAGAGAAAATTGGACTGGGCTGGAATTAAACCAGCCCAAATTAAAAATCAAAACCGGACCAGCCCAATAAGCTTTCCCCCTCTTGAAGACCAAACGACCCCGTTTCATATTAGATAGCCCATCTGAGTCGTTGATCTAAAACGATCTAACACCTCAGAACTTATCCTACCTTAGTATATAGCTGTTCCAAATAAACCCCCCCCCCCCACTTCCACTTCATTCCAAACACACCCCCTTCCCATCTGAAACCCTAAAAGTCTTCAAGCTACCATGGTCGTGCCTCTCCAAATCCGGTCGGAATTCGTCCAAAAGTACACACAAAAGGATCCTTGTCACTCCCCCACTCCAATTGATACCCCAATACCACCAAAATCCCTAAAACCAGCCGGATTCAAGATAAAATCAGGAAAAATCTTAAAATGTCAGAATCCGATTTCTGAAGTCGATTTGAGTGTAAATCGACCTTAGCCATGTGTTCTTGTCAAGAACACATGGTTAAGGTCAATTTTTGCTTTAAAATCACCTCTTGATAGATGATAATCCGAGGTACCTTCTTTCCTTTTATCTTGTTTTCAGTTTTGTTTTCCGTTTGATTACTCATTCGTAGTATCGCTTCTGCAAAAATGATTCTCTGTCCGACTTTGGATTAGAAATTAAAACTTTTTTTCGTCGCTTTGCTTCCTTGTTCGGGCTCGAGTCATGAGACTTTGTGATAAAGTTACAAAAGAAATGAGTTTTCCAAAATTGAAGCCTAGAACGACTGGGTCAAAAATCAATTTTAGACCATGTCATCTTGGGCCGGGTCCGTGTGACCCATTAAGATTAAAATCAGAAGATTCTAGTCGAGCCTTACACAGTAATTAGATAATAAAACAAAAGAGACTTTGGAGGGTAAAAGGGATTTTTTTAAAGTTCTTAACAGATTCTGTTATTAGTGATCAGATGGTCACATGCAATTTGTTAGTGGGGATACGAGGGGTATTCTGGTAGAGGAAATAAAAGAAAAAGGAATAAAAATCAAAAAGGGGGGATCGTGTGAGGGTGCTGGTAACAGAATTTTAACAGAAAAAGAATAAAAATGAAAAAAAAAAAGAAAATCT
>MCJB01013947.1:0-55722 GCA_002018475.1 Nicotiana obtusifolia | reverse complement strand
GGGGGGGGTTTTTTTTTTTTTTTTTGGAGGAATAGCCAGAAAATTTCGGAATACTTGAACTAAAATATGGGATTTAATTTTGAAGCAAAATCAATTGCTAGTTGCTACTGGACTCGCTTTGCTGTGTGGAAAAATCGTCTAGGTTTTAAAGTCATATAGGTATGTCTCAAGACCTTTCTGTAATTTCAGTTAAGAATGAATGAACAAATTGTTTGAAATCAAATTTCTCGTGCTTTAAATTTGGTTCATATTGTTCTGATTATTCAGTTGCCGCTGATAGTCATGTTTGCTTCGTTAAATGAGCATTGTTTTGTGTATCTTTGTCTGCTCGAGTTTCTGTTCCTTGCTCGCCTGGATCAAACTGTTGCATTACATGGCTGCTAGTATGTTTAAGTGACCATCATCTTCTACATTTTTCTTCCAGTAATGATGTTAGTTTTGTTTTCTTTTTTGTTGGTTTGAGTTGGTGATAAGCCAAATATAATTTTCATACATGATCATAGATGAATCTTACTATTTTGTAAACAGCTAATGTGTTAAAGCCTTTAAACTCGAAATGATGGGAATTCGTAGTCATTCTTGCAATGATACTGGTAAGGTGTGTGAAAAGTTAGAATTTAGACAGGATTGTTTGAAATCAGCGTCACAGTGGCTATTTTCTTGAAATGTAGATACCCAGATTCATAATATCATTCTATGGTTATATTTGTAATCAAAAGTGGTCTCACTGTAAATCTGAATCGTGGCCAGTTTATCAAAATAGTGGCTATATAATCATATCGATTGGTTTATTTTACACTCATCGTTTTGGTAACTAGCTTTCTACTGCGAGTTTCGATTCTAGTCAGTTTATCAAGCTGGTCGATGCTGAAATAAGCGCCATTCATGTAGATATTCAAGTTATTACTATGTTTGTTAAGTAAACAGCCAACATGTGTAACTAAGTTATGTTAGTTGATTTAGTTATAAATGGTTGTTATAGAAATGATGTTATCAATGTCAAAATCAGAAGCACTATCCTCTTTATCAATGTAAATTGTGTCGATGTGCTATTTTTGCAAATTATTGGCTGCATTTGTAATTATATATCCTTTGCAAAGTTATTGGATATGTCTGTAATTATAATCCTTCATAAGCAGCTGAACAAAATAGCACTATTAACCCAAGATTGTAGCATGACTAACTGTAAAGATTGCCAGCAGTGCCGTAGTTAGTCATGATCCATTTGAGTTTGTGAACTCTAGAACCAATTGAAGTTGTTTTCTGAAAAACAGTCTTCTTTGAAATCCAAATTGTTCCTATTACACAGTTAACGGCCATATTCACAAATGGATTCATGTTGACTTATTTGCATTTGCATTTGCGCTTCATCCATTACCTATTAAATAAATTGGCTGCTAATGCGGGTACTTAATATCATGTGGTACTAGTAAAATCCGTTAAATTAGTAGAGGTGTGCCATATAATTAATGACGATCATCAATGGCCCTCTTAATTAATTAAATGTAAGTTCGAATAATTAAAGCATTAACGCTTCGAACTTTAGTGATCCGTTTCTAGACTCAATCAATTACATTGTGACTATGGGTGCGGTTCCCGTGGCATAGTGACAATACCAACCTCGGGGGTGCCTTTAGGTAACCCGATTTAAATAATTTTAAACAATAAAAATTTCAAACTAGCTTGAGGTGTGCCGTACCAAGTGAAATTACAAACATATGGCCCTCATTAATTAGACACTTAGAAAACCGAGGTGCGCTATTTAGCGAATTCCATGGCCCTCGACAACCTAAAAACGCGTAATTTGCTTTAGGCGCGTTAGTCTAATAATTTAATTTCCTAAATGCGGGTGCACATTTATGTGACCCAAATTCCAAAATCCCAATGTTAAATTGAAAGATGTTACGAGTCACGGGTGCATTTATGTGACGTAATTTGTGATATATTTCGATTAATATTGCAATTCTCCGATAATTCTAAAAGCGGAAAGGTAAAATCAGGTAAAATGCACTATAGGTTAATAACAGGTATAAAAATCAAATAAAGAGCCGATTATGACAATAAAACGACCGTGCTAGAACCACGGAACCCGAGGGTGCCTAACACCTTCCCTCGGGTTAACAAAATTCCTTACTTAGAATTTCTGGTTCACAAACTTCGTTAAGAAAATCAAAATCTTTTCCTCAATTTGGGATAAAATCCGGTGACTTGGAACGCCAATCTAAGATTTCCAAGTGGGTACTCTAAAAATAAATTAAATAATCCCATTTCGATTAATGTCACTTTAATGGAAAAAAACTCTTTTTATATGCTCCCCCTTCGGGAGTGTACAAAAGAGGTGTGACAGCTCGCGCGCGCGCGCACACACACACACACACACACACACACACACACATATATATATATATATATATATATATATATATATATATATATATATATATATTCTTGGCTTACTCAGTAAGCTTTTCTATTTCTGAATCTTATTGGTAAAGATCTTACCTCCTCTACTGCATGAAAGATTGAAAAGGAAATCAAGACGGAAAAGTGAAGCATGCATCTTTCTTCTTCTCATGCCAAGAATTCCGTGTCTTCTGGTTCTAATAGCCCCTAGAATTTCATAAACTCTTGAATGATGGGGGATAGGAATATTGTTTTGGGTGTATTTGGAGCACGCCGAGAGTCATCGGGACTCAGGGTACTGTTGGCGCATAAGTGTGGGGAAGGTCGAGAGGGCGATGTGTAGGATGAGCAAGGGTAGAGCTATCGGGCCAGACGAGATCCCGGTAGAATTCTAGAAGAGTTGGGGTAAGGCATGTCTGGAATGACTCTAGGTTGTTCAACATCATTTTTAGGACGAATAGGATGCCTGAGGAATGAAGGTAGATTACGATGATTCCGTTGTATAAGAATAAGAGTAATATAGAAAATTGCAATTACTATTAGGGGTATCAAGTTCCTACGTCCTACGATGAAAGTTTGGAAGAGGGTGGCGGAAAAGAGGACGAGGAGTGTGTCTATTTTCTAGAACCAGTTTGGTTTTATGCCAAGGCATTCGAATACGGAAGCCATCATTTGGTGAAGAGATTGGTAGAGGAGTATAGGTCAATGAAGAAGGACTTGCATATGGTGTTTATTGACTTAGAGAAAGCATACAATAAAGCCCCGAGAGAGGTTCTGTGGAGGTGTTTAGAGGCTAAAGGTGTGCTTGTTGCCTACATTAGAGTGATTAAGGATATATATGATGGAGCTAAGACAAGGGTCAGGACAGCGGGAGGAGACTTAGAACACTTCCCAGTTGTGATGAGGTTGCATCAAGGATCAGCCATTAGCCCGTTTTTGTCTTCCTCGGTGATGGATGCATTAACGCGACACATTCAAGGGGAGGTGCCGTGGTATATGTATTTTCGGATGATATAGTTCTGATTGACGAGACTCGAGAAGGTGTTAGAGACATACTAGAGGTTTGGAGGCAGACTCTTTAGTCTAAAGATTTCAAGATGTGCAGGACCAAGATAGAGCACTTGGAGTGCAAGTTTAGCGAAGTTACTCAGGAAGCGGACATGGGTGTAAGGCTTGATAAAAAATTCATCGCTAGGAGAGAGTTTCAAGTACCTTGAATCTATAATACATGGTAACAGGGAGATTGGTGAGGATGTCACGCACCGTATCAGAGTATGATGGATGAAGTAGAGGCTCGTTTCCAGTGTCTTGTGTGATAAGAATGTGCCGCTGAGACTTAAAGGTAAGTTCTACGAGGTAGTAGTTAGACCGACTATGCTGTATGGAGCAGAGTGTTGGCCAGTCAAGAACTCTCATATCCAGAAGATAAAGTAGCTGAGATGGGGATGTTAAGGTAGATATGTGGGCATACTAGGTTAGATAAGATTAGGAATGAAGTTATTGGGGATAAGGCCATATGGAGGATAAGATACGAGAGCGAGGTTGAGATGGTTCGGGCATGTTAAGAGGAGAAGTATAGAAGTCCCAGTTAGAAGGTGCGAGAGGTTAGCCTCAGTGGGTATCATAAGGGGTAGAGGTAGGCCTAAGAAGTATTGGGGAGAGATAATCAGGCGGGACATGGCGCAACTGGAGCTGACTAGGGACATGACCCTAGATAGGAGGGTGTGGAGGTCGAAGATTAGGGTAGAAGTTAGTAGGTAGTCGAACATTTCTCTTTGTCTTACTCAGTTCGCTAGTATTAGTGTTAGTATGATATCCTTTTATTCATTAATTGATATTATTACCTAGAATTTAACTGCTTTCTTGGGTTCAGTCTTATTTTTATCTTGTTGTTATTTCTACTTATTGCCATTACTTTTTTCATTCGTTCTCCATCCGAGGGTCTATTAGAAACAACCTCTTTACCCTTCCAGGTTAGGGATAAGGATGCGTACATCTTACCCTCCCCAAACTCCACTTATGAGAAATTACTAGATTTGTTGTTGTTGTTGTATTTTCCTTCCTTGCTTTCTTTTTTTTAAATTTATTTATTTATTATTATTTTCCTATTTTGTTGATGGGCTAAAGGGCTTTTACGTTGACAACTAATGGCCCAAAGGTCTTTATAGTAAAGAGTAAAAACTAACTAGGCTAGTCACTTTTTGAATCGAGTATTAGAATTTTAGCCATAATTTAAATTTTAATGATAAAATAGCCACTGGTCTGATTAAATTGACGTTTTTCCCTTTAACTAAAATACGAAACACAACTCCAACAATTAGTCCTGGAATTCAAACCTTTGACAGGTAGAACTCCAGTATATGTGCTAGAGTTCAAACTCCAGGAACAATTCTTGGTGTTTGAACCTTTACTAGTTCAAACTCCAGGAATTATTCCTAGCGTTTGAGTTATCGCAGACCTTCTAAAGGCGAAACTCAAGCAGTGTGTACTAGAGTTTAGACCTTTTGAAGGTGAAACTCCAGCATATGATATTGAAGTTCTAAACTGTTTACTCTCGGTTACCTGCATAATTTCTAGCATTATCATCATATTCAGTTTTTTGTCCCATGGCAATAGCTTCTCCGGATATGAAAATATTCAAGTTTGGTTAATGCAATTCCATATCAAGAATATAAGTTCTCAACAAGTTGAGACTTTATCACAAACCACCCGTAAACCTTTCTCTCTAAGTGTTCCAATGCAGACTCTAAATTACATTATCACGATGACATTATGCAGTCGAAACATGACAGTGATTGTGGACACAGAAAGTGATCTAACTTGGGTTCAATGCCAACCTTGTATATTGTGTTATAATTAACCAATAGCTCTCTTCAATCCCTCAATTTCATCTTCTTATCAATCAGTTGCATGTAATTCATTAGGCTGTCGAAAAGAATAGGGTATCAACCATATATGCTGGAATTTTACTTTTTAAAGTTTCGAACCCTGTGGAATTTAAACTTATAAATATTTAAAATTCAGTATTCGTTTTCAGAGTTCTTCCTTATTTTAGTTCTTTCTTATTTTAGGTAGGAGTATTTTTGTTGTATATTATATTATATTAAAAGAAAGGTAGTAAGCATGAGGTTAAGCCAAGTGGCGTATTAAGAAAAAAGCGATTTGACACTTTTAAAACAAAATTTAAATGGATTTTATGACAAAATCTAAGATAGATTAACAACATTAGGACAAAATCTAATCTAAATTGTTTAAGAAATGTTTCTATAATAAATTTTTTATTTAAGGAATATTCTCCCTTTAGTTTTGGTCCAAGTGATAAAAGAAAGGAGTGAATTTCACTTATTTACCTTCGAGATACATTTCAACTCAAGGCTTAGTTTATCTGATATTATTCCTTTAATTTGGGTTCTTATTTAATAGCAAAATATTCGGTTTGACTGCTGATGTTTGGTGTAAAAGATATATATTTCTATGTAAATCACCTCATATTTGACTTTTGTGTTATGAAATTGGGATGTTAATTGCTTCGATTCATGTTAAATTAAAGTGTTTTTATGTGTAGGAATGAGTCGGGAGCAATTGGGGGCGAAACGAGCAAGAAACAAGCCAAAACGAGACAAAAGCGGACGAAGAGGCATTGGGCGCTACAGGCAGCGCCTGGCGCCACCTGTGGCGTTGGAGGCAGAAGAGTGGAAAAAGGGTACTGGAGGCAGAAGAGTGGAACCTGTCCTAATTCGTCTAGAAGTCTACTATTTTCGACCCTACCCCTTCCCAACTCTTATATAAACCCATCCAAACCCAAGAGGGAGATATAGAAGGTGATTTGGGAGTCAATAACACTACGGAACATCGCACGGAAGCTTGGATCATCAGTTCTTCATCTTTGTCTAGTATTTTTATAGTATTTCAATACTTTATATTTTGATTGTTTTGAACATGAGTGGCTAATCATCCCTTGTTCTGGGGTTGTGATTAGCCATGAATATTGGGATTCAAAGTTAACGATTTCTTGATTATAATTCATGATTATATGGTTGTTTCTTCAATTCTATGCTTAATTGCTTAATTGTTTGGCCATCAATTAAGTTCTATCAACTATCTATGCTATGTTTGGGAAAACTATGTTTAGATTAGAGAAGAATTGAAGAAAGCATGTTCTTAACCTTTTAAGGGGGGTGGATTCGTGGTTAGGATAGGAATATACTTAATCACCATGCTTAATTGAATATCGTGTTTTTATTGCGTTCTTGATAAATTAATTCCATAGGAATACAGATGTTAATTTTTATTAAGAATAGGCAAATAGTATTTCGGAAGAAGGCTAGGAGTATGTTTATCGAGTAATTAGCAACCATACATGAATTATATGAACGGGAAGTTAATTAGAACACAATAGGATTGGTAAAATAATCACAACCCTAGAATATTTGTCCCCATTGATTTAACAACTCGTAATTTGATCTTTGATAATACTAGTTATAAATTAGAGCTGTAGTTTAGAATAATCCATCTATTGAACTCGAATTTTGCTTGTTTAAATAACAGTATTAGTCCGTTAGAAAGTAGTTAACTTAAGTCCCTGTGGGTACGATAACCTGGACTTACAATCCTATATTACTTGTCGACCGCGTATACTTGCGTGTGCGTTAGGGAGCAACAACTGCTATGATATATATGCAGCGTTATTATTTATCTATATTTATATTCTAAAATTTTATATTATTAAGAGAATGATAATTTACAATGTAGTTAATTAAAACGACATATTATGCATAAGCAAAATTAGGACAAAGTTAATAAAAGTTACAATGATCTTTTTTGAATTAATATATATATATATATATATATATATTATTAAAAGAATGATAGTGAAGTATGAGGTTAAGCCAAGTGGCATATTGAGAAATGCAACTTGCCACTTTTAAGACAAATTTTAAATAAATTTTAAGACAAAATCTCATATAGATTAACAAGATTAGGACAAAATCTAATCTTAATTGTTCAAGAAATGTTTATATATATAAAAAAAAAATATTTAAGAAATATTCTTCCATTAATCTTGGACTAAGTGACAAACGGAATAAGTGAATTTGGACTGATTTTCCTTTATGATATATTTCCAACTCAGAGCTTAGTTTGTGTGATATTATCCCTTTAATTTAAGTGATTATTTAATGGCAAAATATTTGTTTTGACTGATATGATATATATGCAGCGTCATTATTTATTTATATTTATATTCTAAAAAATTTATATTATTGAAAGGAGGGTAATTTGCAATGTGGTTAAGACAAGTGACATATTAAGAGTATGCCACATAGCAAAATTAGGACAAAGTTAATAAATTGCAACAATAAGAGGATAATTTGTTATGTGATAAAACCAAGTGGCAAGCTAATAAAAAGTCACTGAACAATTAGACAAAATTAATAATTAAGACTCAGGCGCTTATACTATGGTTAGGACCAAGAAACTTACTAGATAAAGAAAAATAAAATTTTTGATAACAAATTAAAATTTAAAAATATAAAATAAATATCGCATGTAGGTAATTTTACTAACAGAAATTAAAATTTCAATTTTTATCTTAAAACTAATAGAGAACGAGAGTTTAATTGCACGTAGTACAAAAGCAAATACTATAAGAAAACTCAATAGATTTGGAACATAACAATTAAAGAACTTATGTATTAATATTTTGATCATAGGTAAAATATTACTGTAATAAACTAATCAAATTTTGTTAGTAGGGAAGAGAACATATAAAGAGGAAAATAGTTATAGTGTAAGAATACTTATACTATGAATTAATTTAAATAATTAAATAATATAATATTATTGATAGATTTAAATACTAGAAGAGTTTCGAGTAAGAGGATACAGTGTAAAAATACATTAAATTTTAAGAATTTATTTTTCATATTTATCGATGAGTCTTAAAAGTATAATAATCAAGACATTAAGTCATTTGGTGAACTAATAAAAGATCATATGACAGTATAATAATATTAAGTGATGAGTAATACAATAACTATAAGCAAAGAACAAAAAGAGAAAAAAGTAGAAGGATAAGACATATTTGAATTTGAGATGTAAAATAAAGCGGTAGTAAGAATTTTAATAAAATGACATAATTTAATATGCTCGAATAAGACAGATCTCAACGTGACATGTTTAGTGGGCGTTTAGACATAAGAATTGTGAAATTTCAAAAAAAAGTGAATTTTTTTAAAGTGAAAATAGTATTTGAAAATTAGAGTTGTATTTGGATATGAATACAATTTGAAGCTGTTTTTGAATTTTTGTGAGTGATTTGAAGTGAAAGTTTTGAATGATTTGAACCGGTTTTTGAATTTTTTATGAGTGATTTGAAGTGAAGGTTTTGAAAAATAGCTTTTTTGGAGTTTTTAAAATTTTTGAAATTCATCTTCAAGTGAAAATTTGAAATTTTCATGGCCAAACAGTGTTTCCGGAAAAAAGTGAAATTTTCTCGGAAAATGTAAAACTTTTTATGGCCAAACGGGCCCTTAGTATTCTTTAATATTGACTGCAGAACGAAATGGAAGTAATAAAATCAAGGGATAATGTTGTTGCATATTTAAAAAGAAAAAATAATATGTTATCCACTACGAGATTTGAGAAATGATTTCATGTTCTTTTCTTAATTAGTATCTAATGATTATCTATAAATTTTATGTGAAAGTTTAAATACTAAGGTTATTTGCACATAAGCTAAATCATCTAAATCATAATTTGACATGATTGATGTCCGCGCATCGGTAAGTACTAATACTAGTTTTCACATTAATGAGTGACTATTTTGCCATTATCATACTATATTATAAGTATGAAGACATTAGTGTGATGTTATTTTACCAAAATATCCTTCAGAAACTGAGTGACCAAATTACCCTCTAAATTTACTCTCTAAATGACGTTTTTTTTCTTCAGTTTAATTCCCGCAATGGTTGATTAATTAATTCAATTAAAGAAATAAAACGGCTAAATGATTAACTCAAACCATTGGATAAAAATGTATGAGGAACCATTATGTTTGTTGACTCTTACAATTCTGAGAAATATTCATAAGTAGATACTAATCTCTCTTAAACACTTTGAGATATTCAAACGTCACCGGGACTGATTGAAGAAAAACAATACTTTAGGATATTTATAGAAGAAGACTTTGAAAAATCTGTTGCTGTTATCATACAAGTCACAACTTGCACTTTTTCAGAGTTGTTGTAAAGAAAATCTATGATGTTTCATTTATATCAGTTACCATATACATGTAGGTGTATAAATAATGCAAAAAAGCTCAATTCTCAATGGGTTTAATTCATCTTTTGATATTTCTTGTGTTTTTCTTCAGTTCAAAATTTTTATGGAAAAAATGGGGAAGAAGCAGGTGATGTTGACGGGGAATGAAGTAAACCAAATTATGCCTGTGTAATATGTGCCACACAAATTAAAGGTTAGTATTTCTTATTCTCTTTTCTTTTCCTCCTCAAGGTTCAATAGCTTTACTATTTTTCTTTCAAGGAGTTTATTCATATTTTTGCATTTATATGTACTTCCTTTTTTATGATGCAGTCTTTCTTTTGTAAGTATAACTTATACTTGCCAAATTTCATCGATAGGTTCCTTCTTTTTTTCCCTTAAATTATTAATCACGGCTGAAAAGTTGTGAAGAAATGAATTTAATTTAGTTTGCTAATTGGACTAGGCTTTTAGTTTGTGTTAATGTAATATCGATCAATGTAGAATGTATGGTATAAGAAAGCAAGTTTACATCTTTGAGAAATGAAATAATTTCGAATGACATGCATTAAATAGAGTAATAGGTAATTGGGGTTTTGGACATATGCATAGTTTTATTATTCCATGTAAATATATGCTTCTAAAATTAATTTATTTTAAAAAGTATTTTTAAAAGAGTTTTTTCAAAAAGTATTTTTGGTGCAAAACAGTTTATGTTTGACTTGTCAATTTGAAAAATACTTTTTAGTAGCACTTAGTGTTTGGCCATATTTTTAAAAAGTGCTTCTAAAGTCTTAAAAATACTTTTCAAAAAAATTACTTTTTAGAGAGAAACTATATTTTTCTGCTTCTCAAAAACTATTTTTACTTCTATAAAAATATTTTTTTCCTTCTAAAAATTGAGCCAAACACCTTAACTTTAAACACTTTTGGCTAAAAGGTATCAAAATTATGATCGGTTGTCCCATGAACCAAACTGCCCCTAGAAATGTAACTTTATTTTACCCAAGGACTATATAAGCTGTTGAAAAAGAAATGAAAGGACTATACATGGTCAGAGGTAATATAAAGGACAATTTTAAACATAGCCCAGTAGTTAAAAGGACCCATGTTGTCATTTCCTCTCTAGTCCCTTCTTCTCTGTGGTCAAATTTTCTGGTTCAATTCTACTCCGATGAATAAGATGAAAAAACCAGCGGATTCCGCCGCTACCGCCGGTGCTACGCCGCGGTCAGAACCTCCCGAGATACATTCCCAGGAATCGATATTTGTCAATCTCCGAAAACTCTCCGACGGCCTCTCTGCGTTCCAGCGATGCTTGACTGAGCTAGAACAACACATTGATTCCGTCCGGACCTCAATCGGCTCCTCTATGCTACTACTGCTAAACAATGAACAGTCAACTAATAACACTCCGTCAGCAGCGTCACTCACAGCCCCACAGCCAGAACCAGAACCAGAACCAGAACCATCTTGTGAATCTGACCCTTCTGAGGTGGAAGATGAAGATGAAGATGAAGATGAAGATGAAGATGAAGAGGAAGAGGAAGAAGAAGAGGAAGAGGAGGAGGAGGAGGAGGAGGAGGAGGAGGAGGAGGAGGAAGCGAAATCCCCTTGTTGTTCAGAGCTGGAAATCCTGTGCGAAACGATGAACAGCATTGGTCTGAAGGAATACATGATAACGCATCTCTCAGATATAAATGGATTGCGTGAACAAGTCCCTAAGGCATTGAAACTCTCGCCCAATCCTGCTAGGCTTGTATTGGAATGTATTAACAAGGGGAGAAGCGAGAGGTATGTTAATAGCTCAAGATCATTAGCTTCTGTATTGGCTTTGGAGTGCTTGTTGTTGGCTGCTGTTGAGAATGACAAAGGGGCTAAGGAAGACGCGGAGCAGGCAGCTTTAGCATGGCGGGAGAGAATGATTTGCCAAGGAGGTGTAATAAAGGCTCACGAAATGGATGCCCGAGGTTTGTTGTTGCTCGTTGGGTGTTTCGGGATTCCACAAGCATTTACAAATCTGGACATCAGATATTTGGTTACGGTTAGTGATGCCTGGGTGATTGCTGGTGCCCTCAGGAGATCAAGTGTTCTCATGGAAAAGATCCCAGAAATAATTGAGTGGATGTTGAAGCAAAATATAGTTGTTGAGGCCGTTGACATTGCCTATACTTTTGGAATGGAGGGGAGATTTAACCCTCGTAGACACTTGACATCATTTTTACATAACTCTGAAGTGTCATTATTGAACAACACTAAGGGTCTTGAACAAGGTATTACTGTGCGTTCAGATAAAAAGAAGCACTTGTCTCATCTGAAATCTGTCAGCGAATGTTTGGGACATCACAAGATTGATCCTTCGAAACTTCTTCCTGGGTGGCAAATTGATACGAGAATAATGAACTTGGAGAAAGAAATTGCTGAATTGACTATGCGTATAGGTGATCAGAAGATGACACAAAAGAGAAAAAATGATGAGATTGAGTCGTCATCTTCTGGTAGTTTCAGCAACAAAGAAACGAGACACTCACATTTTCCAAATCCAAATCCATGGCCACCACAACAACAAAGAGTTGTTAATCATGTTGATGATAGCAATAACACCTTATTAGGAAGTGGTGGAACTGCTGGCCACATTTATGGTTATTCTCTATCCCGATCAGTATTGCATGGAACTGTTGCAGGTTCAATACACGAAAATGTTGTTGGCTCACTGGCAGGACCCGTGGGAGGTGTTGTGGCCATGGATGGAGCTGGTGCAGGTAAATCAGTGCAAGGAGGTTCAGGTGTTGATCATACACCCGGGCAAATAGGAAGTCATATTGGTCAGTTATATGGATCGCATGGTGATGCAGCCGTGTATGACAAACTGGCCTCCCACAGCTATGCTTATATGCCATCGTCCTACTTGGAAGGCTCAAGCTCTACGGGATTGCCAAGCACCATACCCGGTAATGCTTATAGGCCAACACCATACACGGAAAGCTCTAAGGCGTTTCCAAACACCATATCTGGTGATGCCAATAGGCCACCACCAAATTTGAGAGGCTCTGCGGGGCTGCCAAACACCATGGCTGGTGACGCTTACAGGCCTTCACCATACTTGGAAGGCTCTATAGGGTTGCCAAACACCATACCTGCACCATATCAGTTTGCTGATACTGTTCCAGCAACTGAACTACACCGAAGCAGTGGCTCACGAGCAGTTGATCATGTTCCATCTGCTGCAGTTGCTCATCCTTCATCCTACTTGTACTGGAAGAGATAGTTTTGTGTTGGGCAGGCATTACTTTCTACCTTAGTTACCCTTCTTGTAATATAGCCAGTTTAGAAGTGATTTTGTGCACATAATCTCTTTTTCTTTTTAAAATTTATATTTCATGAGCTACTAAAAACCTCTGGCCAGTGTTCAAGGCTTAGCATAATGACGTCTCAATTCAACCTGGAAAAATGTCATATGTCTGGAAAGATTTAAAACTTACAATATAAAAAACCAGGCAAAAGTAATAAATAACTGATTAACTTCCCTTTACTTTCTCCTCCATTTCATTTCCACCAAACATGATCTTTTAACATTTCTTTGCTTTTACTTTCCATCATCCAGTCAAGTTGGTCACACTGGTCCCTGGGAAAATCCAAGGCCATGGATTTGATTCCTCAAACACGCGTCTTCCTCTTTTTCCAAGGGCGACATTCTTGTTTTTTTGCCCGAGATGAAATTAAATGGAGAAACATGGTTAGTGAGGATTCATATAGCTGACCCCACTTTGTGGGACTGAGTCGTAGTTGTTGTTTGTTGTTTTTATGATCTGTTCAATTGTTGACAGTCTATGTGGGCATGCACACTTGTATCCTGTTTGTCTCTCCATTCATACGGGTAAATGTTGGACCTGCATTTTATTAGCTGCTCCTTTGGTGGTATAAAATGATATACTTTTCTTGTATTTAGTTTTCAATGTGTTGAACTTTTTGATTTTCTTGTATGGATTGTCTGCACAAGGTTGTAACTTTTTGCTTGCTGCGAAATGTCTGATCTTTGGCCATTCAGCTATTCAGCCCAAGAATCTGAGCATGATTCTCATATTTATTGTCTAGAAGATACTTTTTTGTAGTTGACCTTCAACTTACGAGCCAATCCTTTTGACTTGAGATTTGGGAATTAAATTTTTATCTGTGTTTCATTGCTTAACTAGGTGGTTGCGTGTGTTATATTCTATTGCTGTGATGTAGAACGGCTGACGGTGATGTAGAATGGCTATGATGTAAAACAGCTAAAGGTGGTTGAGTCTGTTATATTCAATTGTTATTCTAACTTTGCTTCTTAGTTTATGGGCTGCAGATACAAATTATCTGGAAATCACATTTACAATTTGTTTTTGGTTTTGTATTTCATACTGCAGGTAGAGTTTGTCTTCATTAACATCTGTCAGTTTTTTTCTATGCAGTCCAGCTGTTGCAATGCACGCAAAAATTTTATTGCTCCTGAAGTCAAAATCTTTCTTAGTCATAAAAGCACCTTTTTATTTCCCGGTGGTTACAGAGGGGGAACTCCACCTGTGTGAGGTTGCTCACATTGACCGGTCCTAAGTAGACAACCAGCAAACTAGTCAATATAGTTGAATCCTTACATTACAAGATAAGACAGGCTAAAATGTATCGACATGGACATTGAAAATTTACATAGCTGATCTCAACTTGCCTGGGGTTGAAGTATAGTTGTTTGTTAGTTACAGGGGGGATTGATGGGCAAAACCTTGGCCTGAAGTGTTGAAAAAGCAATCTTTGACACCCTTGACCATCAAGCCCACCCTTTATGATGATGGTACACATTCCCACTAGTAAAATAATGTGTAGAAATCTATTCCTGTTGGTTAATTGGTTTTGGATTGTGTAGAGAAGACATGGCAAATATATTAAATTCACGCACTTTTAGATTTTTAATGGAAGTGATTGTGCTCTGTGTTATTTCCTGGTTTACTCAATGGCTGGACTCTTGATGATGAATCTTATGTGTGGAGGGTAGTTACTTAAATGGTTTGACTAGAAAGCTTCTTGCTTGTTAGAAACTTGAATGTTATTTGTTACTTATATAGTACTATCTTGTTGGTAATTTATTTTTTTGAGAATCTAGTATCTTGTTTAGTTATATATTTAATTTCTATAATATTCGGTGCTTCTTGCATGAGTTTAGCATATTTGTTGGACCTTTTTTTTTTTTCTTATCTGGTTAATGTATTGTCTGGTTTGCTAAGATCAAGAATAGTAGGTTTAGCTTTTTAGACATTTGACATTTATTATTTTTCAGTTGAGGATAAGGCAGCAGCGTGTATTTGGCACATTGATTTTTATTTTTTTTATTAGATCAGGGGAGGGGGTAAGGGAAAGTGCTACTGATGTTTTCTTTTCTTTTCTTTTGAGGGGCGGGGTTTTCTGCTGGATTGGTTGTACACCAGTGTATAAATCATTTTCATCTGGATGACTCAGGTTACTAATAGGGAAAGAAATTGCTTATTTATTCTGTTATTGGTGCGATTCATGGAACCGTCATTCAAACACCAGCGTATTTATTTGATTGTCTTTATCTCTCTACTATTAACCAGGATACCGAGTATATTAAATTTATTAATCAAGTGAATAAATTTGGCATGTCACATGTTTGTATAATATATTCCTCATTCCGTGCTGTGAAGCAGTTTTCCTTACTATTTGTTGTATATTGTATATTCGTTGGTCACCATTGATGGTTGGTTGGCGCGAATATGAATGAGAGAGCTCTGGTTCCTTCCTTTGGTAAGTACCAATAAATACATAGTCTTCACGTGTGTGTGCATTTTATAGGTATTTCTAGCTTCATGCGATGCTACAATTTTCCTGTAATTTTTGTTGTTTATTTGGTGCTGCAGGTACTAAAAGTCGCTTTCTGTTGGTTAGCAGTTTATGTTTGTTGGAAAAAATACGCATGAGAGAACTCGGGTTCCTTTCTATGGTAATAATCAATATATTTCATCGTGCACCCGCCTCTACTCCTTATAGTTTTGTATTGAATATACAGATCATACAGTGCCGCCCTTGATTTTTGTTGTGGCAAATCCGTGGCATTTCAAAAGTCCTTTTTCAGTGATGTAATGGGTGTAATATGATAAATCTTGACTGCTTGTTTCTCCCCCACTTTTTTTTTGTAATGGCAGTGCGTGCCAATGTGCAAGGCCTTGCTTTCTTGCTTTATCTCCCTCCGCCTGTTTTCAGGTTTGTAATAATATAGAGGATCAAAACTATCACAAATCTTATCTTCGACAACTCTCGTATAACTTCTTATTGTGTTTCCTGATCATTATCTAGTTCTTCATGATCTGGCTCTCACTGACGTACTATATTCTTGGTTTATATAGTGATTCACGAGACTATATTTGAGATTCTCACCAGATTTGATATGGCATAAAGCAAACAATTGTCCAGAGTTTGATCAAATGTTATTTGATGTAAATATCCCTGTAGCTTCTCAAGTTACCTGAGATTCCGAGCTTTTCTATTGAAGAGCCAAGTCGGTCAACCAAGGGCAGAACTGCCCTTTAGGTCAGTGATGTGCTTTTTTCCCCTGTTTTATCTTCATTTCACTCCTACGGCCTACCTATCTATCTCCTTCACCAGTTTCACCGAATGGCGACCTCTTCACCTTTCATTTCCGGTATGTCTGGTATTTTCTTTGCTTGTTCCTTTTCATTTTGCTATCTATCTTTTCTCTGGTATTCAATTTTGTTCATGTTGGACTAAACCAACCCATAGATACTGTTACATAGTGTGATATTGTCCCCTCGGCTAAGCTCAAAACGGATAATATCACACCATGTAGTATAGACACTATGTAAGAGTATAGACACCATGTAAGAGTATCTATGGGCTGGTTTAGCCCAACAACTATGTAGGTTCCCAATCTTTCTAGCTACTAATGGGGGACGTTATTTGCACATCCAACAATCTTACCCTCAAGCTTAGTTCCATTTGGCCTATTGCCACAATGGCCACTTTTCGAGATTAACACTCACATTGTTAGATATGACAAGCAAAGCCCGCAACTAGCTTCTTCTTGTGTGTGCGTCTCCAATCTTGTAAGGGTAAGCAAACCGAGACCCAATCACTCCGCCATCGCCATATTCTGCCGAACCTGGACTCTAATAACAGTTGTTGGGCTCAATCAGCCCGAAAATACTTTTAAATAGTGTGATATTATCCGCTTTGGGCCAAATTCCCAAAAATCCTTACTCCATTAAGAGATCTCTACACCTTATATTTAGGCTTCTAATCTTTTCAGTTACCAATGTGTCGCACACCCAATAATCTCTTCCTCGAACTAGTTTCTACGTGGCCCATCATGATCCACGGGTCTCCCACGAGATTCACTATGTGCCACCTTCCTCGTCAGAGTATTTATGGCAACGGAAGCCCGCAACTAGCTTCTTCTTGTGTGCCCGTCTCCAAGCTCGTAACGGTAAAGCAAATCGAGCCCCTCACCATCACTCTGCCATCGCCATGCTCGTCTCACCGAACTTGGGCTCTATACCAGATGTTGGGCTCAACAAACCCGCATATACTCTTAACATGGTGTGATATTGTCTGCTTTGGGCCAAGCCCGCATGGTTTTCTCAATCCGACAAGGACAATAAGTTTTCCTTTCAAATCTATTAGAACAATGAGTTTTCCAAAACCGTAAAAAATAAATCTTCCCCTTGACTTGAATTCTCTTCATCAACAGGAACAACGTCTCTCTGCCTTTCCCTTAGCCCTCGCAAGGGCTCTACCCATTATTGCACACATCACTCAAGTCTAGGCAGTGCCTAAACTTGTTAAGAGACCCAATCTCGCTATAACACCAATCCATCGATCTGCTTCTGCCCTCGAAATTGCTTCTGAATAGCTATTACACTCAAGCACATCAACGGTCTTTGCAACTAACAAAGCAAATCCCATATAATTTGTATATCCGAGAAGATTTTCATCAACTACGTTTGCCAACCTGTGCGGTCGGTTAATCACTCTCTTCTCTCTGCCTGTTGCAATGCTATATGGTTGATGTTGCACATGTGCATTAACATTATCATCTCGATCAATATTTTGCACCTCCCCCACTTTCTCAACTTCTGAACTACTTGGTTGAGTTAGTGGAGATTCAATTTCTAGCTCAATGTGGTCACTGGCACCATGATTTGTTTCTGCTATTGCTTTCTCCCTCTGATTGTCCAGTGAGGTAGATTCATTGAATGTCACATCCCTACTGATAATTAACCCTGGAGTCCTCTGATTTGCGCACCACAACCTATAACCTTTCACTCCAGTTGCATACCTTAGAAATATGCATTTCTTTGCCCTCGGCTCAAGTTTGCCATCCAACAGTGTTCATTGTGTTGTTTAATCCTTCGGGTTTGATATCTTTTTTCTTTTCTTTTCTGGATTTGCTTGTTATGTGAATTCCAGGTTCTTTCTGTACATGCATGACATCTATGTGTACAATCTCAAAAAAAAAAAAAGAAGAAGAAAAATCCCATTTCACATGCATCCTCTTGCTCTTCCGCGTAGGTCAGAATTCAGACGTAAAATTAAACAAAAATTACCCAACACATGCACCATTATATCGTGGACAGTGTGGATGTTTAGCTTTGACACTGCAAGCTGCTGGGAAGAATTTTCCACTTCTTTTTCTCCTTCATAGCACAGAGACAGGGAGAGAGTGAGAGGTTTGTGGAGTTATCGCGAAGAGTAGGGGCGTCGCCTTGTGTAGGGGTCTCACAATTAAAGGAATGTTCTTTTGCTTCTATTAAATACTTTCAGATGATGGATGAATTATGCACTTGTATGTGTGTATACATACTTCTGCAATATGTCAATCTGTGCCTTCAAAATTTGGGAATTGGATATGGTCTTCTAACCTCTATTTTTATAAGATGTTATATCTGAGATACACCGTGTAAATGATAAATTGATAATTGCCAAGCATGGTAACTTCAATCTCAGCAGCATTAAGTTGCCAGGTTGTTATATAGATACTTTATATGTTATCCTTTAAGGATAACAAGGAGGACTAATTAGGAACTTAAACCTCATTCTTCATGCTCTATCTTTTTTAGTGCCACATTTAACAAAAAGCATGGGAAGCAGCTGTCTAGAGATGCCCATTATCTACATTTTAAATCCCTTATTATATTTTTCAATTTGTGTCATTAAACTCCAACTCTTAAACCATAAATAACTAAGATATCTGCTTCTGTCATTTAAATCAAATTAGAGGGGTAACGATGCACATTCACATAAACCGATGCATAAAATTGCACCACTCCATCTTTTGGAAAACTCAGATTTTATGCCCTATTGTGGGGATACACCACTTTAATTCCAAAGCTTCACGATTTCAATAATTGTTTCTCAACTGTATCGTCTGCTTTGTCAGTTAAAAATATGCAGTATTTTGTAAATAGAAGTCAATGAAGGAAAGCAGATCAATAATAATGCTGCAACTCTAAGCTTCTGTTCAAGTAGCTGCAATTGAGAAATTTTTATATATATCTCTTTCTCTCGCTAGAGTTTTCAGAAAGGTCTCCCAGTTTATCTTCAATTTTTGGTGCATGAATGCCTCCGGCTGGTTGTGTTTCACTGTAGATATTTGTTTCCATTAAACCCCATGTATCTGGCATTCTTATAGTGCTTTGATTGCTTAAACTTAAGCAGGCTGAAAAGAAGCTGAATGCAATATTGAGTATGAACACCTCTTGTATATGAAGAAATTGCCATATCAAAGTGTTATACCTTTTTCCTTCTTTTAATTGGAAGATAATTTTGTTGCTGTGTAAATTAGACATCTTGATTATTTTGTTGATGAGTATACTAACTACTAAGAGGCATGTGATCTTTGTTGTAGAAGTAGTGCATGTTCTATGTGATATATTATACTTGCATGTTGAGTTTGTGATATGACTAACCTTACATATTAGAGGTCAAAGTTTCATACATCTGCTGGACCTTTCTTAATTTATTACTGTATACCATGACAGGAGCAAAGGAAGGTCTCTTCCGCCTACGAGCATTTGTATGAAGAAAGGAGTCTCATACAAAGGGTTGGAAAGAAGGCTTTTTTCGTTTGGTTGGAACCAGTCTCGTCGTTTGCAGTCCTCTTTTTCTTCCTTCTAACACAACCTATACCCCGAGGAAAAAGAAAATAGAATCTTTCTGTTGATCATCTCTATTTTTGAGGCCTGAGGTCAGACCAGTGGAGCCATTTTTATCTACATGAACTTCTTTCCCCCTTAATCCTGCTAACCACTTTGGATAACTCATTTATGCAAGCATCGGTATGGAAAGCTCCAGAATTAATATATCCAACGTATTGCATGTGGATGAAAGACTTGCAGCAGGTGGATAACAACAGCATTCTACAATTTAATTAGTTTGGAGGACAACATTATTTTTTAATTTAATCGTATTCTTGTTACCTCTTTTTTCAGGAAATTCTCATTCTTCTAAAACATTCAACCTGTGAAGAAAGATATCTTTCACAGAGAGGCAGTGATGGTTTGTTTCCTGGACAATAAATTGCCTCTACTTCAGAAAGCGTCATCGTATTAATTCTGTCGAGGATTCAAATTAAAGCAACACTTTCAAGTTGGATTTAGTGGCGAGCTTTTGCAGAAATGGAAGGACTTGCAGTTTAGCTGTTAAACGGGTATGTTGATGACAAGAAACTTTTCACTGTGCTTGAACAAACCACAAATGATTTTCATCTAGCACTTGTTGATACTGCTTAGGCAATGCTTGTAGGATAAAACCTCTGGTTTCAGCAAGTTGATAGAGAAAGATTATAATGCTCATTATCTTCATATGAACTAAAGCCGACTTTTGGTCATCTTGCCAGTTTGATGAGGAAACTCTGCCTGTCTCATTGTACTCTTCCTTTCTGTTCAAGGTTCTGTAACATGGGTCTGAAGATAATTTATGCAGATAGAAGAGACTGTCTAACAAGTTCAGCTTTCGGATCAGGATCCGAAAATTAGTTTTGTCGTCATTTCTGGTGTTGCTTTGCCTGTGCAAATGTCGAATGTCTGTGGGCTATGAAGACGTCAACCAAATCCTTGTTAGTGTATATTTGCAGATGTGTATATTTATGTTAATGTGTCTACACCAAGTAACTATTCAAAGCACCAAAAAGTTAATAAATTGACGGGCCATGCGCATCTAGTTAAGTAAAAGAATGAATAAAACATAAAATAGGCAAAATTTAAGGAAGATTTTTATAAACATAGCAGCAATAGCTATTTTACACGCATGACAACCAAACAATTATATTCTTAGCAGGCACTTTTAGACCATTTACCTATAATCACACACCCAATGCAATTATTTCCTTAATGAAAACGTTCCTAGTACTTTATAACACGTTTTCCCTACATTCTCTTGTAACCAATCCCTATCATATTTAAATGGTAATATGTTTTCCTATTTTTCAGGTGGAAGCTAATTAATTTCATAACAGATTTTCTACTTTCCATACTTGGATCTTATTACAAGAAAAAAGAGTACATGTTAACATGTACCTTTTTATACAACCTAAACTCTAGTGAAAGTATACATCTTTATACTTTGAAAAAATAAAATACATATGTTTCAAGAAAAATATAATGTATATTTGAGGTATATATGCATTATAAACCATGTAATTTTATATCATGATTATACCAGGGGTTGCTTTTTTATTAAAAATATCTAAAGTATGTTATTACCTTAGTATATATATATAGGATTTTCCATTAAAAAGGTATATTCTTAAAAAAAGTCGCAAAAAGTATGTTCTTACATTAATATTATATACATGGGGTTTCTAAAAAAAATATATTATACCGGGTATATGTAAATATAATACCTTAATACCATTATAGCATATATTAAATTATACTATGTATATTAATACATCAGTATACCTCTAAATATGAATTACACCAGGAATATATAATATTATATTTCAATACAAATATAATATAATTGAGTTATACCATATATATTACCTTTTCCCCTATATTAATACAATATAGTATACACAGAATTCCTCTAAAAAGTTATACCAAATATATAAAAATGAATAATTGAATATATAGTATTAGTTTCATGATGATAGTGAATAAAATGAGTGTAACGGTTAAAAAAGAGAGAGAAATGTAATGAAAGATATGAGAATATAACTAAATTCCTAATTTAAAATAGGAAATAGAGATAGTGTGTCTGAAAAGACAAATACAACCAAATCTCTCTATAATAGTCTCGTTGTTTCTATATTTTTTGGTTGCTATAGTGATGTGTTGTTATAAAGAACATATATTATAACATAACATAAGAATCGATTCTGAAAAAACTTGACTTTTATGGTGAATGATTATTATATAAAGATGTTGTTCTAATTGTATCCCATAGTTTGTGCGTTTTGGCTGCTCATTAATTACGTTTATAATCTCTACCTGCCGTTAGTGTAAAAAAAATTGCTATTTATGTAATAAACAAAGAGTAGTATTACTTTCTTAAATATTTTTTAAAAAGTGACCAGCTGTGTAACTTTTTTCTTTTTCTTTTCCCCGACCAAGTCGAATTTTGTGTTAAGGTAATAAGGTCCAATATTTTGGAGAACAAAACCTTTCTCTCAACTTTGCTCTTTATTCAAACAAGAAACGCATTTGTTCCAATCGCTTTAAAAAATAACAGTTAAACGCAAAACTGGTTTTGACAGCCACTTTTTTGACAAAACAAGACTTAATAATTAGGCTAAAGTTCAAGTCATTTTACAGGTTCTCATTGTTGCATGTTAGTAAGAGGTGTTACCAAATTATGGAGAAACGACGATTAATCTATTTATACTATATTAAAAGCACGAAGATCGTTAGCGTAATATTGTTCGTTTTTTTTATCATTTAAAAATAAAATTTATATTAGACAAAATAGTAATTCAACTTATTTTCCTAATATTTAAAAATTAATTCCTTATTAGAATTATGTATGAAGTCTTAATATTTAAGAGTTCAAAATCAATTAAGATTTTACCTTATTTAAATTATTTATATAACAATAAGCATTCCATATTAAGTTTTTAACATGTAAAATTCTATTAATTAAACGCTTTAATAAACTCACCCAACACATGCACGTTCAATGGTGGTAAGATATATAGTGGAACATCATGGAAACCATTTGGGCTAATTGATTTTTTTTTTATTTAAAAATAATTTTATTTTATATGAATTATTTATTTATTTTAGCAACGTGACATAGTTGTTAATTTTTTCATGTTACAATTCAATTTACCACTTTAAAATTAACTAAAGTTATATAATTTTATTTATTAAAGCGAACCAAACTCAAACATGATTAACATTTATCATTTTCAGAAGCTCATATTTTTAAATAATTTTTATATTTATAATGCAAATGTATCTTTTGAATATATGTTATGTTACTTTTAAAAACCTTATTCTTGTTGATATAAAGTACACGCGCATCGTGCGTATCCTATGACTAGTATACTATATTAAAAGCACGAAGCTCCTTAGCGAAATATCGTTTGACTTTTTTACCCTTTTAAAATAGAATTTATACTAGACAAATTAGTCATTTAATTATTAATCTATATTTAGGAGTTAGAAATTCATTAAAATTTAGTTATGAAATCATTTCTTATTGAAATTATGTACCTAAAATTTAGGATTTTAGAACCAATTACAATTTTATATTAACTAAATCATTTAAAAAGTCAACTATTTGAGACGTTAGTACAAAAATTGAATACGTCTTTTTGCAATAGTTCTATATAGCAATTTTTTAACATTTATGAATAACTTTTTTGAAGAACATTAACACTCTGATTATGTGGTAAATCCATGTGAGACTAATAGTGATAACTACTAAATATATAGGCAAATTCTACTCTTTTTTTAAATTTTGTCCTCTTTATTCAATCTAAATTCTATGTCACGCCCCGACCTCAGGAAGCGCGACCGGCGCTCAACCGAGATACCTTGGGCGAGCAAGCATGCTAGATGCCTTCTACCAAACCTTACCCATTAACAATATAAGAATCAACACAAGTGATAGACATGAGAAAAATCAAGTATTCCTCATTCTTTTTTCATTACTCAAAGGATATTCATTTATGATTCCCAAAATATTACAAGTTTATAGATGTAATGAAAAATATGTTTGCCAAATACCAACATTTTTAGTTTATTTTCCAACATCGAATACCACCCACAACCTATCTACAAAGCCTCTAAGTACAACAGAAGTGAAGAATGAAAGTGCTGACAACAAGGCCCCTGTTGTACCTCAAAGCACAAAAATACAATGTCAAATGACATAAAGCCCGGAATAGAGTAGGGCTCACCAAAACCTACTGAACAGAGAGTGACTACTAATGAGGACCAAAGCTGCCCGCTGATGAACCACCTGCATCCATTGAAGATGCAGCGCCCCCAGCAAATGGGACGTTAGTACATGTGAAGTAGTACTAATATGTAAAGCTAAATATTCTCTTTCAAAATAGAACGCAAATAATAGAAGGGGAAACACCATAGAGCAACCAGTAACAATCAATAATATTCAAATGCCAAGTTAAAACATAATAATTTTCAATATACGAAAAATATTATATATTTTTGGTTGGGAGATCATTAGCACCGATATACCACCGTATTTTTAGCACGGAGTCCGCTCACGCCCGATCGGCTTGGCCATCTCCCCACGAACAATGTGGTGCGAAAGAAGGTGTTACCAAGAGTAGTACCACCATGTGCGCAACATGGCGTCTGATCTCCACCCGATCGGCGAGGCCGCCTTCCCACATATGCAGTGTGGGTTGACTTTCCAATTCACAGCTAATATCAACCCCATCCCAATTAAGGGGAATAACCAAAATCACATCAATATTTCAATCTCTTCCTAAACAAGAGGAATAATCACAATCCACCCCTACACCGGCACGTGTAGTTTCGGGTATGGATCTTATGACCTACCCTTCCTCGGTTTGCTAATGATACTCCCAAAAATATTTTTGGTTTGCACACGAGGAAAACAAAAGCACATATATTTATATTCACCTCATTACCTTTCACACTATATATAGCCTCATTAATACCTTCAACCGTTCATAACATTATTATAATTCTATTGGCTCTCTTGGCCATACTTATGATTCCTCATCCCAAGGCACGATGGCCGTATCTTATATTCTACACTTTCATTTCTTTACTTTCAAGGATCATCGACATAAGTTCATTAGTAATGAAGACTTTAAACTCAATGGATTTCTTTCCAAGAAATGGAGTAAAATGATTGGCAATCGAAGTATAAGTTAAAATCATAAACAAGTAACACATCACTTAATCTTGAAATACATTTCCCCAAAAGGGCAATACACAATTTCAACTCATGAATATATATAAGAGCTAAAGATACATTGAAAATACTTACAAAGCATAATATTAGTTAAAACAATCACGTTTGGGCACAAATATAACTCTCATTATTGGCATGGTGGCCTCATTTTCCATCTCCAACCGCCTTCTTTCACTTTCAAGCATCCTTATAGATTATCAACAACAAGGCATTTTAACTCAAGACTTAGGTACACATATAAGCGATTGGAGTTTTGGACGCATAGAGTATTCTTCCCAAGTTAAGCATAATGGACTTCCATTTGAAACACAACTCAAAGCCATAACATTTTAATACACATATCATTTTTGAACACACTCCCGAAGAATAACATATTGTGATAGGAATATTCGGAACACATTGTGAATACATAATTCTCGACACTTGCTTACTCGGGACAATCGAATTTATTGGGAACAACTCGGAACATGGGAATAAGGTACTTGAGCCATCAATACTTGAAAACTTACGAGAACATCATGGAATTAAATTCTAAGAGAATAGTTTAGCCAACATACCTAGAATTTGCCCCTTAGTGGACATACCTCTTATAGTGAGACTCTTGAAAATCCAAACTTGTAGTGTTCTTGACCAATTTGAGAATTTGAATGAAAATCTATAGATCTTCAAGATTAATCCTAGTTAATATAAGTTTTTAGGAGTAGTAATTACCTCAAAATTACTCAAAAATATTACCTTGGTTCATGGTAGGGAAGTGTTGACTGATTCCCCTTGATATGCAAGCCCTAGCTCAAAGAAATGACTTGGCCCCTCTCTCTACCTAGCCTTGGCTATTTATAGGGCTCCTATGTGCGCGGCCGCGAACCTGGGAAACTGATCGCGCATCGGCCGTGCACACGAGGCAGAAACCCCCTTATATGTGCGGCCGCGCATTCTGGGCGCACATATGGCATAGGTCTGGTAAAATGGCCATCACTTTCTGTATACATATCCAAATGACAAACGGTTTGATGCGTTGGAAACTAGACTCACAGGGCTTTAATTTGATATGTATATCACCACATAAGGCTTTATATTGTGGGGGTTCCATTCATTTGAAGTCGGGTCTTGTGCTAATTGAGACATCCTTTCCACTTAATGTATCCAACTTGTTCCACACAAATTCTTGCCATTCACAAAACTCCTTAGTTAAACACCTTAAACATAAATTTTCATATCAAAATGATGTGGTTCTATCCCATGGGTCTCCTTTAATACTCGAATATGTTATTCCCAAATACCGTTGGCACATTTTAAGATCTTAAATCATTAGAAAATTTTAGCGGGGGCCTTACATTCTCCCCCGCTTAGGGTCATTCGTCCTCGAATGAGGGTTAGAGTGCGCCATAGACACCTAATGTGACTTAAATCTTTATCAACACACCAAAAGCTCCAAAATTTGGCTAACTCTCCAAATTTCTAGAAATTTCGACAGAGTTTCTCCTGTATTTGGGCCTATCCACCTGTCAGAGAGCGCCAAAAACCACTCTTAACAACACATCCACAACTCAACAAAGCATCACAATATATATCAATAACACCAATCTCAACATTAAAAGCATTGCATTAACAAAAGTGGTATTTTGAAATGAACTGTAAATATTTAAATCATAACACATAGAAAGTACCCTTCGAACCGCAACCATTTGGTTATACAAACAAATGGGAATATTTTCTTTCCACAACATCCTCGGCCTTCGAGGTAACCTCCTCGACTCACGGACTTCGCCGTAGCACATTAACGGAGGCAATCCCAACTTCCAGACTTATCTAACAAGGATGACAATTAGATATCCCTCATAAGTCAATTACCCATTAACTTCACCTTCCATAGTTTCCACTGGAGCGACTGACAAAGGATTTCTAACTACCTTCTTAGACATAGACACATGAAACACCGGGTACATGGAGGACAATGATGGGGAAACATCATACTCTTAGTTTGATCTATTTCCTTCAAGATTCCATAAGGCCTAATGTGACTACACCCACTTTACCTTCCTTAAAAATTCACCTAATATCTTTAATGGAGAAAATTTTGAGAATATCCCGTTTATTCCTTCAACTCTAAATCTCTACGTCGAACACCCAAACTAAACCTTTGGCGGCCTTCAACAATTATTCTAAGATGTGCTAGCCTGAATATGACCATAAAGTTTCCTACCCAATATGTTTAATCATTGAATGATGCTTCTTCTTTGACATGTTTAAACCTTCAACCGTCGTAGATTTAATACAAAGAGAAACAACGGGGTTTCAAAATACATGAAGTTGCGTTACGCTCTTAACAATATTTGACACAAGGAATCTATTCCACAAGCCTACGAAGTTGAAAAAGAGGTTGAACACTTGTGAGATTATTATCATTCTGACAGTTTTACCCTTCCCCATAGTTGATCCTACATGAGAGGACTAGAGATACAATAAACTTGTCTTTCAAATCGATATGCTCATGATATGTGCCAAAATATGAAACATCTAATTCAACCTTTTACGAGTGAAACCATGTAGTTAGAACATCATAATATTGGGATTAAGTTATGCATTCGGTCTTGACGGAGAGCCTATTAAGAATCCTTATGGGAAAGGAAGTGTTACAGCAACACATGGAAGGACGCGATCTCTCACAGTTATCCAACAAGTGTCAGCAAACTAGAACAATGAATTTACTAACTGAGTAACACAATCAAAACATGTTGGAGAGGTGGAAAGAGAAAGTGAACATTTGTTATGAGTTGGACATATTTCTGCCATAATAACTCTCAAGCTGCCATACCAGGCCACTTCATGAGCAACTACAATACTAGGAACAAAGTGAGCTACTTACTGCGGAATAATCTAAGTGGACATGAAATTCATACTGAGATGGGCGAATAATAAATATTCCTATGCCGAATTTGTGAGAAATCCCAAATTTCCAAGAAACTTTATCCAGATGAATGACCATTTCAGTTGACATGTACACATATGATAGGTGCTGAGATATGCTCTTAGGTTACTAGACAGTGGAAAAGGTTTATGATAATGCTCACAAAAGGGAGTAAAGTGACTGTTCAAACCATATGAGTCACGTGCACGGGAGAAAGAGACTGGCTCAAGAAAGATCTTGGCATTAGGCTGCCTTACATTAGATTCGATACCATGTAGATAAACATTATGGTAGTGCGTGCACAAGTACAAGTGAGCAGGTGTTATCCATTTGAATCAGAAGGTTCTGTAAGAAATTCATCAGGTATAGTCCCCTGTTGAGAATATTAGGGAAGCAAGTGAGAAGTATTAGCCTAGGGTTATAACCCAATTGAAGGAAATCATTATTAGTACTCAATTTTTCAAGAGGTTGTATATATAAGGAATTGTGATAAAGAGGCTTCACAAATGATAGGTCTCGTTCAAAGAGTAGATACACAGAATGGCTCATAAAGTTGTTTTGATTCTATCCCAATTTCCATAGCAACATAGGGAATGACATATGACAAAGTGGAACCGGGATCAGTAAGGGCATCTACATCATGAGATTGGACAGTCGATATACCTGTAACCATATCTAGAGAAGCCTCCGACTTTTGATGCTTCCTCATCGCATAAAACCTGCTGGGCCCTCCCGAGCTCTTGATACCACCCCTAGCTGCTCCATGCCATGCGGGCGCTATAGTGCCTTGAGTTGAGGGAGGCGCTGTGGATGTAATAGCTGCAGAACTGGATGGCTGTGTCGCACCCCTGCCCATGCTCTAGCGAGACGAATGACAATCTCTCTGAATGTGACCCCTCATACCACACTCGTAGCATATATTGGTACCATAGTGACATACTCTCGAATGACATCTCCCACACTTCACATAACGGGGAAGAGGTCCGCTAAACTGACTCGCCTCACTGACCTGATATTCACCCTTTTTGCATACATCATAAGCATCCCCTTATCCTTTCTCCAGGCCTCCAATGCATGAGTAACAAACCCTGTAGCGGTTTGTTGTGTGGGTGTTTGGAATATCCCAAATCTGCCACCCCTAACATGCTGTTGAGCATACTCACAACACGACGCCAAATGTTCATTCCCGCACATCGGGAAGACTGGGATGGGTGTACGCAACCTAGGACACTTGTTCTTCTTGTGCCCCCTCTTTCCACAGCCATAACATATTTCAAGAGTCATCCAACATGTTCCCAAGTGATGTTTCTTGCAAATCAAACAATCCGGTTCATTAGCATCAACAACCCTCTTTCGTTTCTTAGATTCTCTCACCACACGATCCATTGGTGCGGTGACATTGGTAGGAACAAGAACACTCCCCCTAGAAACAAGTTCTTCCAATCCCTCCACGGCTTGACACATTCTCCCAACGAACTCTTGTGCAATCTCCCCCAAATTCAATGGCGGGGTCATTCCCCCATCGCTGCTTCGAACTCGTAGATTACTCATCTGGAAAATGAGACATGACGAGGAAATTAACCTCCTATCTTGAGCTTTATCGCACGGTCTGGAGAATCAAAGAAGGGTGAAATTCCTAAATGTCCAAGTAGCCTCCTCATTATAATATGGTCGACAACACACCGATAATAAGGACTATACTAGACACAGCTCCGAGACATCCTAGGATACTTTAAAACCTTAGGCTTTAATACCAAGTTTGTCACGCCCCGACCTCAGGAAGCGCGATCGACGCTCAATCGAGATATCCCGGCGGAGCAAGCCTGCTAGATGCCTTCTACCCAACCTTACCCGTTAATAATATAAGAATCAATACAAGTGATAGACATGAGAAAAATCAAGTATTCCTCATTCTTTTTCCATTACTCAAAGGATATTCATTTATGATTCCCAAAATATTACAAGTTTATAGATGCATTGAAAAACATGTTTGCCAAATACCAACATTTCTAGTTCAATTCCCAACATCGAATACCACCCACAACCTGTCTACGGAGCCTCTAAGTACAACAGAAGTGAAGAATGGAAGTGCCGGCGATAAGGCCCCGGCTGTACCTCAAAGCACAAAATACAACGTCAAATGACATAAAGCTCGGAATAGAGCAAGGCTCACCAAAACCTGTTGAATAGAGAATGACTGCTAATGAGGACCAAAGCTGCCCGCTGATGAATCACTTGCATCCATTGAAGATGTAGCATCCCCGGCAAAAGGGACGTTAGTACATATAGAATAGTACTAGTATGTAAAGCTAAATGTTCTCTTTCGAAATAGAACGACAATAACAGAAGGGGAAACACCATAGAGCAACAAGTAACAATCAATGATATCCAAATGCCAAGTTAAAACATAACAATTTTCAACAATATGAAAAATATTAGGTATTTTTGGCTGGGAGATCATTAGCACCGATATACCACTGTGTTTTAGCACGGAGTCCGGTCACGCCCGATCGGCAAGTCCATCTCCCCACGAACAATGTGGTTTGACAGGTGGTGCAAAAGAAAGTTGTTACCAAGAGTAGTACCACCATGTACGCAACATGGCGTTCGATCTCCACCCGAATGGCTAGGCTGCCTTCCCACATATGCCGTGTGGGTTGACTTTCCAATTCACACCTAATATCAACCTCATCCCAATTAAGGGGAATAACCACAATCACATCAATATTTCAATCTCTTCCCAAACAAGGGGAATAATCACAATCCACCCTTACACCGGCACGTGTAGTTTCGGGTATGGGCCTTATGACCCACCCTTCCTATGTTTGCTAATGATACTCCCAAAAATATTTTTGTTTTGCACACAAGGGGAAAAAAATCACAAATATATTATATATTCACCTCATTACCTTTCACACTATATATAGCCCCGTTAGTACCTTCAACCTTTCACAACATCATCATAATCTTATTGGCTCTCTTGGCCATATTTATGATTCCTCATCCCAAGGCACGGTGGTCCTATCTTATATTCCACACTTTCATTTCTTTACTTTCAAGGATCATCGACATAAACATCAACATATAAAATATTCCAGAAATCACAACTTTAAGTTCATTAGTAATGAAGACTTTACACACAATGGATTTCTTTCCAAGAAATGGAGCAAAATGGTTGGCAATCGAAGCACAAGTTAAAATCATAAATGAGTAACACATCATTTAATTTTGAAATACTTTTTCCCAAAAGGGTAATACACAATTTCAACTCATGAATATATATATATATATATATATATAAGAGCTAAAGACACATTGAAATACTTACAAAGCATAGCATTAGTTAAAACAGCCACGTTTGGGCACAAGTATAATTCTCATTATTGGCACGGTGGCCACACTTTCCATCTCCAACCCCCTTCTTTCACTTTGAAGCATCCTTATAGATTATCAACAACAAGGCATTTTAACTCAAGACTTTAGGTGCACATGTAAGCGATTGGAGTTTTGGACGCATGGAGTATTCTTCCCAAGTTAAGCATAATGGACTTCCATTTGAAACATGACTCAAAGCCATAACATTTTAATACACATATCGTTATTGAACACATTCTTGAAGGATAACATAATGTCATATGAACATTCGGAACACATTGTGAATACATAATTCTCAACACTTGCTACTCGGGACAATCGAATTTATTGGAACAACTCGGAACATGGGAAATAAGGAACTTTAGCCAACAATACTTGAAACTTACGAGAACATCATGGAATTAAATTCTAAGAGAGTAGTTTAGCCAACATACCTGGAATCCGCCCCTTAAAAGTACTACGACGTTCCACCACACTAAATAACTTCAATCTACAATAATGCAACACAATTGCACCAATACTAGTAAGATATCTATACTTTAAGTCATTTAGACTTTTTATCAAACATCTAGTGTGCATATCTTTCTACAATCTCCTCGAATGGAATTTCTTCACCTAACAACCACCTTCCACACCCATGATTCACCTCACAATCGTCTCTAGGCTATCCACAACTTCTATTAGCACATGCATACCCAACAATTCACTCCTAACCCATAAATCTTATAAATTAATTTATTTTACAATCTCTACAACACCAACACAACCTAGGTTAGGCATTTGTGGCTTCCAATCACCATTCTGTAAGTCCTAACACATTTTTCATACATAAATAATCACCTTGAATTAGTTAGAGATAGTGGACATACCTCTTGTAGTGAGACTTTTGAAAATCCCAACTTGTAGTGTTCTTGACCAGTTTGGGGATTTGAATGGAAATATATGGATCTTCAAGATTAATACTAGTTAATATAAGTGTTTAGGAGTAGTAATCAACTCAAAATTACTCCAAAAACATTACCTTGGTTCATGGGATGGAAGTGTTGGACGGATTCCCCTTGATATGCAAGCCCTAGCTCAAAGAAAGACTTAGCCCCTCTATCTACCCGGCCTTAAGGGTATCTATAGGGCTACTACGTGCGCGGCCGCGAACCTGGAAAGCTTACCGCGCATCAGCCGCGCACACGAGGCAAAAACACCCTTATATTCGCAGCCGCGCGTTCTGGGCGCGCATATGGTATAGGTCTAGTAAAATGGCCATAACTTTCTGTATGCATATCCAAATGACAAACGGTTTGATGCGTTGGAAACTAGACTAACAGGGTGTTAATTTGATAGGTATATCACCGACTAAGTCTTTATGTTGTGGGAGTTCTATTCGTTTAAAGTCGGGTCTTGTGCTAATTGAGACATCCTTTCCACTTAATGTATCCAACTTGTTCCACACAAATTCTTGCCATTCACAAAACTCCTTAGTATGTTCCAACACATCTTGAACATATATTTTTATTTCAAAATGATGTGGTTCTATCCCATGGGTCTCCTTTAATACTCGAATACGTTATTCCCTAATACCGTTGGCACACTTTAAAATCTTAAATCATTAGGAAATTTTAATGGGGCCTTACGTTCTAGACATTAGCCTTGTAATCCTATTATTTTTTAGGACAGAATACTACATGTTATAAAACCTACGTGATTACCTTTAGGAATCCTATTAGTATAATTATTTTCAGGCATAGATATATAATACTACATGTTAGCATGTAAAACTAATACCTTTAGGAACTCGTTAGATGTCACGACCCCTCCGTAGGAGGTCGTGATGGCACCTAGTCTTAGGGACTAGGTAAGCCTAACATTTACTGAAATAATAACAATATTAAATTTCGACTAACAAATGCGAAGTAGAAATCTCGATAAAAAGTTTACAATCCCAAAACCGGCAGTGCAAGTCATAAGCTCTACTGGGTTTTTGCTAAAAGGTCTACAAATACAACTGTTTCGAAATAGAGATAAAACAGTGCAAAATACAAAATCATAAGGTGACTCCGAAGCTTGTGAACGCAGCAGCAGGTTTTACCTTGACTCTCCGCACAAACTTACTTTGAAAGACCTAGATCTGCTAGCTAACGATCGACTGACTTCGAAAGACCTAGATCTGTAAAAAAATTGTGCAGAAGCGTACTATGAGTACACCACAGCGGTACCCAGTAAGTATCAAGACTAACCTTATCGGAGTGGTGACGAGGGATAGTCAAGACACCTACTGGTTTGGATAACCTAGACAAGTATAGGTATAGAACTAAGAGAGTATGATATCTCTACAAAACTACGCATAATGATAACAATAATACGGTACTTGCAAAGGAAATAGAAGCAATAATTAGCAGCGGAACACAACAAGTAATAACCCAGTGGAGCAAGCAGAACACAGTTAGAATCCGGTGAAAACAGATAAAAGAATGACAAGTAGCAACTCGATTAGAATAACCTCCATCATCCCAAGTTTATCAATTAATATCCACGAGGTACCAAACCTCAATATATTCACAAGTCACAGGTCCCAATTCGTGAACCCTGAACATTTGGCATCTTGTGCCCTCATTTCAACTAGTAACCGCAAGGACGACGCATGTGCCAGTAGAAACATTCACATAGAAGGCAAGTAGACGAGGGAGTGTATAAATACTCAATAATGTCAGGATCCATCTTCTTAAACCGATAGGAGTGATTAACTATGTGTATGCTTGTGCAAGTGTTCTAACACAGTTCAAGCCAACTAGTAAGTATAGAGAAAATGAACTGCACATAAGAATGTTCCCCACAATTTTCACAAAATAAAACTCACACAGATAGCCAAACCACTACACAAATATCAACAACAAGAATGCCCCCAGCCATCACAAGTCATTACAAATCAACTCCTGACATAGCCCACCTTGTCTCGTCACGTGTGCAATAATAAAGTAAATGCCCGCCTTGTTTCGCCGCACTCGCGTAATAGTATTCCCACCTTGTCTCGCCACATGCGCAAACCCACATATATATATATATATATATATATAGATCGCCTTGTCACGTCACATGTGCAAATATCGATAGTAACAATAGCACGGCAAAAACCTCGTGCGAACAGCCGAATAAAACCTCCCAACAATACCACGTGTCAAAAACACAACATCACAATAGAATGACTTTCACAACATGTGCCCATATTCTACAACATTTCTTCTAAACGGTTTCAATACCACAACCGCGCATAGCCCGCAACTCAACAATCTGGGTACAATAGCAAGGACAACAACAATAACATGATAATACGACAAGTAAATCCACTCAAGAGCTTTGGATCACAAAGAAGCAGTAGAACGAGCTCACAAAGAATAAACACAATAGGAAATACTAGTTTCAATAAGAATAGCTCAACAAGGGAGAAATAATATGCAACAGTACAATCCGACGTCAGGGGAGATAACATGAGTCAATAATTCCAAGTAAGGATGAGGCAACTATGATAAAGGATAACTAAATTCTTTAGGTTTGAGTAAATTATGGAAACAATACAACAACTTAATTAAGGATAAGCAACAGAAAAGATAGCATGGTAATTGAAGAGGCAACAACTTCAGCTAAGGCATAAGAGAGTCAAATAGGCAATAAGGCTGGAACATGAATCAATTAATTCCAATTAAAACACGTAGAGGTAAAACTAGTAAATGGAGAACTTAACATGTCAAAAGAACTTCATATCTAGTAAATGTAAGAACCTAAGAGCCCTACAAGATCAACTTTCCACCAAATAAGCTCGAGCACGTACTCGTCACCTCGCGTATACGGACTTCACATACCACAAATTAGCATAAAAGACTCAAATCCTAAGGGGTAATTCCCCACACGAAGTTAGGCAAGATACTTACCTCAAAGAAGATAGGCCGTCATTCTAAAATGAACCTTTCGAGTGAAATTACCTCCGGACGGTTTAAATCTAGCCAAAATAACTTCGAAACACAAATAAAACTCATAAGAAACTATTCCAGATAATAAAGCTTCAATCTTTGTCAAAAACTAAAAATCAACCCAAAAGTCGACCCCCAGGCCCGCATCTCGGAACCCAACAAATTTCACAAAATCCGAACACCCATTCCGATATGAGTTCAACCATACTAAAATTATCAAATTCCGATACCAATTCGTCCCTCAAATCATCATTTTACACTTTGAAAGTTTTCTTCAAAAATCCCCATTTTCTCAACTCAAAACACTAATTTAATGATAAAAATAAAGATAGAATCAGGGAATATAGTAAATTTCGGGTGAAGAACACTTACCCCAATGAATTTCTTGAAAACCCCACGAAAAATCTCCCAAAACCGAGGTGTAGAACTCAAAATATGAAGAAAATGGCCAAACCCTCAACTTATATGATTCTTCCCAGGATTTTCGCATTTGCGGACAAGGAAGCGCATCTGCGCTCTCACATTTGCGAGAGTTCGCATCTACGAACTCAGCTTACAAGGTTAGGGTCTGTATCTGCGGACAATATAGCCGCACTAGCAACACCGCAGAAGCGCCAAAAGGAGCGCAGAAGCGGACTTCTTTACAGGTGTGGTCGCTGGACCGCAAAAGCGACCTTCGCACCTGCGTGCCAGTCTCCAATTAACCGAGCGAGATCCCAGGCTACTATGACTGCAGAAGCGACCAGGCTCACGCAGAAGCGGAGCCGCACCTGTGCTCCAAGATGTCGCAGGTGCGAAGCACCATAACTGATCACAAGCATGAAAACCATCTGAAACTTGTCCGAAACACATCCGAGGCCCCCGGGACCCTGTCCAAGCATACCAACAAGTTTCATACCCTAATATGGACCCGCTCGAGGTGTCAAATCACATCAAACAATGTCGGAACTAAGAATCGTACCATGAATCGAACTTATGAAATTTCAAATCGTCCAACTTCCAAAACTCGCGCCGAAATCTATCAAACCAACTCAGAATGACGTCACCATGAAAGTCCCAAATGACATAATAGAACTATTCCAACTCTCGGAATCGCATTCTGACCCCAATATCATCAAAGTCAATTTTCGGTCAAACCTCTCAACTTCCAAGAACTTCAACTTTCCAAATTTTCGCCGAAATGCTTCAAATTATCCTACGGACCTCCAAATCCAAATCTGGACGCATGCCTAAATTCAAAATCACCATACAAAACTATTAGAACCGTCAAAACCCCATTCCGGAGTCGTTTACACAAAAGTCAAATTCCGATAAACTCTTACTGCTTAAGCTTCTAAAACACGAACCCTTCTTCCACATCAATCTCGAATCATCGGAAGTCCGAACTCGAATATGCACGCACGTCATAACACATAATACGGAGCTGCTCGAGACCTTATGCTGTCGAACGGGACTTTAATTCTTAAAACGACCGGCCAAGTCGTTACATTATATTTCTTGTTAGTATAATTACTTTCGGGATATGGACATATTTTTAGCCATATAACACACAGACACACGCACACACACACATATATATATATAAAGCTCGAATACAATATTGATAGACCAAATAGCCCTAAAATATTAAAAGGAAGAATTCATATGAAAAGGACATAACTGTAATAACTTATTTTTTGGACTACAATAACTTCTATGTTAATTTTTTTAATATTTAAGATTTTAAAATTAATACAATCTTGTCTATTGAATTCTTATTGAAAATATATAGGAAGGTTTAATAAAATCAATTTCATAAGAATCCTCCATATTGGTAATACATTACCACTCTATAATATCCAATACCAAGAAAAAATAAAAGTAATGTTAAACGGAGTGCATAAACCGTTGAAATTGAGAAAAAAATCTTCACAATAATATATTATTATATTATATTTGAACAGCTTTCCTACTCAAAGAATATGTTTTTATTATTAGTTTTTCGTTAATATTGAAAAATACCCAATTATTAAAGAACAACTAAGAAAAATTTTAAGAATATAAATGTGTGAGAAAGAGAAAGGAAAAGGTTGGTAAGAGTCAATACCACTAATGATTTTGCAAAAATAAAGATCTAAAAGTGGAATGTCAAATCTATCTTTTTACTCTTTGAAAATAAAATTTTTCGCGGATAAGATTATAATTACGGTTAAATATTCAAACATAAGAAGAACTAATATTAAGAATCTGAATCAACAAAAAATAAATTATTTTTTATGCTAAACCCAAATAATCAAATCTTTCAATTGATTATTTAGCAAGAGAATCTAATTGAATTATTTTTTTAATTCATCATATGAGAAAAATTTATTTTTTAAGTTAAAAAAATAATCTTAGGGTACATTAATTTATTCCATAAAAAAAGTGCTAGAGATTAAAAAAATTAGATCACAAATTAAAAAAGATTAGTATAATATTAAGAAGGCCATACAAGTGTTTGAAGAAGCACAATCAAAGCTAAATCCTGAACAAGAATAAGCTTTCAAGACTATATAATAAAAAGTCGACTCTGGTATAGGGGGATTATCCTTTTTAGATGCCTCCGGCGTAATCGAAATAATATTCCTATGTCATGCATTACTTGCAAATGTCAGATCAAGAGGCATGATATTGTTAGCAATAAGATCAATGATTTTATTATGAGGTCGTAGATTTGATATACCTCTTCAAATAACTGAAATAACATCACAAATATATCAAAGCAGAGCTATAGTGCTAAATTTATAGGGAAAGCAAAAGTGATAATATGGGATGAAGTGCTTTTGGCTAAGCGTCAAACGCTCAAAACAATTGCCCAGAGTTTTAGAGATATATTGGATATCAATGAACCATTTGGTGAAAAAGTAATAGTTGAGAGGTGATTTTAATCAAGTACTATCAGTAGTTTCAAAATTAACGAAAGCATAAATTGTAAAAGCTAGCTTGCCAAAATTATACTTATGGCCTCAAATGAAAAATATTCAAATGACAAGAAATATAAAAATAAGAACAGATCCAACATTCAGTAACTTCTTGCTTCATATCAGAACCGAAGAAGAGTATCCAATAAAAGATGATTTGATTCTTCTAGAACACTTGGTTATCAACCCCAATGGTAATAGTAGTGCATTTAATAAGGAAAATATTTCTATCATTAGATTAAAATGCAATTTGTGCAAATTACATGATAGAAATTAGAGATATCTTAGCTAGCAGAAATAAATATGTTGATCAACTAAATAAAAGGTTGATTGCTAAGTTTTATGGTAAAAACAAAATATTTTTCAATTTTGACTCAGCAGAAGATGATACCAACAATTACTACCAAGAAGAATACTTAAATACTGTAATACTTTAATACTAAATGGCTTTCTACTGTACATGTTTATAGTCAAGTTCATTATTTCTTACATATGTTAGTGTCACCATGCATATATATAATAGACTAAGTTAAAATTGATCTTCCATTGTATATAGGTTAATTTTAAAGAAAAATATGTCTATCATGCTACTGAAAACTTAGATCCACTAAATAACTTATGTAATAGTACACATATGGTATATAAAAGTTTGACAATAACATCATACATGCAGAACTTATGATACTGGTCAATGTGCTTCTAAGTATGTGTTTATCCCCGAATTCAACTTTCGTCTTCCGAAACTAAAAAATATTCTTTTAAATTTATGTGAAAATAATTTTTAGTATGTTTATGTTTTGTAGTTATAATAAATAAAGCACAAGGACAAAACATCCTAAACCTATATTTACAACAATATATTTTCTTACACGAATAACTATATTTTGCAGTTTCAAAAGAGATATCAATATCGACAACAAGAGTTCTGATTACGGCAGAGCAACCAAAGCAATAGAAGGATACACAAAAAACATCGTCCATAAAGAAGTGTTCGGTAAGATACTATCACATTAGATACCTTTAAACTACAATACATAATTATCTATTTAACATGACTAAAGTTGATTATTTGTGTAAGTTCTGATAATATTCTTTCATTTTTGAATTCACGTATTATGCTAATGTAATAATATTTTTTGACATTTAGATGATTGTTATATTATTATATATAAAAAAAATTTCATTAATTAAATTTTATTGTTCCTTCATATAAATAAATATTTAAACCATAATGTGCCATTATTAACGTGCAACACACGTTTATAGATATTAGTTATTATAAAAGTACGAAACTTCAAAACTAAATTGATCGTCCTTTTTATCATTATCGGGTAAAATTATCATTTGATTAGTATTTCCTAATATTTAGGACATTCAAACTAACTAAAGTTTTGACTATTATATCTTTCATTATTTGAACTATATATAAACTCCTAACATTTAGGAATTTATCCTACCAAAATAAGTTATGTAAGTCGAGTAAAATTATTTTCAGAAGAATTTATAATTTTAAAATTTATTTCATCTGAAAAAATAATAATTCAGGTGACATCAGAAGTTTTCCACTTTGAGATACCAGAAACTCCAGCTGCAAGTCCATTGTAGAAGAAAAGACAAAAACTTAAAGCAAATTGTACAGAAATCACACTCAAGAGCTCATGCTTATTTTCAGGTTGCTAATAACTATTGCTGACTCAAGCGATTCTTTTTTAAGAAAATGTTAATAGAATTTTCGTAGTTTGTTCTACTATCGATAAATCCATTTAGCATATAGCTATTGTATGTAACAAGCAAATATTAAAGTAGGGATATGTGGCTGACTGATATTACGTATTACTATTGAGCTAAAGAAAGTAAAAACATTTACACCATCATGGATAATCTCTTTATTATGATAATGATAAAAATCTAAATCTATCCCTAAAGAAAGCCCAAATAATAAAGTAATGAAGACTATTGTAGAATAGAGATCTTCCGTTATTAAATATGAGAAATAAGGATTAATGTTCATTATTGTCGTAGGAAGTCAGTTTTTTCCTTCAATTTTATTTAATAAAAATTTAATATTTATGTAGTTTTTATAAAATTTATATTCATTGATATGAGATACACGCACAACGCGCGTACTTTAAGACTAGTGTTTTTGAAAACCTAAATAATATTACTATCTAAAGAAAAGGTATACTTTTTAACTCTATTTATGCTTTTTTTTGGGTCCGGTTCCTGTACTTATGCTTTGTTTTAAACAGTACAATTAAATAGGCATTTGGAAATAAAAATTATAATTTCTGAAAAAAATTAGTATTTTGAGTTAAGTTGAAAAATGATATTTGAAATTTGAAATTATATTTAGATATGCATTTCACTTGAAAAAATACTGCAGTTTTGTGACTAGGGAAAAAAAATTTAAAAAATCATTTTTGAATTTTTTCAAAAACTTGCAAGATTTATGGACAAACATATTTTTGAAAAACTATTTCAAAAAAGGGAAATTTTTGTATGGACAAACAGGTCATAAAGCTCTGTGATTTGAAAATCATGAGTTTAAAATTCAAAATTCACCGGAGGCAAAAAATATTAAGTAATGTATTCTCATATGTCTGCATGACTAATAAGAAAAATGATAGAGCAAGCTAGAAATTGACAATGAAATGTATATTGCCACTTATATTAGATTTGCTATTATTAGGAGGGGCAATAATTTATTCTTTTTGTGTGGTGCACCAGGCCTATAAAATGGTACAATGCAGAGGCGATGCTCGAGAGTAGGGGTGGGCATCAGTCGTTTCGATTCGGTTTATTTGATTTTCGGTTTTGATTTTACTAATCAAAATCGAACCATAATAAGTTCGGTTCGGTTTAATCGGTTCGATTTTTCGGTTTCAAGCCACGACAAAAATAGTATGGAACAATGAAAATAAATTACTTGTTGACAGAAAAAGACAAAAGAAATAAGAAATCCCACCAAAATACTTGTTGACAGAAAAAGACAAAAGAGATATTCTTTAATAACGTATAAGTTGTCAACTTATATTTAAGTAAGTTTGTTATTGTTATACGTACTGTATAAAACATTAATAACGTATAAGTTGCTCTTATATTATTATTTTTTTCGATGTTAATACCATTTTCCGTTTTAACATCGAAACATGAGGGTTGAAAATATATTTTTAATTATTTAAACTAATCTCTTTTTGTTATTGTTAAGTAACAACGAAACAATGGTAGTCACAACTTAGCATATTCACACAAGCTTAATTTTTATAAGAAAAATTTCCAAAGACTTATAAAATTTCATGGACAAACACATATTTTAAAAAATTCAAAAAAAGAAAAAAAATATATAAACTAACGGGTCCTTAGTTTTTTTTTCCACAAAAAAAATAAAAGTTGATCAAAAAATAAAACAAGGAAGAAAAAGTATCTAAAGACTAAGCAAAAGAATTTTGAAAATCAAAAGAAAGTTTCTGTCAACAAATATGAATTTTAGGGGGCATATAAAAATTCGATTTTTCGGTGAAACCAAAAAATCAAACCGTTAAAATTAAAAATCAAACTTTTAAAAACTATAAACCGCATACCGACTAAAAAATCTAAAAAATCGAAATCGAATAAATTAAAATTTTTGATTCAATAAGTATTATGACCACCCCTACTCGACAGACCAGATAACAAGCTACCTTAATGGACTATTCCTTTAAAAAATGGAGTTAAAATATCGGGAGGGGTAATAATTTTATTTTTGAATTAGTAGGGTAACAGATACCCAAATGTGTAGTACCAAAAAAGGGACAAGCTGAGGGGTTCGTACTTCGTATTATTCCAGAAAATTTTAACTTTCTCGGCCTTTCGATGCTTTTTCTCAATTATCAAATTTTCTCGTTCTCCACTTATTACTCCGATGAATACTAGGGCGGATTCCGCCGCTGCCGCCGGCAGTGCTACGCCACCATTAGCCACGCAATTAGTCAAAGCAGAACAGAAACAGTCAGAATTGCAACAATCTCCAACACATTTACACGTATGATTCCCATTGCGAATCTGCGCAAACTCTCCGACGCGCTCTCCGGGTTCCAGCGATGCTTCGGCGAGCTACAACGGCACATTGATACCTTGCGAACCTCAGTCGACTCCTCTCTGCTACTACTACTGCCCCGAAACAATGAACAGTCCACTATTACCACTCCGCCGACACCGCCATTCCCAGAGCCAGAACCATCTGACCCCTCTGAAGAGGAAGAGGAAGAGAAAGAGAAACTGAAATCCCCTGCTCGTTCAGGGCCAGAATCGTTTCGTTTAGAGCTGAAATTTCCTCCTCGTTCAGAGGTGGAAATCCTGTGCGAAACAATGAACAGTAACGGTCTGCAAAAGTACATGATAAGGCATCTCTCTAGTATAAGAATACTGAAACGAAAAGTCCCAAAGGCATATAAACTCTCGCCTATCCTGCAAGGCTGATATTGGAATGCATCGGCAATTTTTATTCTCAAGGGAGCAACACTTATGTTCAAGGCTCACCTGAAAGGCAGGCTAAAGTATTGCTTTTGGAGTGCTTCTTGAATATGATGGGAGAGTCGTCGTTGAGAATGAGGTGAAGGAAGAGGCAGAACAAGTAGCTTTAGCATGGATTAAGAGGTTGAATTTCAAATAAGGAGGTATACTACAGGCTCAGGAAATTGATTGTCGGGGTTTGCTGTTGCTTATTGGGTGTTTCGGGATTCCACAAGCATTTACAAATAAAGATATCAAGGACTTGCTGCACCAAAGTTACATCAAGATGATTTCTGCTTCCCTTAGGAGATCAAGTTTTCTCCTGGCAAAGATTCCAGAAATAATAGAGGATATGTTGAATCAAAATATGGTAATTGAAGCCGTTTATTATTTCTATTGTTTTGGACTTGAGGAGAGATTTAACCCTCGTAGACTGTTAACATCATTTTTACAAGAGTCCGAAGTGTCATTATTGGACAAAATTAAGAGATATGAAGAAATGAAGGGATGACAAGATTCAGTTGTTGTTGTTGCTAAGAGTATTGGTGTAAGAAGGAGGTATGTGGCTGGTTTGAGAACTGTCATCCAATGTTTGGGACGTCACAATATTAATCATTCGAAATTTCTCTCCGAGTGGCAATTTGAAATGAAAATAACACGCATGGAGAAAGAAATTGCTCAATTGAGGAAGGATGAAACGTGATCAAAAGATGGCACGAAAGAGAAAAATTGATGAAGTTAAGTGGTTGGGAAACAAAGAAGTGAAATGCTCACATTTTCCAAATCCATGTCCGCCAACATCGAGTTGCCAACAACACCTTGTTAGAAGGTGGTGGGACTGCTGGCCACATTTATTCTCTGTACCCTTCGGTATTGCATGGACCTGTTACAGGTTCGATTCATGAAAATGTTGTTGGCTCGCTGGCAGCACCTGGGGCAGGTATATCAGCAAGTGCTGATGGTATTCATGCAGGTATATCAGCATGCATGGATGTTGTTATGGAAGGAGGTTCATGTGCTGGCGGTCATGGAGGAAGTCAAGTTGATAGTACACCGGGGCAAATGGGAAATCATGCTGGTCAGTAATATGGATCACGTGGTTATGCAGCCGTATATTACAGACTGCCCTCCCACAGCTATGCGTATGGGCCATCATCCTACTTGGAATGCTCAGGCTTACGGGGTTGTCAAACACCATGCCTGGTGATGCTTTTCGGCCTCCACCATACATGGAAAGCTCTAAGGGGTTGCCCAGCACCATACATGGTGATGTTAATAGGGCACCGCCATACTTAGAAGGCTCTGTGGGGTTGCCAAACACCAAAACCGGCGATGGATTTAGGCCTCCACCATACTTGGGAGGCTCTACGGGGTTGCCAAACGCCATAACTGGTGATGCATTTAAGCCTCCACCATACTTTTGAGGCTCCACGGGGTTGCCAAACACCATAACCGGTGATGCATTTAGGCCTCCACCATACCTTTGAGGCTCTACTGGATTGCCAAACACCATACCTCCACCATATCAGTTTGCTGATACTGTTCCAGCAACTGAATATGCCGAAGCAGTAGCCCACGAGCAGTTGATGCTGTTGCATCTACTGCGCTTGTTCATCCTTCATCCTCCATGTACTGGCAGAGATAGTTTTGAGTCTTTAACAATGTCTTACGAGGTTCATCTCGTTTCAAGAAAAAAAAAAACAAGTTATTAAATATATTGGAGCTGGGTTTGACAGCTGTTAATGATGTTTTTACACATTGGATTGCTAGTCTGCTGCAAAGATGCCCTAATCCTTGTAAACTACTCTTTAATTTAGTAATTTCAGAGATTAAAGCACCGTGAAGAGTGTCAAAAAATTTCCAGCTTTCCCTAATATAGTGTTCAGCTGATGATGAGGTACATGCATGTGGATGTGCAATTTGTGTATAAGTAGATTAGAAACCTCCATAATAGAATCTTCAGAATCAACAATAATAGAAGCAGGTATCGCGCTTTTCCTCCTCTTGTTCTCTATAATTTGTTAATTTAAAAAATGAACTGCTTCAGATGTTTGAATCATTTCCCAATAAAGTTTCTTGTCATTTTCATGTGATTCCCATTTGGTTGACTTGAAGTGAAAGTAGTTAGGATTCTCTTCTATTTAATGATCCTTTCCACTGGATTAACCTCCTAAATGTAAATTACATTGTTTCCTTTGCATTGCCATAAATATAAGACATTTCAAACATTTACATATTAGACACATTCTCTTGGAGACTGGATTTCATGAAATTAAGTTCTCTGGGTTGCTATCAGCTAGCACGTGACCGTGTGAAAATCCCTTGAGTTTCTAATTACAACAGGAAACTGGAAGGAGAATAGAAAGAACTATCATTCACATCTATAGTGCTACACAATTATGGTGAAGTTCCTACAACAACGTGCACCAATAGATGAGATTATTGGGGAGTTGAGCCTCCTTTGCTCGTAGGCCTGGTATAAGTCCAATAAATAAGGAGGAAGGTGATTGGATTCTTTTGTTCAGGCTGAATCTAATATGGCTCTGATCGTGATTTTGACTCTATTATGGTACCTCCCTCTAGCGCAATAGCAATCGAGAATGGAGGTGACCTTGCTACACTTGGCCGCCCCCACCCTAATCCACGAAAGAAAAAACAAGACAGGAAAAAATAAAGGCAGAAAAAGAGATAGGAAAGGAATAACGCTAAATCGTACAAGTGAAGGAGATGGTCATGGAACTGGCTCTGTTTTTAATTGTTTTTAACTATATCCTGAGTTTCTAATGACGACCTTTGTATCTGTGTTTGTATGTCTGTTTTGCATCTGATGACCTTTCGCCGGTGTGATATTCCTCAACCTCTGCATGAAGTCTGTGTTATTGATTTGATAATATTTTGATCTTATCTTTAAATGTCTTGAGTGCCTTTATTTCCCTCTTCTTTTTTCTTTTGTCAATCTTGTGAGAATACGCCTCATATCAAAATTTGGCTTTCGTTTGGTAATATAACTTCTCTGTTTTGTGGGCTCGACTTTGTACTATAGATTACTATAAACTTTTTAGGTGACTGCACGGTGATGTATAGTAACTGAATGATAAGACATAGGGTCCCTAAAGCCTTTTGAAATTACAAATTTTGCATATATTCTAAAAGCTTATAGTTCAATAAACATACGGATATATAACAAACAGAAGCAACAAGCAGGGTCCAGTTTGTACTAGTAAATCTGGCATTTCAATACTGACTGGCCACACATTCTACAACACCCTGATTTGGAAGATACAACAGAGTGCTAGTTAGCCAAGCACCGTATTGATCTCCTACTTTGACAATTATGAATAATGCTATTCAGTAAGACTAGAAAAGCTACTTAGATCTTCAATTCACTTCCTCGTGCTTATATGATAAAAGTTATGCTATTTCGTGTTTTGATGATTTGCCAAACAGTCTCGAGGAATAAGATAGGAACCAGTTGTGATCAGTTCCTTTGGCCCTGATAATATGTTACTTTGTTGTGTTTTGATGCTTGGTCAAACGTTCTCGAGGGACCAGATAGGGATTAAATGTGATCAGTTCCTCAGTCATCGTACAATCAACTCTATAACTGTGAAAGATGTCTCATTGTACCAACTAGCAACAGTGTAGTGGCTGTGCCGCTGCTTACTTGAGGCCAAACTAAAAGATGAAATGTCCTTATTTATTTTCACATGCTCTCTCATATAAAAACATGTTACAAGGTTTGACCTAACACTTGAAAATCTAAAAATCACATTCTTTCAAGTGTTAACCGCCACTGCTCTCAAGGTTCACTCAAGAACAAAGCTGCTATAAACTCAAGGACCAGATTCCAATACTGAAGATGTATTAAATCCTTAGGTTTGTTGAGTCTTTGTCATTTATTATTTACTTATAATCCTACACTACTTTCGAGAAGTGCTTTTGTAGGATAGAATTCATTTGTATGGGGTGAGGGATTGAGAGGTTAATTCCTATATTGCAATAGGTTGTAACCTGAATTTGCTCGGTTTAGTGAAGTTGAAAATCCTACTCTGGTAGATCGATTTTTAATCCTTTGAGCAAAAGGTTTTTCACGTAAATATGGTGTGTCATTTACTTTCTGTCTTTACTGTGATGGACTCTTAGTTTCTATCATTATAGGTTAAGTCCAATATACAAATTGATTTAAGTTTGTCTACAAAATGCGTACAATATTATAGAATTTTTATCTAACTTTCTCATGCTTGCAACGCAAAAAAATTCATTCATCCTTTTGTTCATTAACTTGTTAAGAAAATACTTCATTCACTCGTGAGGATATAACATAATGGTTAGTTACTCAAAAATTAATGGTTAGCTTCGCCGTACTTTATTCAAGACTTCTTTCCCTCTCTCTCTGTTTCTCTTTCTACCAATTTCATGAGGAAAATGTTCTTAGAAGGACAAAATCAAATATGGTGATGTTGTCGATCCTTTGAACGGTTAAAGCCTGAATTATGGGGGACATCATATTTGTCGATGGCCATTATTGGACCTTCTTTATTCATTTTTTTAATGTTGTGATTGTGCTTATCTGAGCCGATGGTCTATCAGAAATAATGTCTCTACCTGCATAAGGTAAGGTAAAGTCTGCGTATACTCCATCCTTCCCAAATCCCACTGTTTACCCTTAAATCCGAGTAACAATTGAATTTGTTCGTAGTACTAAGGATGTGTGAATTAATTTGATACAACGTAAAATATAATGCAAATAACTGGAATATAATAGATAGGAAGGAATAACCGAACCACAGTAATTGAGTAGCTGATGACGAAAAATAATAAAGAAGGCAAAGCTCGATGAACAGTAGCAATTTTTAGTATTTTCTCTTGATATGTGTTGTGTGTTACAATGAAGGTAGATACCCTTCTTATAGGTAAAAGAAAGATTCCTTAATTGGTAAAAATTCTAATTACAAGATAAAATCCCTTTAATTATGGGATGGGATATCCCTAAAATAGTGGCTTAACGTCTATGACGGTTGAGATATTTACTCCCGTCGAGATATCAGGAATTTACGAAATATCCGCTCGAAACTGTTCTTCGTCACGAGATGTGCTTTCGTCGGCCAATGTCGGTCACCCCGTTTCGGTTGCTCCAATTTCGTGCTCGACTTGCTGACCTCGGATCGAGGCAACCCGGTCTTGCGTTGTATCCGGGCTCGACTCATCTCGAGCAGTGGATCGTATTTGACCCAATACAGATAGTCCCCTCGTTTATTGGAGAGTAAGGACAAAAAACGATACGAATCGTCATTCTTCGAGCTCTTTGGCTAAGCACTCAATATATCCATCAAGCGTGCCACGAAGCCAGAGTCATCAAACCGTTCAACCCTAAAAGGACCCTTGGTGTGACGGTAGTACCATGACGCACATGACTATTGACACAAGAAATCATTTCATGTCTCGTCTGCAGAGCCCTGTACCTTCTGTGTGTAGAAGAAATAAAGGCAGAAAAAGAGATAGGAAAGGAATAACGCCAAATTGTACAAGTGAAGGAGATGGTCATGGAACTGGCTCTGTTTTTAATTGTTTTTAACTATATCCTGAGTTTCTAATGACGACCTCTGTATCTGTGTTTGTATGTATGTTTTGCATCTGATGACCTTTCGTCGGTGTGATATTCCTCAACCTCTGCATGAAGTCTGTGTTATTGATTTGATAATATTTGATCTTATCTTTAAATGTCTTGAGTGCCTTTATTTCCCTCTTCTTTTTTCTTTTGTCAATCTTGTGAGAATACGCCTCATATCAAAATTTGGCTTTTGTTTGGTAATATAACTTCTCTGTTTTGTGGGCACGACTTTGTACTATAGATTACTATAAACTTTTTAGGTGACTGCACGGTGATGTATAGTAACTGAATGATAGGACATAGGGTCCCTAAAGCCTTTTGAAATTAAAAATTTTGCATATATTCTAAGGGCATCTCCAACCCTTTGCATCATTTTTTGCACCATTGTGGTGCTACTCCAACCCTTTGCATCATTTTTTGCACCATTGTGGTGCAAACACCAAAATGGTGCAAATTAACTCCAACCCATTGCACTATTTTTGCACCAAAAAAGAATATTCCTTTTATATTCTTCTCTCTCTTATATTATATTATATTATTTTTTTTAATTTAAATTTTATTTTATAATATTCCTTTGTTTCTTGCTTGTGCTACTCCAACAGTCATGGCCAAAACTTCAAAATCAGTTCCCTAGAAATAACAACCTTCCCCTTCTCAACCTGTTGAAGAGGCTGAGCCCATCATACTGAGGAAGCCTCCATAGAACCTCCATTAAAAGCCTTTATACCAGTAGGGTGCTTTATAGGCTCCGACTTCAAAGTCGAGAAGCCTTCCCCGGTGCCTGGCCGAGGCGAACCGGTCTCGCAATACATTAGCTCGATCACTCAAAAACATCTTGAAAGGGTGAAGGCTGAATGCCATTGGACCAATAAAGAAGTGGTAATCCCTTCCCCGAATGAAGCCATTACTACACATGTGGAGGGATATTTAAGTGTATATACCTATCCGTTCACATTAGGTCCCATAGACCCTATAATTGTTGAATTCTGTAGGAGATATAATGTTACTTTAGGTCAAGTTCATCCCTCTGTGTGGCGTATAATTTACCTTTTTCGTTTTTTCGTGGATAAGGTCGAAGGGGGGCACCCTTTTACCATCGACCATCTACTTCGATTATACAGTCCCCGGATATTCCGAGGGGGGGTGATTAAACTCGCTCGCCGGGCCAGTAAGGCTCCGTTCTCGAGCATTGATGAAGATAGGGACCGGGGCTGGATGAGTCGATATGTCCGAATCAAGACCTCCGACCTGATCCCTGCCGATAATATGTCGTTCCTTGAAAAGTGGAACATGAAACGTAAGCGCCTCTTCATTTAAGATCTCTTATTATTATCTTCCAATGTTTAACCGACGTATTATGATGTGCAGCTGTTTCCCAGGCACCGGCCGCAATTCAGAATTTAGAGGAGTGGGTCAGGAAAGTCGAGGCCCAAAGGTCCTATTCTGAACGGGCCTGGAGAGAGATATCGAAAGGCCTTTGGGAGGCCAAAAATCATGGTGAGCTTCAGTGACGTTCATACATTCTAAGTCAATCAATACCAACACTTAGCCCATTGAACATTTGTTTTGCAGGTCTCTCGAAGGATACCGAGTTGAGGTCGGCTACTACCGGTGGGGCAGTTCCTCGCCCCCTTCCCACATCGGGAAAAGAAGGAGGAAAAAAGAGAAAAAGGGCTCCCGGCCATGCTGAGCCCAAAAAGAAGAAAGGCAGAAGAAAGATGATGGCTCGTAAGGTCACAGTCACTGACCCTTCCATTGAATTGAGCGATGATTCCAAGGGGAAAAGAGCCTCGAGACCCTAAATGGCAAATCCCCTCGGGCAGTCCCCGAGCCGAGCGTGGAAGAGACCGGCGCTCCCCAAGGAGAGGATGTCGAAGTAGGAGCAAGGACCGGGGACCGGGCCAACATAGAGGCGATAAAAAGATCCTCAGACATTCCGGAGATGGTGCATTCACCTTCCTTTTCAGAGACAACTATGAAAGAGGCCCAAGATGCAAGGATGCACACACCGAACAAGGTGCCGGTCACAGCTGGGACCTTTGAAGAATTTTTCGACGGGGTACCGTCGGCCGATACCTTCGGCCTCGAAGTCCCTAGAAGGAGTCCCCCAGCCGAGACGAGTGGGGTGTCGGCTGGTATCAAATTGATCGACAAATTCCCCGCTCTGAGCTCGAACCCTAATCGGAGGAGGGTGATAACCTTCACTGTCCCCGAGGACGCCCGAGCACTAGGTGCGCCGGTAGGCGTAGCTAGTTATCTTCACTGCTTGGTGACTGAAGAAGACCAGGCCCCAATGAGTGCTGTGGATTGGGCATGCTTGTTCAATGAAGCTCAACAGGCATCGAACAAGGTATGCTTCCTTGTTTGTTTTAAACTCAACGTTTTGATTCCAAGTCCGTACTGACAATTTTTTAATTTAAATTTCCCACAGTCTTCGGTGCTTTACCATGAGATGTTCCTTCAAATCAAAGAAGGAATGGCACAAGAAAAAATTCAACGTCAGCGGCTCGAAACTCAGATGTCGAGTCTCCGGGCCGAGCTTAAATTTGCAAGGAAAGAGCATGCCACTAGCGTTGACCAGCTGGGGCAAATGACTAACCGGTTGGACCGACTCCGGTTTGAACTGAACGAGGCCAAGGCCGAGACGAGTGGGTGGAAAGCCACGGCCGAGTCTTTAACCGCGGAGAAAGAGGCTCTCCAAGCTCGATTAAGAGAACAGGCCTCGGAGGCGCAGGAGAGAATCGGAGCTCTGATCAAAGACAATGAATCCCAACGGCTCCAAGTTGAGTTGCTCACCCAAGATCGGGTGGTTCTGACCAGCCAACTACAAGAAGCGAAAACGGAGATTGCCATCACCAAGGCCAATGCTGAAGACTTGATAGCTCGGTATAGAGCTGATGCCGAGGTCGCTCAAGAGCAATCGAAGGTGCTGGTAGAGTACACTCAATGTCAAACTCGCCTTTCCGTTCTCGAGGAGCTTCAGGCTCGTGGTCTCGATCTGTCTTCTGATGTTGCCGAGGCAGCAAAGATAGAGGATGAAATGAGGAGACGAACCTTTCCCGAAGAATTTGAAGATGGCTCGGACTGACGTCATTTTGATGCTATTTTGATTTTGTCTTGACATTTCGTAGTTCGAACCTGTATAAAAGTTCCGTTATGTATATAAACATCTTTTATTTCATTTCGACTTGGCTCCTTGACTTTCATATTTCGCCATTTCTAGCCGTAGCTAGAATTATAAGTTGCGTCCGATTGGATCAATTAACAATTAGTTCGGCCTTAGCCTTTTTGAGTATTCAAAGTGAGCTGCACTCGCTCTACTTTCGACCATTAAGCTATGCTTTTTGGTATGCGAATCGGGATCATGCCTTGGCAAAATTTAGATCCCTTTTAATCTGATTCGGCCTTAGCCTTATTTCAGATAGTCGAAGTTTCACCTTTTCCAACTTCGATCGGTTTAATTTAATTTGATCTTGGCATTTCATAAACCGGGATTACCTAGATCGATCTCAGTTCCCTTTGTGTTATGTAAATTTGCCTAGGCCTTGGCCCAATTAGTCGGCTTCGGGGTTTGCCTCGTCAGGTCTTATTCCCCTTTGGGTTTGATGCATTTTTGACAATCTCAGTTATTGATAATGCAAAGATGATTGTAAAAGCCCTTGGGCTTGAGAATACAATGTAGGTACCAAATGATTTCGTTAATATTCATGTGCTTGTACATCTTCATTTTACGGAGGGAAATCAAATCGATCTACTCCGGTACGGCTCTTCTAACCGTTTGACCCTTACATCAGTTCCTAGCGATCTTTATTTAGCCCCCTCAAAATCGAAGTAAATAAACGAACATCGCTAGAGTTTAATATGAGGCTTGTGAAATTCGATAAATGATTGATCTATGTTAGCACGACATATGGTTGCCTCATTAAAAACCTTACCGTAAAACCCAATTTGGGACAAAACCGGTCGAAGGGAAAAAGAGTGCAACGCGTGCTTTCAGTCCTTATACCTCGAGTTGGTTCACTTGATATCGACCTATCCTGCATGTGTTAGTGCCGATAAACAAAATAAAAAGAAAGTAAAAAGGGCAAAGTAAGTTACCTTAGCAATAGTATCACTTCAAGTGGCCACATTCCAATTATTCGGCACTGACTTACCATCCGTAGTACCGAGCTTGTAAGATCCCTTCCCGGTGACCTTCACTACAACATACGGACCTTCCCAGTTCGGCCCTCACTTCCTTCGTTGGGATCTCAGGTATTGGGCGTGACTCTCCTAAGTATCAGGTTCCCCGCACTGAAGTATCGGAGACGAGCTCTCCGATTTTAGTACCTCTCGATTCTTGTTTTTGCACTGCTATTTGGACTAGAGCGGCTTCTCTTCTTTCATCTAAGAGTTCCAGGCTAACATTCATAGCCTCCCGGTTAGACTCTTCGGTAGCGTGTTGAAACCTGATGCTTGGTTCGCCTACCTCGATCGGTATCAACGCTTCGATGCCATATACTAGGGAAAATGGGGTGGCTCCGGTACTAGTTCTTTCGGTTGTTCGGTATGCCCATAAGACTTCGGGTAGCATTTCCCTCCATTTTCCTTTAGCATCGACTAGCCTTTTCTTCAGGTTTTGGATTATGGTTTTGTTGCTCGATTCTGCTTGGCCATTACCATTGGGGTGATATGTGGTTGACAATATCTTCTTGATTTTATTGTCTTCGAAGAACTTGGTTATTTTGCTGCCTACGAATTGCTTTCCGTTGTCGCATACGATTTCCGAAGGCATCCCGAATCGGCAGATAATGTGGTCCCATATGAAGTCGATTACCTCTTTTTCTCTGACCTTCTCGTAAGCCTGTGCTTCCACCCACTTAGAAAAATAGTCAGTCATAAAAAGGATAAATTGAGCTTTACCTGGTGCTCGAGGGAGGGGACCTACAATGTCCATACCCTACTTCATAAACGGCCATGGCGATATGGCTGAACGTAATGTTTTCGTAGGTTGGTGGATGATCGGTGCATGCCTTTGACACCCGCTGCATCTGCGTACAAATTCTTTTGCATCTTTCTCCATGTCGTTCCAATAATAGCCGGCCCAAATTACCTTTCGTACCAATGAATCGGAGCCGGAGTGATTGCCACAAGTTCTTTCGTGTATTTATTTCAAAATATATTCGGTGTCCCCTGGTCCGAGACATATAGCTAGAGGTCCTTCGAAGGTCCTTCGGTACAAGGTTCCATTATTGGCCAGACAAAAATGGGCCGCCTTCGTGCGAAGCGCTCTCGATTCTTTGGGATCGGACGACAGTTTACCAGAGCTGAGATATTCTATGTACTTATTCCTCAAATCCCAAGTCAAGCTCGTTGAGTTGACCTCGGCATGACCTTCCTCCACCACCGACCTTAACAATTGCACGACTTTTGCGGAGTCAACTTCTTCATCTTCGAGCGATGAGCCTAAGTTGGCGAGAGCATCAGCTTCGCTATTTTGTTCACGAGGTATGTGCTGTAGGGTCCACTCCTTAAACCTGTGTAANAATCCCAACGGCTCCAAGTTGAGTCGCTCACCCAAGATCGGGTGGTTCTGACCAGCCAACTACAGGAAGCGAAAACGGAGATTGCCACCACCAAGGCCAATGCTGAAGACTTGATAGCTCAGTATAGAGCCGATGCTGAGGTCGCTCAAGAGCAATCGAAGGCGCTGGTTGAGTACACTCAGTGTCAAACTCGCCTTTCCGTTCTCGAGGAGCTTCAAGCTCGTGGTCTCGATCTGTCTTCCGATGTTGCTGAGGCAGCAAACATAGAGGATGAAATGAGGAGACGAACCTTTCCTGAAGAATTTGAAGATGGCTTGGACTGACATTATTTTGATGCTATTTTGATGTTGTCTTGACATTTCGTAGTTCGAACCTGTATAAAAGTTCTGTTATGTGTATAAACATCTTTTATTTCATTTCGACTTGGCTCCTTGACTTTCATATTTCGCCATTTCTAGCCTTAGCTAGAATTATAAGTTGCGTCCGATTGGATCGATTAACAATTAGTTCGGCCTTAGACTTTTTAAGTATTCAAAGTGAGCTGCACTCGCTCTACTTTCGACCATTAAGCTATGCTTTTTGGTATGCGAATCGGGATCATGCCTTGGCAAAATTTAGATTCCTTTCTATCTGATTCGGCCTTAGCCTTATATCGGATAGTTGAAGTTGTACCCTTCCAAACTTCGATTGGTTTAATTTAATTCGACCTTGGCGTTTCATAAATCGGGATTACCCAGATCGATCTCAGTTCCCTTTGTGTTATATAAATTTGCCTAGGCCTTGGCCCAATTAGTCGGCTTCGGGGTTTGCCTCGTCAGGTCTTATTCCCCTTTGGGTTTGATGCATTTTTGACAATCTCAGTTATTGATAATGCAAAGATGATTGTAAAAGCCCTTGGGCTTGAGAATATAATGTAGGTACCAAACGATTTCGTTAATATTCATGTGCTTGTACATCTTTATTTGATGGAGGGAAATCAGATCGATCTACTCGGGTACGGCTCTTCTGACCGTTTGACCGTTACATCAATTCCTAGCGATCTTTATTTAGCCCCCTCGAAATCGAAGTAAACAAACGAACATCTCTAGAGTTTAATATAAAACTTGTGAATTCCGATAAATGATTGATCTATGTTAGCACGACATATGGTTGCCTCATTATAAACCTTGCCGTAAAATCCCTTCCCGGTGACCTTCACTACAACATAGGCACCTTCCCAGTTCGGTCCTAACTTTCCTTCGTTGGGATCCCGGGTATTGGGCGTGACTCTCCTAAGTACCAGGTCCCCCGATTATCATGTTGATTGTATACTTTGGCTCCTCTTGGTTTGCTGATTTGTCCCTATTTTCATAGTGATTTTTTGCTCGGTCGCTCAGAAATTCCCGAAGATGCCCGTTTTCGAGCAACCGGGCTACCTCTTCTCTCAACTGTCGGAAATCCTCCGTTCTATGCCCGTGAGTACCATGGTACTTGCATATAAGGTTGGGGTCCCTCTTGGCGGGGTCTGTTTGTAACGACCTTGGCAACCTGGTGTCCTTGATGCGACCGATTGCTGAAACTAGAGTTGCCAAATCGACATTAAAATTATATTCGGACAAACGAGGCGCTTCTTGGTGGCTACTGGTTTTCTCGAAGCTGTTTTTTGGCAACGGCCTCCTGTTCCTTTGGTTGGGGTCGAACCGGCTTTCTTGTTTCGGGGATTTGTGTCCCCTCATGACAGTCCTTCGATCTTCTGGGTATGGCCGGTGTCTATCTCGATTCGACCTTAGCTCTCGATAATTATCTCTCAGAGGTCGATCGAAAGCTCTAACGGGGTAGGAAGAGCCCCGACCTG
>MCJB01013936.1:98232-187472 GCA_002018475.1 Nicotiana obtusifolia | reverse complement strand
CAGTCCTTCAGGTCTTGGATCGCGGCCGGTGCCTGAGAAACGGCTGTACATGATAACATATCAGTCATACGTTGAAGAACAGTAATGAAAAAAGTCGGATAGGGAAGCACTTACGTCCCATGTTCCACTTCTCGGGGAACGGCATATTATCGGCAGGGATCAGATCAGAAGTTTTAATTCGAACAAATCGGCTCATCCAGCCCCGATCCCTGTCTTCATCAATGCTCGAGAACGGGGCCTTACCGGCCCGGCGAGCTAATTTAATCAGCCCCCCTCGGAACATTCAGGGACTGTATAACCTAAGCAGATGGTCGAGGGTAAAAGGGTGTCCCCCCTCGACCTTATCCACGAAAAAACGGAAAAGATATACTATACGCCATACAGAAGGGTGTATTTGAGCTAAAGTAACCTGATACCTCCTACAAAATTCGACAATCATAGGATCTATGGGTCCTAACGTGAACGGATAAGTATATACACTGAGACACCCCTCCACGTGTGTAGTAATGGACTCGTTAGGGGAAGGAATTACTACTTCTTTATCAGTCCAATGGCAATCAGCCTTCACCCTATCAAGGTGTTTGGAGGTGATTGAACTAATATAATCTGAAACCGGTTCACCCCGACCGGGTACCGAAGATGCTTTCTAGACCTTGAAGTCGGTGCCTATGTAATAGCCCACTGGTATGAAGGCCTTCAATGGAGGTTCCATAGAGGGCTCTTCAATGCGGATGGATTCACCCTCTTCAACAGGCTGAGCGGGAGAAGTTTGTCTTAGAGGAACTGACTTGGAAGTTTTGGCCATTGAAATAGCAAGAAGCAAAGGAGAGTAGAAGGATTTTTGATGAAGAAGATTAAAGGTTTTTTCTGCTCAAGAAGATTGAAAGAGACAAAGTAATTAATTGCGTGAAGACAAATAAACCGATCCAAAGAGGGAGGAAGTATTTATACTTTTTCAAAAAGCGGCGGCACGAAGCACGAGATGAGCGGCATTGAATGCACGCATTTAATGCAATAAAAAGGCACAAGGTTCTGCAAAAGGCAGGTAATTATTTCCTACATCGACGGTTGTGCGCATCACTACGCTACCGTCATACATAGGATCTTTTTGGGGATAAGCGATTTTGACAGCTGTGCTTCCGCGTCACGTTTAGCGAGAATATCGATCGCTTAGTCAAGAAGTTCAAAGGTTGATAACTCATATCGTTTTTTGTCCTTACTCTCCAATAAACGAGGGGACTATCTGTATTGGGTCGGATGCAATCGAGTAAGGTTGGGACCGGTTGTAATTTGAGACCGGACCACCCCGGTTCGAAATCAACAAGTCGGGCATGTAGGCCGGGACAGCCGAAATGGGACAACCGATATGGTCGGCCATGGGATACCTCGTAACAAAGGATCGGCTTCGGACCGTATATCTCGCCAATCCCGGATATCACGCCAGGAGCAATTTCCTCAACTTTTATAGTCGTTATGCCATCATCTTGGGATATTCAATCCCGTAACTAATGGGATTTGCCTTGTAATCAGTCTTTTACTTTATTTAGGACTCTTTCATTTACCTATAAGAAGGGCATTGACCCCCCATTGTAAAACATGACACATCTCAGAGAGAAAAACAATATAATTCTACTGCTATTCACAACTATCTCCACTGTTCATCAAAATACTTCCCTATTTCTCATAATTCATTATCAGCTGTTGGATACTTGTGGTTTGACTGTTCTCTTTTGCTTATTATATTTTAATCTTCTACGTCATATTTTTATATTGTATCAAATTGATTCACGGATCCTCAGCACCACAAACAAATTCAATTGTTATCCGATTTTAAGGGTAAACAACAATAATGATATCTACGTGGATTTTGCCTTGTACCATTATTCAAGTCAAATACATTGAAAATGGACATTGCTAGAAGTTGCATGGGATATTATTCATGATCATATGGACGTTGCTAGAAGCTGCATGGGATGTTTTTCATAATCATATGTACGTACGGAGTTCTTTTACTTCAATCCTAGTCTTTTAAATCCACACAACATGTCTTGGAGTAGGGGTATTTGTAGGGATATAAAATTTATTGGAATTAAATCCGTAAAATAATTTGGATTATATTTTAAATTCAAGATATATTAGTTCAAATAAATTTATTGGGCTAATATAATTGGATTAGTTATATAAGTCCAACATATATGGATTAAATAAATAAGTCTTAATCCATTTGGCTAGCCCATTTAATTGGACTAAAGTGATGAGCTCACTTCATTAAGCCCAAGATGTCATCTTCCTAGAGGTCCAGTTTGGTGCCACGTGTCAAATGACGTGGCGCACCAAGTCAAAAGAAAAAAAAGCCAATAGGATTATGCCACGTGTCAAAATGACAAAGCATGCCAAGTCAAATTAAAGGGCCAATGAAACCGCGCCACGTGTGCAAGTGACATGTTCTGGCCAATCAAATGCGGCCTTGTCACACTTCAATTTGATTGGTCGGAAAGAGTTTGTTCTTATCATAACTCTTCCCTCCGACAACTATAAATAGGGGTCTTCATAACCCAGAAAAAGGACCAAAAGTTATAACAAGAAGCAAGAAAGAGCTCGTGGATCAAACGCTGCAAATTTCTCCATAAGTTTCAAGCTTCAAGCAATCAAGTTCAAGTTCAATAATCAAGCTCAAGCTCAAGAATGAAGAACAAACCAAGTTCAAGCTCAAGAACGAAGTATAAATCAAGTTCAAGCTCAAGAACGAAGAACAAATCAAGATTCAAGGAGTATGAGTTCAATTCAAAGTTCGGGCTAGTTGAATCCAAAATCATCGTGCGTGGCAACAAATATAGATTCAAGATCAAGCTCGAAGGCACTTGAATTTATATTGGAAAAGTAGAATCAGAGGAACCATAGAGATTGTACACTCAAATATTAAAATCAAATATTATAATTGTTACAATATTTTCGGTCGCGATTATTTTTCTTTACGTAAATTTATTGTCTACAACTGTAAATACCGAAATTCTTTAAAAAGTCTATTCAAACCAAAATTCTGCTAGAGTACATGATAATGAAAGAAAATTTTCAAATCACTCGTTTGAAAATATTTTGAAGGAAAGGTGAATTCCATTTCATACAATATCTGTTGGAAGAGTTAATTTTATTGATTTGTTAATTTTATCCTAGGTGTCTCTTCTTATTTTCTATAAAGCAAATCAATTGCATTCACATTTAGTAAAAATATGAATGATGCTACTGATGGAGATGATACATAAATTGAAAAAATTATTATTCAATAAAAAAAAATTAAATATTAAGACATGAATAAAAATATAGTAGTCAAATCCTATCCTAATTATTTTTTTAATTAATTAATTATTTAGGACGTGCATAAAATAATCATGACATGAGACGAGGGAGTATTAGTCAAAGCTTTAAATTTCGTGCACCCATTTCATACTTTCCAACATCTGACTATCTGAGAACATTATCAGAAAGCAAAACGAAAAAAGTATAAAAGGAGGGCAGGGGGTAGCGTAGTGGTGCCGCGGCCGGAATTCCAATGTCGAACAACAACAACAACCAGCCGCCGCCGTACCAACCGTACCGACAGAAAAAAGTTCTGACGGGCCACACACTCGCCGTCTCTTGCGTAAAGTTCTCCAACAACGGCCAGCTCTTCGCCTCCGCCTCCTTGGACAAAACCCTAATCGTCTGGTCCACACAAACCCTAAAACATCTCTCTCGTCTCCTCGGCCACTCCGAAGGCGTTTCCGACCTAGCATGGTCATCTGATTCCAGTTATATTTGCTCCGCCTCCGACGACCGCACTCTCCGTATTTGGGATGCACGCGCCGCCGAGTGCGTCAAAACCCTACGTGGACACACTGGCTTCGTCTTCTGCGTTAATTTCAACCCGCAGTCGAATCTCATAGTTTCGGGTTCGTTTGATGAGACTATTCGGGTATGGGATGTGAAAACGGGCAAGTCCAATCTCGTGATTCGAGCTCATTCGATGCCGGTAACGTCGGTTCATTTTAACAGGGATGGATCGTTGATTGTTTCGGGGAGTCATGATGGGTCATGTAAGATTTGGGATACGGCTTCTGGGGCTTGCCTTAAGACTCTTATTGATGATAAAGTTCCAGCTGTTTCCTTCACCAAGTTCTCCCCTAACGGCAAGTTTATTCTTGTTGCCACCCTTGAGGATAATCTTGTAAGTATTCAAGCATTATTTCCAAGTTCTTTTTACTCCCTCCGTCCTTCTTTCCTTTCCTTTTTAGTCAATATGAGATAATTTCTAGCCACACAGTTTTAACCACAAGTTCTTAAACTTTGTACCCATTCGAACACCTTCACGTTAATTGGGACAGAGGGAGTACTGATTTCGAGTCTGTTTATGATTTACCTTTAAGGAAATTCTGCTTTCATTTAAATAGAGAGATTAGCATTTAAATATAGAGATTAGCAGGTAATACTATCTAGGTTGTGAGCTGATAAAGTTGGCGTTTTTGTTCATTTGACTTGGTTTCTGGGGCTCAACGAAAATGTTTTCTTTGATGTTGTTGATAGGAAGTTGAACAATAGGTCGAAGAATTTCTACCAATTAGTTGGAATTAAGGCTTAGTTGTTTCAATAAATAGCCTAGTTGCTAGTTGTAGCAGTGTTGTAGTATCGAACAACAACTAAACCTTTTGGAGCACCATTTCGTGATACAATTTCCTTTTAAGCACAGACAATTCGACTTGATTCAATTATGTAAACTTCCCCTGCATGTCTGACTTGTAACTTGGGCTTTCTTTTTTATTGTCCCCGAGTACAGAAGCTATGGAACTATTCTACTGGGAAATTCTTAAAGGTTTATGCAGGTCATGTGAACAGAGTGTACTGCATAACTTCAACGTTTTCAGTCACGAATGGGAAGTATATTGTAAGCGGCTCAGAGGACCGATGTGTCTATATATGGGATTTGCAAGGGAAAAATATGCTGCAGAAACTTGAAGGACATACTGATACCGTCATTTCGGTAACTTGCCATCCCACAGAAAACATGATTGTCTCAGCTGGATTAGATAATGACAGGACAGTGAGGGTTTGGGTACAAGACTAATGAATGTCCTCGACTGTGTATAGGTTAGCTCCTTCTATCCTACAAATACACAAATCATTGCACTTAATGATTGATACTGACTATGCATTAGAATCTTCATTAACATATGAATTCTTTAGTAACAAGAAACAACTTTCAGTTGATTCTTCTGGTGCTTAAATCATTTCATTTGTGTAATTTTTCACTTATTAACTTTGGCTTTTCCCAACATTGAGTGCAGCCTTTATCTCGTAGATTTAGTTGAATGGTAATGGAAAAAATCATCCATTCGGTTATTCTTCTTTCTGTGTAAGCATAATAATTTTACAGTAGTCAAAAGATGGATTATCTGTATGTCAATTCTATAGTTTCATTTCTCTTGAAGGTATATCATTCAAGATTTTTCCAGCTGTTTCATATGGTGTACTTGTAGGTTTTGTCCAAGGACATTCGCTTGTATTAGCTACTTTGCATAACCTGGTTGTTTTGGAGGGGCGTACAGATGGCAGTGAGGCTTGTGTGTGTATGAATGGTCCAGTTATCTCATACTCTGGAAGTTGATGCCAGACAATTTTACTTCAATAAAAAAACTGGCTATTGTACTTTCTTCTTTATATGTGAGAAACTAGATGGTGCCAGTCCTCCAGAATTTTGAGGGAGAAGCATTTCATGTAGAGGCTAAAATATATGAATAGAAGAATGATCTTGTTTCATTCATATGAGTCCTACAGGGTCTGATAACATTTACAGCAAGGGCAAAGAGTTCAGTTATTATAATGAACATTGATCTCCCCATCGTGTCATGTAACACAGTTTAGAAATGCAAATACTGCAAGATGAATCAACGTCCATATTGCTCCTCAGTTGTGTACCTTGCATTACTGGCCTTTTCTCACTCCATATGTATCTTCTAGACCGTTAGTCACCCTCTTTCTTCTCTCCGCAATCATCTCTGAATATGACTGCAGAAAATTAATGATCTTGGTTAGGCTCTACAGCAAATGCGTTGACTGCAATTAAAAACTAAATGACACCTCCAGCTATCCATTTAAGAAGACGAGGTGATTCTACACAATCTTTAAGTGCAAAAGTAATAATTTAGAGGTATCATGGATAGTGTGAGATTGATCCGTTGTAGTCTGTTCAAATAAACTTAATTTGCCATCACATGCTAAACACTGACCGAATGATAAACATATAGATCAAAGCAACAACAGGTATAACATGTGCATGCATTGCCGCAAGCAATCATCCCAACCTGCTCCGCCCAACAGAAAACTGATGCCGAAGCATCTCTGACTTATGCAAAATCCTTCAGATAGGTGTTGAGAAATGTGAAAGAACCAAATATGATATCATACTTTAGTCCACAAGAAGAGCAATATTGGGAGTCGGGCTCATTGTATCATTAAAATTGCTTGTACAATTGGGAGATACAGAGATGACTGCACTAAATAACCCTTGTTCTCATTAGCCTCCAAGTATGGAGCACTTGCTAGAGCAAAAGCATTAATGAATTAAGCAAATTTAGATGTACATTTTATCAGAAAGAGATTGGTCAAAGCAACATCGAGTTAGTCAAATCCAGTATTAGATAATACAATCTAAAACAGGTTTACCTTGGGGTAAGAATAAAGAAAGATATACCACCATGCCCCAATTATAGTCATCACTACTGCAGTGGCTACAGCCGAGTGTAGAATCAGCCAGCTCAAGCTAATTATCACTGCTCCAGTGAGTGTTATTGTCCAAGGTTGGCACCTACCATGAAAAGATCACTCAAAATTTGCAGAGAGCACAGTAGCTACAGAGAAGTTTGATCATACACCATATACATTGGAATTAGAAAAGGTCGAATATAAAATCTAATTCTTCTTGTAACAAACAGTAAAAGGTTCCATGTTCAATTGCATTGTTGGCTTGTAGTCAAAGGCTCAATTAAGGCTCGCTTCTTCATTAAGGTTCACAGTTTAATAGAGAAACTTTAGGTTTGAGTCACACATTCCAACAAAATTGAAGTTAAAAATCACGAAGAAATGGTGAAACAACGAATTAGACAAAGGTAAATGTAATTGTGAAAAATTACCATGAGGGCTTGGTGTCCCAGACAGAATCATACTCTAGAGAAAGATAATTGAGATAACTGTCCATATCCTCAACGACGCCGCTCTCGTCGAAGAACGCTGAGTCTTCTTTTGGGTTATTGGAATTGATTCCACGAAGTATAATACTTGTCCTTGAATGTTTGGAAAATTTGTGAGAAGAAAAGGCAAATGACGGAAGTTTAGAGGAGGAGAAGTTAGAATCGGAAAGTTGAGAACGAGCGAAGAAGTGAACCGGCGGTGCAGGGTAAAGCAGCGGCAGAATAATGGAGGAGGAGAGACTTTGAGCTACTGTCATCCTTTTGTTTCTTCAGCTCTATCCACTTCCGACAAAAAATCATCTCTTTTTCTATTTGGGCTTCGTCCGAATTGTACCCGCTAACGGCGCTTCCAATTTATTTGGGGTTTTTTGGCTTTTCCTTATAATATTTGAAATTTATTTATCAAAATTATTCTAATTTTATATATTATCCACCCTAAATAAGGATTACTTATAAATTATATAATATTTATTATTAGTGCCTTAAATTAGAGGATTTAGTTACATCTTTTTCCTATTTTCTCTCCATTCTTCTTTTAATAAAACTCATTACAATTGTGTATTACCTATTTAAAACCATAACAAACGGAATTTCAGTTACAAAAAAGGAAAAAAGATATGCTACAATATGACAACAGCTTTGAACGCAATTGTCGTCAAAATTTATCCATGTTTTTATCTCTACAATTGCTTTACTCTGCTTTTACTGAATAATTTCTTAACAACATTGTCAAATTACAGCACCAATTGCAGTTAAATCAAAAAGCATAATTGAGCAATCTAAGTTTTAGCATATTTCAAATTAAATTCAATCGCCTCTAAACTTCGGATTCAATTTTGTATTAGTATTTCCAATAAGAATCTATGCTACCTAGTTAATTTCTCACACAAAATTTAAATCTCACATAAAACTCAGTTTCTCCGAAGTGCGACGATGGCGATTTTAATGTGAAACCCAAAGTTTCTCCACCCATATCATTCAGTTCCCATCAATATTCAAGTTTTTCCGTTCAAACAAATATGCATAAGTGCACATGAGTCGAATACAACATAATACAACTTAAATACAATTTATATGCAACTTTAATATAACTTCGTAAGTATATTGTATGTCATGTGTTCTTCTTCTTCTTCTTCTTCTTCGAGTTTCAATCTGAAATTCAACCAAAATCAAGTCTAATCTTCACCAAACACCCTCAAAATTGACATATAAACTCCAAAGAATATTTTTAATTATTTGCAACAACACCCAGTTCAAACAAACAACAGTTTTTGAAAACACAAATTCAAACTCAAAGCTTTGGAGCTTTTTAATAGTTGTCAATGATGGAGAATCAAATACCTTCAAAATTTATTGATTGTCAATTTCAATTCGAACACCAATTATGCAACATCAAAAGGAACTTGATAATTATATCAATTGAAATTCATTGATGAATTTCCTAGAGAAAAAAAGGATAGAAAGCAGAGAAAAACAAAAGAAGAAAATTGGGGAAAGAACAGAGAAGGAGAGAAAGAGAGAGAGACGGAGAGAGAGAGAGAGCGCAGGATGGGGATTCGCTATTCAATTCCTATATAAAGGGATACTCATTAATTATAATTTGTATATAATTGATAAATTATATATACATATGTAATTAAATTAAAACTTAATTAGGGAAGGTAATAAAGTTTCATATATAGTATAGGAAGGTAAAACTCCCATTTATTTGTATGTTCTTTCTTTTTTCACATTTAATCATTTGGTAATTTAATTCAATTGTTTCGAATAATTTGTATTCGTATTGGATAGTTGTCGAAAAATATATTTTTGCAAATTGAATCTAAAACCTCTAGTTAAATATGAATAGATGGAATGAACCAAATGCACCTCTCTATGAATCTTGTTTTTTTAAATCTAACTATCTGAGGAAAAAAAAGTCATTGGTCCCTTGGTCTAATATTTGCTGTTGGTATTATTTATACTTGATAATGCAAAGCCAAAGATTTCTTTGTGGTCCTTTTTTCTTCTTCTTCACTTCTTTATCTTTTGTGAAAGACAAAGTGTCCTCCATTGGTTGTGGAAAGTCTTTTTCTTCCCCTTATATTGGATTGCTCTTTGTTGGGCTCGTAAAGAGCTATTAAAAGGGAGTGATCTCGCGCACATGAGAAGTTGACCTGAAGGCAAAACGGGTCGATTGTCTCCCTCCCCTGCGCGCGATATATATATGAGGCCTAATTCAAATCTGGTTTTGCTAAAATTATTTTTTATTTTTTGAGCTTGCCAGAAAAGTGTCCAAATACAGGCTTACCAAAATTCATTCTCTTCGAATTGAATTTTGTAATGTCTGATTTATTACTTTGTAACAGTTATACTTTAAATTATGATAACAGCTACTTAAATTCTTGTAAATCCTACTTGAATTCTGTAACAGTTCTAGCATCTTATCTACACTAGGAGCTGTCTTGTGGAGTTTTCAAATGCAGAAAAACACCTTCATCTTCTCTCTTCTTCAACCGATTTCTAGGCAATTATTTTGTGCAAATTCCAAACTTCCAGCCACGAGTGCACGTGTTTGGAAGTGTTGTTGAACCTTGGGGAGCGAACAGTCTTAACGATTTGCACCCAATCGGGCCAAAATTACTTTCAAGGGAGTGGCTTGCCACGACATAGTATTTTTCCTCTTGTTCTTGGTCAATATTATCTTCTCATTTTTCTTAAAATTACAAGCATTTTTTTTCCTTTTCTTTTATTTTTTAACTTAAGCATTATTAAGTGTAAATATTTATTGCCTAAGAGATTCTTAAGTATGGGAAGGTATGTGTGTTTACCCGTAAAACGCTACAGTTGAATTTATACGTGGTTTCTAGAAAAGTGAACTAATTTGATCCTGAAATAATGCGATAATTAAAGAAATATACAATACTTAGCCTTAAAATGTAGATGAAACAGCATAGATGACAATTCCGAGAACAAGGTTTCCGGGTACAGTAATGATGAGATCAAAAAGCGAAAAAGTAAGATTGTTTTAAGCATTGTATAGAATGTAGTGTAAGTTTAGCCAGAAAATTCATGTCCTTTACAATGATAACTAGGCTCACTACTTATAGTTGTGTTTAGGAAAGGAGACCCTAGGATCGTGTCTTCCTTTAATGTCAATTATGAGGGTCACTGATGAAGATGTAACAGTGAATATAAATGCCAAATTCTCTGTAACGGGCCGTCACTCTTAATGCTGCAGAATATTCCTTATTAAAATGCCACCGGGTGTAGAACATTTAATACACCTTTATGAATGTTATCACTTTCGGTGGCAAGCGGAATGGCTGCGTTCGGTCTTCGGTCATCCCCATCTAGGGTACCATGTGTCTTGCCTTTAGATGACCACGTGTCATATCATATTTCACCCTATACAGATAGTCCCCATGCTTTCCGGTGACATAACTTTGTGTTACCGGGAAGTTGGTAGAGACACTCTTTTGGAGGGAATTACTATAACTCCCTCTGAAGACTTCTGACGGTTGATTAGACGCACGTCTTTCTGCATTTAATGCCCCGAACGCGCGTCATCTCACTATTCAGCCTAACTTTTGCCGATTATCGAGGTAATCATGGCCATGAATTTAGCCTCCAAAATTTTACTTATACGCATAATTCTTTTCCTTTGCACTTCTTAATTTATCGAACTTCTGATTTGCATATTTGTTCTCCATTCTTTCTCTAATTCTCTTCAAACAAAAACCTTTTCCTTCTTCTTATTCAATGGATTCTTCCTCCAAGCGTGCCAGTTCTTCAAAGAACAAGAACAAATCCAAGGACTCTGCTCCTCCAACGGTGGGTTCCATCATCCCAAGGAGACTCAGTACCACAAAGGACTTAGAAGAGAAATTCCCTACTGCTAACCCTCGTACATGGGCTGTTAGTAGGTACCCTTGTTCCATTCGTCCTTCCAGTATTCCTGCTGTGAAGGAAGACTGTCGCTGCCATGAGTTGGATACCATTGCTCCCGATCTCTATCAGAGCGAGTGACCCTTTCCAATGAAGGTTTTATATACTTTCACACGTATCCTTTTACTTTGGGTGCGTTTTCTTTAAGTGGGGAGCTTGATTCCGTGATTGCGGAGTTTTTCCTTCGCCACCAAGTATGTTTGGCACAAGTAAGTCCTTCAGTGTGGAAGACGGTCGCCTGCCTTCGACACTTGTGCCAGGAGACTGAAGAGGAGCTAACTTTAACTCATATGATGAATCTCTATTCTCCCAAAATCTACCGTGGGGGAATGATAAACCTCTGCAAGTGTGGTCACCATGCTTTGCTGTCTAGCATGGATGATGACAACGACCATGGATGGATGGAACGATTCGTTGCAGTCACCACCAACGAAATCATTCCGGCAACGGCTTCATCCTTTCCGACCGCTTGGAATCGCACTCGTAAGCTCTTTGTTTAGTATTTCCTTTTACTAAATATTTTTCTATAGCCGTATTGATCTTCCATCCTTCATTTGTTTCAGCAACTCGATGGATCCCATCGGTGATGAAAGGCTTGGACCGGTGGATTCAAAAGATCTTGGACGTCATGACGTCCGAAACTCATTCGTGGAAAGAACTGGCCCTTAAATACGGGTGGAAGGCCAAAAATCATGGTAAATCTAATTTACCTTGCTTTCATTTTTGCATATGAAGAACTTGGTTGAAACCTTCTGACTTTGTTCATGGAATTAGGTCTACCTGCGGGCTCTGTTGCTGTCCCGGAGAAGGACGTTCTGGCTGATCCTGCTGATGCAGCAAAGCTGCTTCAGGAAGCACTTACTCGAACAAGTATCTCCAAGCCTGTTTCGGGTGCAAATATTTCTTTACGGAGTCCTCGACCGGAGGATATACAAACAAAGAGAAGACATTCCTCCGCGGCCGGGGAAAAGAATATAAGGGCAAAGATTGCTGCCCCCAAGTCATCTCTAGTGGCGATGATGACTGGTCCTCCTTCCGGGCCGGTCATAGACACTGTAATGATCGATGATGATGAAGAATCTGGTGATGAGGGAGCTTCTTTACATAGAAGGAGATGATCCTCATCATCTCAACAGGATGCTCGATCTGTTGAGAGAGTTACACTAATTGAGGATGATGCCTCGGCACTTTGGGGAGAGTTTGATTTGGTAGATAATGTCAACTCCCGTTTTCGGGCCCCAATTGTTGTGCCCGATATTTCGGGGCTGAGTACCGGGTCCTTGCCATCTTTGGTTGGCGAGCAACCAACAACCAACACTGCATTTGATGCAGCTGCTTCTCACTCTTCAACTTCATCAACTTCATCTCCATCTTCACCAATACCAACAACTACTACATCACTTCCATTTTCATTCACTCTTCCACCAGCAGTTGCTACATCGCCTCCACCGGCCGTACCTGATCATGAATAGGGTGTTCCTTTTCCACAGTCCCCAGTTCATGGGAATTTGGGGCAAAATTATGCTGCCCCTTCTGAAGATCCACAAAGGAAAAGGAATGATACTCTTTTGGTCTCTACCAGATGCAACTTGCTATCCCAGTCGGTGGAGCTTGCTAATTATTTGAAGCCTTTACTGGGAAAAGATTCAGGCACTCTTGGGAGAGTGTTTGTTGAACAATGCCATGCATAATGTCGCAGCGGTACGTTCCTTTCTTCCTTTGTTATTTCTTCTACTTTTGTATGAATGTATTCTAAGTTTTACTTCTTCTTGTTTTGTAGGCCAACTTTCTTGCTTCTGAGGGCCTTTAGAGGTTGATTTGTGAGAAGGAGGAACTTACTTCTGAACGGAATCAGCTTTTGGTGGAACGGGATTGAACTGTTCTCTGCCTCTTGGAACTGGAAACCAAAGCTACTGAGGTCGTTGTTTTGGAGTCTCGTTTGCAGCAAAGCGAGCAAGAAGCGGTAACCCTTAGCCAAGAAATTGGCCCGCTGAGGGTTAGATTTGATGAAGCCAGGGCCAAATGAGCTGAAGTCTAGGACGCCATTCTTACCGCAACCGAGCACGAGGCTGCCTTCGCCGAAAGAGTGATTAACTTAGAGGTAGCCTTGAACTCCAAAATTGAAGAGCTTGCTACTATGGAGGCGAAACACGCCCAGCTAGAAGAGAAGTACAGAAAAATCATTGAGCATAATAGGCTCTTTAGTTCAATTGTCCACGACCTTGATGTCAGCCTCAAATCTACTAGGTCCGCCGGGGAAAACCTTTCTGCCGAGGTAACCCAACTCAAAGAAGAACTCAAGCGCCGAGCTTCCCTCATTGTTGAAAGAACTTACACCATGTATAGCATGAGGAGAAAAACCTTAGAAGAGGCCAAAGCTGGTGTCATTGACTTTGATGTCGAAATTGCTAAGGCACGTGAGCTTGAGTTAATTGCTAAAAGTGGACTCCCATCGAGGTTTGATGTACCTGGACCTTCTGGTTCTAGTTCCGAGTTTTCGAGAACTGAAGAAGAATCGGAAGATGATGATGCTGAAGGCCAAACTGATGAAAATGTTGAACCACCGGTGGACCCACTTACTTCTCCCGGGGATGCTGACACTTTTCTTCCTCTTGGTTCTGGAGGCACTGCAGTTTAGCTTTTCTTTTCTTTTCCTATTCTGTACTTTTACCGTTTTGGCACGTTTTTGTAAATAAAGACATAATTTTCCTCAAGTATTGTTTGAGTCTTACTTTCATTTGAATATCCATGCAAGTCTTTAACCTTTGCATTTGTTTTAGAATTCTACGCACGTTTTTCTGTTTGTGTTTTACTATGTATAGTCTCGGATGCATTTTCCTCGAAGCATTTTGGTTCCAAGCATTATCCCTTTTACGTGAGGGTTTCTACAAGTATTTGCGCAAGTTTACTTTTTGTGTCCTTTCGTGTATGTCTTCGGGTACATTTTTCCTCGAAGGCATTTTGCTTTTCATAAATTCTTCTGAAACCAACCCTTTAACGTGAGGGTTTTCATAATAGAGGGCCCTCTTATGTTTACGGTGCTCTTGAAGAGGACGTCTCATGTTCATTACGGCACTAACATCTGAAGTACTTGTTTAACTTTCAAATGACAAAGTTAGTTCATCGTTTAGACAAGAAACAAGATAAAAATAAAAGAATCTTGTTTCATATAATTCCTTCTATTTTCAAAAGTACACAAGCATTTATTATGCTAATAAATTGCCATTACTTGTGGCTAGCATTTATTATGCTAAAAAGAAATTTTCATTACTTGTGGCTATCTTGTACAATTTGTTTCTACGGGGCTGGCTGCACAGTCCCCGGTCTCGATGATGCATTTGGTTTCCAAATTTTTGTTTCCCGGTTGACGTGGCAGTCAATGTTGCCATATCCAGTGTTCGAATGCGAAGAATGCAAATTGGAAAACTGGAAGTCTTGTATCTTCAAAGATCCCACCAATTAAATTGCTAGATAATCCTTAACTCGGCAACATACCTTACTTCCCCTTAGGAATCCATGCTATCGAGCAAAAGAATATCTAACAATCCTCTAGCGGTTTGTGCTCATGAACGGCCGGGTAATCTCTGTTCGGTAGCAAACTTAACTTCCTAGTGGGAATTTGCTATCGAACCAAAGATTATCTAATTGTCCCTGAGTGGAGCTCGTTTGTTTGCCTTGCTATCAAAGGTCTTATTGCTGTTGTCTTCGTAGTATGCTTTCTATCGCTGCCTCATTAAAAACCTTGCCAGAAAAACCCAATTGGGGCAAAAATTGAACGAAGGGAAAAATAGTGCAGCACATACTTTTCGCTTGAGTAATGTTCATTAGCAATAATATCTTTTGAGGTATGCCACGTTCCAGTTGCTAGGCAACTTGTCTCCATTCTGGTTTTCCAACTCGTATGAACCTTTTCAAGTGATAGCTGAAATCTAGTAGGGACCTTCCCACATTAGACCTAGCTTCCCTGCGTTGAGCTCCCAGGTATATTGGGTTACTTTCCTCATAACCAACTCTCCTACTTTGAAATAACAGAGGTTGGCTCTTCGATTATAATATCGCTTTATTCTTTGCTTTCGAGCTGCCATCTTACACGCGCCAAGTCCCTGCGTTCCTCGAGCAGTTCTAAGTTGATTAACATTGCTTTGTTGTTCGATTCTTCATATGCCCGAAAATATCTCAAAGTGGGTTCGCCCACTTCCATCAGGATTAGGGATTTAGCACCGTACACAAGGGAAAAAGGAGTTTCTCATGTGCACGATTTGGCCGTTGTTCGGTAGGCCCATAGAACTCCGGGCAATTCTTCGGGCCATTTGCCTTTTTCTGCTTCCAACCTTTTCTTGAGGTTTTGAATAATCACTTTGTTTGTTGACTCTGCTTGACCATTTGCGCTCGGATGATAATGAGAAGATGTGATCCTCTTTATCTTCAAATCTTCGAGGAACTTTGTAACTTTTGCACTGATAAACTGTGGCCCATTGTCGCATGCTATCTCTTTTGGTATCCCGAACCTGCAGATAATATTTTCTCACAGGAAATCCACTACTTTGTGTTCTCCGATCTTCTGATAAGGACATGCTTCCACCCATTTAGAAAAATAGCTCCTCAGAATTAAAAGAAACCTTACCTTTTCGGGAGTCGGTGACAGCGGTCCGACGATGTCCATCCCCCATTTTATGAACGGCCATGGGGACAGAACCGAATATAAGGGTTTTGCCGGTTGGTGTGCTAGTGGTGTGTAGCATTGGCACTTATCACATTTTCATACAAAGTCTTTGGCGTCTTGTTCCATGCGAGGCCAGTAATATCCTGCCTATACCAACTTCAGCACCAAAGAATCTGCGCTCGAGTAATTGCCGCATATACTTCCGTGGACTTCTCTCATGACATAATTAGCTTCTAACGCTCCTAAGCACCGAGCCAGCGGTCCTTAGAAGGATTTTCTATACAATTGGCCTCTCTTGAAGCTATAGCGTGCATCTTTGGCGCGTAATGCCCGTGATGCTTTGGGGTCTTCGGGAAACTTCTCGTGCTCGTGATAGTCGATTATTTGATTTCTCCAGTCCCAGACCAAACTAGTCGAATTTACCTCATAGTAACCATTCGTATCCAGGACTAAGTTCATCAGTTGCACTACCGTCCCAGACTCCGATCTCTTTATTTCTATCGATGATCCTAAGTTTTCTAATGCATCCGCTTTTGTGTTATCCTCCCTCAAGATATGAGTAATTGACCATTCCCGGAATCGTGCCAAAAAAGCTTGGAAATTTACCACGTATTGTTGCATACGTTCTTTTTTGGTATCAAAGATCCCATAGACCTAATTTACCACTAGCTGCGAGTCACATTTGATTTCGATAACCTCTGAATCAAGTCCCCGGGCTAATTCGAGCCCTGCAATCAGAGCTTCGTACTCTGCTTCATTGTTAGTTAAAGGGATCGTTCTGATGGCTTGCCTTAAGGTTTCCCCCGAAGGTGTGATTAAGACTATTTCGAGTCCTGACCCTTTTACGTTGGAGGCTCCGTCTGTAAATAAGGTCCAAACCCCCGATGTCGATTCCGACACCATTACCGCCTCCTTGGTTACCAGAGGCAGTAGTGCCGGACTGAAATAGGCCACGAAGTCAGCCAAGACTTGTGACTTAATTATAGTCCTCGGTTTATATTCTATGTCGAACTCACTCATTTCAATGGCCCATTTGGCCAATCTGCCCGAGAGCCCGGGTTTATGGAGGTTGGTCTGTAAAGGGAAAGTAGTCACCACCAGCTATCGGATGCCATTGGAAGTAGGGCCTCAGCTTCCGAGCGGCAACTACAGGAGCTAAGGCCAATTTTTCCAAATGTAGGTTGCGAGCTTCTACTCACATTAAAATTTTGCTAATGTAATAAATGAAAAATTGCGTACCTTCGTCCTCCCGGACTAAAACTGCACTTACCGCAACTTCTGAAACCGTGAGGTAGACTAGCACTGTCTTACCTTCTTTTGGTTTTGAGAGCAATAGAGGGCTTGATAAGTACTTCTTCAGGTCCGTCAGAGCTTGCTGGCACTCCGATGTCCATCGAAATTATTTTTCTTTTTGAGCAGTGTGAAAAAATAATGACATTTTCTTGGCGACCGGGAAATGAACCTGCTCAAAGCTGCTAATCTTCCTGTGAGCCTTTGGACTTCTTTTACATTTGATAATTCATCCGGGATATCCTCTATGGCCTTGATTTTTGTCGGGGTTTACCTCAATTCCCCTTTGTGAGACCAGAAATCCCATAAACTTACCAGAACTGACCTTGAACGCGCACTTTTCGGGATTAAGTTTCATGTTATGCTTCCTCAAGATGTCGTATGTTTCTTGCAAATGCTTAAGGTGGTCACCTGCGTTCAAAGACTTAACGATCATATCGTCTATATAAACTTCCATAGTCTTTCATATTTGCTTTTCAAACATCTTATTTACGATCCATTGACAAGTGCCTCCGGTGTTTTTCAACCCAATGGGCATCACATTATAACAATATGTACCAAAATTCGTTATAAACGAAGTCTTTTCCTGATCTTTCGGGTTCATCTTGATTTGGTTGTACCCGGAATAAGCATCAAGGAAACTCATTAACTCGTGCACGGCCGTGGCAGCAATCATTTGATCGATATTTGGCTGTGGGAACGAGTCTTTCGGGCACGCTTTATTAAGGTCTTTATAGTCTACGCACATGCGAAATTTATTGTTCTTCTTCGGAATTACTACTACATTGGCTAGCTAGTCCGGATATCTTACCTCTCAGATCGAACCGATCTTAAGCAAGCGGGTTACCTCTTCTTTGATGAATTTATTCCTAGCTTCGGCAATAGGGAGTTTCTTTTGTCTTACCGGAGGTACGTTGGATCCAAACTCAGCTTGTGAACGGCTACTTCCATCGGGATACCTGTCATATCCTTGTGCGACCATGTGAAACAATCGGCATCAAATTTATGGAATTTAATAAAACCAAACCTGAGCTCCGGGTGTCCCAAATGGAATTTTCTTTCTAGGAATTCTTCGAACAATGCAACTTGCTCCAGTTCCTCCGCCGTGGACTTCGTTGCGTCCGTCTCTTCTGGACTTGGAAATACCTTAGCACCTGATAATGTTCTGACGACTCTGCTCCCGGGCTAACTTCTTCTAGCTCGAGAATAGGTGTCGGTTCTTGTAATTGCTATGCCATGTGCTCCTTCCCTTTGCTACTGAAAACCGAAATTGCGTTCATCTCTCTTGCTGCCGGTTGATCACCTCTTATCTGCTTGATTCCTTCGGGCGTTGGAAACTTCAGCAATTGGTGATATGTTAGGGCTACACTTTTATCTCGTGTAACCATGGCCTTCCCAGGATGATATTGTATCCATGTCACCATCTACTACTTCGAAGAGAGTTGTTTTCATTACACCTTCAGCGTCGTGAGCAACAAAATCTCTCCCCCGGTCATCACGACCGCAAGGTTGAATCCAGCGATGAGCTTTGTTGCTGAAATAATGCTTCCGGGGAGTTTAGCTTTCTCCAATACTCTCTATTGTATGATATTGGCCGAACTTCCTGGATCCACTAGAATACGCTTAATCTTAAAATCTAACACATTTAAAGAAATTACCAGTGCATCATTGTGTGGTAACAGCAATCCATTTGCATCCTCCTCCGTGAAAGTGATATCGTCTTCCTGGAATCTTTTACTATGAATTATTGATACTTTTGTCTTCTTCGCTCCCGAAAAGGTGACCCTGTTAATCCTATTCCCTCCGAAGATCATATTGATCGTTTGGTGTGGGAGTTCTTCTCCTGCCTTTGAAGGTTCCGTGTTGTCTCTGTTACGACCATAATTGTTCTTAGCTCATTCACTCAAGAATTCTCTGAGGTGACCATTCTTCAATAGTGTTGCCACTTCTTCCCGGAGGTGTCGGCAGTCCCCTGTTCGGTGGACGTTCATCCCATGGTATTTGCACCATAAGTTGGGATCTCTCTGGCTGGAATCGAATTACAGAGGTCTGGGGAATCGTGATTCTTTAATGTTTCTCATGGCTGACACCAACTCCACTATACTGACGTTAAAGTTATATTCCGATAATTTAGGGTAAGAAGAATCCCGAGAACCCGACGTCTCTTTATCCTGAAGTGATCCATTGTTTAGACCACGATTGGTCCCTCTATATTTTTGCTTCCCAGAAGCTTCTTCCACGGCCTTCGGTCCGCTCGTAAGGCAAAAATCGGCCCCTCGAAGTCCGTTTGTCCGCGTCATAGTCATCCTTTGATTTTTCTCTGCTCTTCTCCCGTCCTTTAGCTGATAATGTAGAACCAACCTAGTCATCTTCGATCCTTATCTTTGACTCGTACCAATTGTGGACACCTGCCCAAGTTGTTGCTTGAAACTCAAGCAGGCTCTCCTTCAGCTTCCGGGAAGCATCTGGGCTTCTCGGATTCAATCCTTTGGTGAATGCTTCAGCTGCCCATTCATTCGGGACTGCCAGGAGCAACATTCTTTCTTTCTGGAATCAAGTAACAAACTCTCGTAATAATTCAGATTCTCCCTGTGCGATTCTAAATATGTCGGCCTTCTGGGCTTGTACTTTTTTGGGCCCGGCATGAGCCTTGATGAAAGAATCCGCGAGCATCTCAAAGGAATCTATGAAATGCTAGGGTAATAATGAATACCACGTTAAATCTCCCCTCGTGAGAGTTTCTCCAAATTTCTTTAGCAACACATATTCAATTTCGTAAGGAGCTAAATCATTCCCTTTTACCGTTGTTGTGTAGGTGGTAATATGCTCCTGTGAGTCTGAAGTCCCATCATAATTTGGCACTTCAGGCATTTTGAACCGCTTCAGGATTAGTTCTGGTGCCGCACTCGACTTGTACGGCAATTGAGTATACTTCTTCGAGTCTGGGCCTTTCAATACTGGTGGTTCCCCCGGGATCTGGTCCATGCAGACGTTTACTTCCTTCATAAATCGTAAAAGTTCATTCTTGAACGAGTCGTTCTCGTTGTTGAGACCGGATCCATTCCCCCTAGCCTCGCTGGAGCCAACTTCACCCCTGGGAGTGTTGTTGTCGACTCTCTGGTTTGTTTGGTTTGCGGGAACACCAGGAGGAATTGGATCTCATCTGTTTGCATTATTCGAAGCCCCCGATAGAGCCTGTCTCAGCTCTATCATAACCTTTTCCTGCCACGTGAGATGGCGTAGAATGATCGCCTGTTGCTCTTGCAGGACCCTCACTGCATCCACGACATGCTCCTCATCAGCATCATCAGGAGTTGTCTCCCAAACCTGACGAGGGTTCTGCTTGTCATGCACCGGCGTGGCATCATTTTCCTCATTGCGGGTGTCACTGATTGAATCCTCGTCATGAGGCTGATCCCCTCGAATTTCAGGGTTGTACGTGTTGCAACAGTGTTATCTGTTATTTTTTAAAAAAAATTCTAAGACAAAATAATCAAATCACATTAGTAAAAAAAAAAAGGCAAGAATTAATTTAATTGCATGGTTATCTAGGCCCCACAGTGGGCGCCAAACTATTTACCTGTAAAACGGTACAGTTAAATTTATACGTGATTTCTAGACAAGTAAACTAATTTGATCCTAAAATAATGCGATAATTGAAGAAATATACAATACTTAGCCTTAAAATGTAGACGAAACAGTAGAGATGACAATTCCGGGAACAAGATTTTCGGGTACAGCAATAATGAGATCAAAAAGCGGAAAAGTAAGATTGTATTAAGCTTTGTGTAGAATGTACTGTAAGTTTAGCCAGAAAATTCTTGTCATTTACAACTATAATTGAACTCACTATTTATAGCTGTGTCAAGGGAAGGAGGCCCTAGGATCGTGCCCTCCTTTAATGTCAATTATGAGGGTCATTGATGAAGATGTAACGGTGAATATAAATGTCAAATTCTCTGTAACGGGTCGTCGCTCTTAATGCTGCAGAATATTCCTTATTAAATGCCACCGGGCGTAAAGCATTTAATACACCTTTATGAATGTTATCCCTTTCGATGACAAGCGTAATGGTTGCGTTCAGTTTTCGGCCATCCCCATCTAGAGTTTCACGTGTGTTTCCTTTAGATGACCACGGGTTATATCATATTTTCACCCTATCTCATGTAATGTGTATGTATTGGAAAAAGTACACAACAATAAAGTGGAAAGAGTTCAACTAAATTTAGTTTAATCGGTTATAGTTGATCATTTATCATTCTTATATTTTAAAAAATATAATTTCTCTAATGAGTCGCTTATAGTAGGAAGTTATGTAATCTACTGTAATTGCATATATATGCATGGCAATAAATTGAACACGTGTATTACAATTTGACATGAACGTATTAGCAAGAATATGGGAATTGCATATTTTGATGTGCATTCGAATAGTAAAATGAGGGAGTGATAGATTTCAAAATCTATTGACGCGTCAGTAAATTGGTCACCATTTGCCTCCTTTTGCAATTGGATCCGCCTTGTTCGTAATATACATTTACATACAAATGGATTGATTTAAAGGGAAAAAATTCTAGTTTCAAGATATCCACCTCAAATAATAACTAGTTAGGTGACAGAGTTTAAGTTGATTTATGATTTATGGTGCTGCTTTATCGCTAAGAAACATGACTTTAATTTGTCTCACAAGAGGTATTAGTGCTAACCTTGAGTAATAACAGGCAGTACACAATCAATCGTATGTAGGTTATTTTGTAAAAATTCTTTTAGTCAAAAATTTGTCTAAGTACGCAAAACAATCTTTGTTTTCAAATAAAAACGACATCTGATCTCACATAAAAGTTCTAAGTAGTTATTAGGTATGACATGAAAATATGAATATGACGATTGTTATGCAGCTTTTTGACAAAAAATATGGAACAGCTCGAGGATAAATTAATCCTAATTGCCCTGAAACTATTTCTGTGATTATTTAAACATTTTATAGTAAGAAAATAGGCCTAAGAATAAATTATAAGCCAGTAATTCTGTTGTACTCAAAATATATTAATAATGCCCAACATGGAAAATTTAAGAGTATAAGACAATAAACCAAATTAGAGACGGTTTAGGTATCCTATGTAATTCATGAGAAGCCAATAGCCAACTCAAATAATGAGAGTACACATATTTAAGTTGATACATAATAGGAGTAACTTGTTCGCCGCTGTACTGTTCTTCTTGTTTCGGCTTCGAATTTTCTTCAGTTCTTCCATCTCTTTAGATAGGGTTCTTTCTGAAACTGTGGTTAGTTTTGCAAGTTACTGGGGTTTTTAATTTTTGGTTAAACCCGTAATCTTTATTCCTGGGTCTGCTTCCTCAGTTAGGCCAGTTTAGCGGCCGGGTTTTGACAAATAGTAATGGTTTTGGACAGTTTCCTGATTCAACAGCTGAACAACAAATTCAAGAACCAGCCGCTGTCAATAGACGGATTAATCTTTGCAAATATCAACGATTTTAGTCCCCAAGATTTCTTTCCAGGTACTACGATTTGCCAAATTTTATCTTCTTTTATCTTCTAAGGCTATTAACGAGAATATATATAGTCATAATTCATGTGAAGAAGTTCGGCATAGAGGGTCAAAGTGAGGTATAATTTTTTGTATTAACTCAGACATAGAATTTTTAAATAAAAATTTACATATTTAAAAATTACATGAAAATTTTATAATTAAGAATTTAAAATATATAAAAAAAAATTATTTAATTTTTCGAATAGTAACATATTCATATAAAATAAGATAGAGGGAGTTAGATTGTTATTCTTTAGAGCACTAAATGCTTATCTATTAATTTAAAATCAGCTAAATCAAACTAGCTCTAAGTATTGCTTTGCACACAAGCACCACGTAAATTAATTAATGGGAAGGGAAAAGTATAGGAGTTAAATCGTTTCCTATACATATATAGAGAAACCTTTCTTCCAACTCTACTTAATTATCATTTACCTATTTAATTTGGATGAAACTTGAGGAAACATCAGCCTGATAGACCGAGTTGTTTTTTCATATCTGCAGGGGAAATAAATGGTGGTGGACAAAAGGAATGCTAGGTATTGACACCGAGGCGTCGGTTATACGGAATAATGCCTCGTCCTGATCGTCGAGCCAGGAATGGCTACTGGAAATTATTGAAATGTATAAATGACAATATACTTGGCCCAGACGGGGCTGTTGGGATGAAGCAGAAGCTTTTGTTCTTTGAAGGTGAACAGAACCATGGGCGCAAAACTCACTGGTGTATGATTGAGTATAAGCTAAGGCAGCATTGCTGTTCAGTTGATTGTGATCACAATATCGGAAAGGTAAGTGCCAATTGAACATCAACCCTCTTAGGGAATTCTAATGGTCAAATTTTGGACGTCATTTTTAAATGGACAGATAACTTTATTTAATAAATATTGATTCCTAACCTTAAATAACTTGTAAATGACATGCTATAACGTGCAAGTAAAGTTTTATTACACTAGTAGTGTATATATAGTTAGATCCTTTTTACATTTATTTTAAATCGAGAAAAATTTTAACAGAAATTTTAGCAACTATTTGCTTCAGTCAACATTACTCAATCTATTTGGTGTCATAGGAGGGTAAGTTTTGTTGGTTATTTATTCTAGGTTTTTTTTTTTTTTTTTTTAATAACCGTGGTGTCCGGGTCAGCTTGCGTGCACCTCGACTAATTTCACAGGACACCTGCCACCTCCCACCAGCAAGAGGTACCAGGTAACTCCATCCACCAAGGTTTGGATAGATGGGAAGAAATCACCTAGTGTTTTTTGCTTCCATTGGGATTTGAACCGGAGACCTCGTAGTTCTCACCCACATCATTGACCACTAGGGTCTAGCATTGTTTAATTTTATTAATTCTTTTCTTCTAATTGTTCAAAATTTCAGCTCGATGATTGGGTTCTCTGCAAGGTGTACGAGGAGTATGATCCTGAAACCATATCTTTTCAGATGGAAACAATGGATATTGGCTAAAACAATGGATTTTAGTTATGGAGTACGAATTTTGGAGATCCTAGAGTATTGATTTATTAAATTTTAACTGTGAATGTATGAACTATTGTCTAACGTTATACATCCAGTCTATCCAGTCAATTTCCTGTAAGCCAAATTTTCTCAATCAGAGCGCAACTCATTTTTTTTCTTTTCTTTTTTCAGTTTATAAAATAGTGCAGCTAAGTTGAAAAGCAATTTTGTCCTCCTAATTACACCTTTCTCTAAGAAAAAGAAAATTTTGATGCGATCACTTATGTGGTGCTGCACTCACAGATGTGGTTTTCAAATGGACGATCGTAGACCAAATTTAATAGATTCAATCTCATACAGTTTGGCTTAATCACAAAAGATATAAAGTAAAAAAATTCATGCAATTAAAGAAGTAAAAGTCAGGATGAACTAACAATCAACGACAAGAAAAGAAATTAAAAAAGAGGCAACAGATCAGATAAAGACAAGAAGAAGAAATTTGCATTATACGTAGTTCTCTAAAAAGCCAGTATAACTCTATAATGTGCTTCCTCCTCTCTTTTCTACACATTACATGCCTCAAGAATTAATATGCTACTACAAAGAAGAGTAAGTATTATTCTCAATTTTGTATTACGAATCAGAGCCTTACACGAAAGTAGTAGTCTTTAATCCTTGACATTTATGTCCATTATATCACAGTCCCCATTATGTCTTGAAATTCCTGTGTACCATCATTGTGATGACGGCGAATACGTGGGAATGGCGTTGAAAGTCCATGAACCACAATCCTATTATTGTAAACAAGATCCAAACTCTTGACTTTAACGTAATTAATCCTCATTGGAACCAAAGGACCATTGCCACCCCCAGTAGTCACAACCAATTTCTCCCCCCTATCCATTGTCAGCAGCTCTGTATCATGAGGCAATTTAACCAACTCAGATGCCATTAACAGCCTATTAGGCACAATATGAAACCCAAGATTTGCCACATACTCATGCCCATTCCCACCATCAAAGATTGACAAATCATCAATTGCAAAAATAGTCATGGATTTCAAATCAGCTAACTCAGGGTACTTCACTCTCATAGCAAGTGCCACTATACTATAACCACCAGTACGCAGACGAGCCATAACATCTTTTAACATCAAGCGCGTGTCAGCAAACGCCGCCGTGGGCGGTGGAATAAACGGAAATGATAAAGTAGTCATGCTCTCAATTCTGCATGAAATTGGAGAAAGATGAGCGATATACCCCTGTATACCATGAACAATGATGAACCCATTGTTGTAAATGTCTGGTTTTGTAATTTCAACCCCGTTTACAAAAACAGACCTCGAGGAGTTGTTAATACGAGATGGGGTTATAGTAAGACAGCGAGTTGGGGCTAAAGTTTCAATCTTTGTACCAAAAGCTAGGTTGCGGAGGAAATAGAAAGAGTAGAGACCAAGAACAGAGTGTTCTTGAAGAAGCAGGGGAAGGGAACAAGAAGGGCAAGTGAGGAGGGAGGAATCAGTAGGGGCGAAAATGGTAAGTGGGAAATTAATGGCGGAGATGTTAGCGTTAACAGATGCGTTGGCCAGATCTTGAAAACCGAGACTGTAGAGGATGGCGGCCAACGGAGATGGAGATTGAGATGGTGATGGAGTTAGGAGAAGGTGACGACGAGATTCTGGTGCTGAACGGAACAAAGCGTTTGCGGCTTTGGTGTGTGTTAAGCAGATGAAAATGGAGATGAGGAGGATGAAGAGCTTAGCACCGAACGCCATTGATGAATTCTTGAAGAAGCTCTTTTGTTTGTTTGCTGTGAGAGAGAGAGAGAGAGGGAGACAGATATTCGGGAAATGTGAAGGGAAAGACGGTTGACAGAGCGGTTTTAATGAAGAAAGATTTTCAGTTCAGCTTCGTCGACAATCTGTTAGTTTCGCGCCCAATTAAAAAGACGAGATTAACCTGTCATATATTTCAATTTGCTATTTTTTTTTCCACCAATATATTTCTATAGCTATTGAACTTTAAAAAGTAACCTAATTTTTTTCTTTTTGAGGTCTATCCTTCTTTTGAGTTTATTCTATACAACCGTTGCCCAAGTTTAGGACCTAAGTTTAGGTTCCTCATATAGTAGCATGTGATAAACGAGGAAAAGTATTTGCATTACCTATTATAGTAACATATTATTTTATCTTATTTTTAATTTATTATTTCACTTATTATAAATAGTTACATAAATTATCTCTTGGATGACTCGATACTGCATAAATCTTTAAAACGACATTACATCGAAGTTAAACTTCAAAAGAATTTTTAAGTTCTATACATCTCATGTGTAAGAAATATTCAAGCAATCAAGTCACTAGGAGTATTAAGTAAGTACATGTCATCTAGTGGTAGAATTAACTTTATAACCTAGTAAAAATTTAACTAACTTACTATAATATGTTAAACTATAATAATGGTATACAAATTTTCTACATATATATCTCAAAATATAAGGGAAAATGACATTGTATAGCCGCTCTCAAATTAATAGTCAAAAAATCTATATTTTTGTATATATATTTTGTATGTTATATACAAAAATAATATAAATTTTATATACTTTTTTGACTATCGAATATAAATAATTTTTAACGCGAGCTAAAAGTAATAATATCTCAAAATATAACCTTCATAAATACAACAAATCTCTGTATGAACTTTCCACTTTAAGTTTATGCTTCATTATCCTACTTTTACTGTTTGTCTTTTCTCTCACGCTTCCAGTTCCAGCTAAAGTCAACCTAGTCTCAAAATCTTAAGAGAGAATAACCCCCTTTTGTGTTGGGATCTTTACACAAATAGCAAGTTATATTCATTGTTCACTTTTTCTAATCATATACATAATTTATATAATAATTATATACAATTATACATATATAATACATAAAATACGTATATATCATACCTTCACCTACTATTTTTAATTTAATAGGTTAGATGAACGAGTATTTGGGTTAATTCTTCTTTTGTGTTTTCGCAAATCTACAAGATTCCCATCAAACAAAAAGCCCAAGATCAAAACTGAAAAAAGTAGTGAAGCCTACAACGATGTATGATTGGATTGTCAAGAAAAGAGGTCCAGCCCGACGTCTAAGCCCACGGCCCATAAGGAACCCAAGAATTAGCGAAGCCCTTTTTTAATAACCCTAAAACCTAGCGAGCAATGTTAACACAGAACTTAGAACGGAGGCGCAGAGCAGAGCGTGAGAGAGAGAGAGAGAGTCGCCGGTGCAGCAACCAGAGAAACCAAAGTATTGTTCTCAAAACTATTTAGTTTTGCTATACTTCAGTTAGTAAATGTGTATATAGTAGACTCTATTAAAAGATTCATTCTTTGCTTACAGGAAAAAAATGGCGGACAAGGCAGTGACTATTAGAACTAGGAAGTTCATGACCAATAGGCTTCTTGCAAGGAAACAATTCGTAAGTTCTTAAAATGTTGATCCTTTTCGCATTGAAAGATTGTCTTTGTAAAGCTTCTTTGATCTATTTAAAAACTCAAATGGGTGTGACGATTTTTGCAGATTATTGATGTCTTGCATCCTGGAAGAGCCAATGTTTCCAAGGTTAGAACTATTCTCGGTTTTTCTTTTTTCACTAATAAAATTCCTTATGTGCTTATTTGTTGCATGCTTTGGAGAATATCATGTTTTAGCTGTAGTTATAGGAGGTAGAGATCCAGTAACTCTTTAGCTGGCATGATGGGCGTTGTTTACCTTTCTTTTAATGTTCATTCTTGTGCTGGAATAAAGCAAAATGAATATAGGGATTCATATAGCTAACCTCAACTAGATTGAGACAGTGGCGGAGCCAGGAATTTTAACACCAACAACAAACCCAGTGTAATCCCATAGCAACTAGATTTTTCCTGTTTGCACGATTCTCCAGCAAAGTATATTCAATTGAGCCACTGGTTTGGGATTGAGACAAAGTCCATTGATTTATCAATCGATAGTTCGTATGTCAACTTCTTGCCTAGTGAAACACCTTATGAGCCTATTTATGATTTATGCTGAACCATAGGTGGTGTTTCTTTAGAAATGTTTAAAGAAAAGTTTTCCCCTAGCATCTCTGCACTATTCCTTTGCTTTTGGTTATTTTGTAATACCCAGTACATGATAACTTATAGCTTCACGGTTAAAAGTCAATTCTTTATTACTTGTCATATCTGAATGTGCTCAATTTTTAACCTGTTAATATTTTGGGTTACCCATTATTCAGTTTTTGTGATTTTGTGGCTTTTCATTCTTCACCTGTTTTAACTTGTATTGCAGGCTGAATTGAAAGAGAAATTGGCAAGGATGTATGAAGTGAAAGACCCAAATGCCATCTTTGTGTTCAAGTTCAGGACCCACTTTGGAGGAGGCAAATCTACTGGATTTGGTTTGATCTATGACTCTGTTGAGAACGCAAAGAAGTATGAGCCCAAGTACAGGTTGATCAGGGTAAGCATCATATTATTTATGCATGCGTGCTCAAACCTGTGCATTGTTTTTCTTTTTTCTTGGTAGTATTTGAGCTGGATTGTCTTGAATGTGAGCTCTAGAATAAGCACATAATCTGTTATTTCCAACACATGAACATAGATTTTAAGATTATAAAAACTCAAAGGGAAACCTGGTTTGTGTTTCATAGATTTTAGGTTTGCTTTCCATAGGGTGGTGTGTCCAATTATAACTAGTTTAGTAGATTGCATTGGGTTGCTTGTTCATGCAGAACCGTAAGTGCTGCAACTAGTGAAGTTGGGAATCTAGTAGTCAAGGTTCATTGCATGTTGTTTGTCCATTCAAGAGTCTTAGTATTTTTGCCAGATAATTTTGTTCTCGTGTATGTCTTACCCTATCCTAATAATTCTGTTGGATGATGTTATAGAATCACCATTGGAAATGGGCATGTACAGTTTCTAACCTAGCAGAAGTTTATCAGTCTTATATTTTCTCCATAATTTTATTCATGAGATGTCTATTGTTGTAATTTGCTCATCTGCTATCCAAAACCAATTGCAGCCTGTAGGATTGCATTTGTTTGAGCAATGTAGTATAAAGCTATTCTGACTATAATCGCGTGCTTTGAATTATTTTGATCTCTTTCCTCTAACTCTAACTCTAACCCTATCTTCTTTATTCAGTAGTTTTTGGTTCCAATTTACATTTAGAAGTGTTGCTTTATTGGAAGTGTATCTTGTCGAGTTAAATTTATCCCCAAAAAAACTTTATCGTGTTGAGCTGCTTTCAGCGTTTTCATGAAGTTGTATTCTGAACCTTTCATGTAGACAGGAGAAATTGTTTCACTTATTATATTCTTTTTGAGAAACTACTCCTCAGGCAATGTGGCCAACAAGTTAATGAAGGGTTTGTTAAGTTAACATTACTCATCTTAAGTCCTCCCCGAGTGATAATATGTCCTTCTATGTGACGAAGTACTAGTACAATCCAGGATCATGGTATTGAATATTGAGTATTATATTTTGAAGCTTCTTCGTGATTGGATCAGTCTAGAACCATTGCTAATCATTTTCACCATTGAACAACTTTCGCAGAATGGACTAGACACTAAGGTGGAGAAGTCCAGGAAGCAAATGAAGGAGCGCAAAAACAGAGCCAAGAAAGTTCGTGGTGTCAAGAAGGTAAAGACTGTGTTCTCTTATGGTCTTTGCTGCTATGACCAGGAGATAATTGCTCTGCTGTTTTGGTTTTTGTTTCATGTTTTTGTTCTCCTCATGCTAACGGTGTTGTTCCACGTAACTTGCAGACCAAGGCTGGAGACGCTAAGAAGAAGTGATCTATTACTAATTGTAGACGAAGCGGGAAAAATGTTTTGCCTAGACATGCCTTATCATTTGTGTTTATGTGGGGACCTTTTTGTAGGCTCGTTTCAATTTTGCTTGGGTTACTCCAATATAATCTGCATGTTCAAGTACTAGATCATCAAAATTGAGTGGATGTTTAAAATATTCTTCTCTTCCATCGTTACCAAAATACTACGATTGTCCTAAAATTTCGGAGTATAAAGTAGAGAGTATAAGCCTGTGTTCTCAATGGGATCAGCAATGCCCTTATAGTTATGTTATAAGTTCAGTTTTTAGTGGGAGTTAAGATAGTGTTCCATTCTCTGTCTTCGTCTTTGCTTGCTCAACAATAAAAGGGATAAAAAATAAGCGAGTTTGAGTTTGATCGTGCAATGTGAATTTGGCCGTTAGAAGTTTGTCTTTGTTTTAGCCATAGAGAATGCGTAAATAATTTGTGCAAGGGAATGTCAGAAGTGCCTCTATAATATAAAGTTGAGTCCTTGAACGCAAATTTCAATCATCTTAAATTCTTAAGAATCATGTTCTATGTAAGTTAGTTCTAGGTTAGATTTAAGGATCATCTGTCCAAAGGGCTTGGAAACTATATCAATTTATTTCTGTTTGCATCTTTATGGTTATCTTTCTGAAAAATGGATGTGGGGGAAAGAAATAAGTTGATTATTTGTTTAGATATATAGGCATTCTGAACTTCACATTTAACGCTATTTTAGTCCGCTGTATGAATCTAGTTTCCAACCAAGATTCCTTAAAACACATCAATAGTAGCATTAACTGGGCACCCGAGGGTGTGGCTATGCAAAAATGTACAGCAATATCTGATAAATTATTCGAGATGTAGAGGTGCTTTGCAGCTGGTGATTGATTCAAAAGAAACTTCATATCATGCTGAGTGCTGATTATCTTCGTGGGTTATCATCAAGCAAATTAACACGGAGCACTTCCTCCTTTTTTACGAAGCGGGATAGTTCGGGACCCGATAACTTTTATTTAGTTCTCCTTTAAATTTTATGTGGTTTTTAATACCTTCCTGAACTTGACAATTTCATAGCCTCGACCCTCTAAACGCTAATAATTCATGAGAGTGTGACACACGCGCTGCCACATAGATTTTTTCGTCCACGAGTCATTTATTTTACAATAAAATATATATTTTAATTTTTTTAAGTCCACCAACTATTTAAATCATTTTTCCGTGCCAAAATCTGTTTTTAAAAAACTTGAAACAACGTTATTTTTACTATAATATTTTCTCTGGCTAAAGGTAATGATATTTAATCAAGTTATTTCTTACATATTTGGTCAAAAAAGAAGAAATATACAGTTAGAATATATCATCATTGCATCTAAAAGAAATTTAAAAAAATATATATACGTTATTGGAACTCTATGTATTGGCTAAGTAAATATTTTAGCTAAAAATGGTAAAATTTTGACCAAATATTTGCGAATTTGACTTGAAAAAGAAAAATACATAGTTTAAATAAATAGTTGCATTCTTTTTGTCAAAAATACACCAACCTTTTACTTTGGCTAAATCTTTTTTATTTTGCTAATAAGTGGGTTTCAGCTACTATTATAGATTTAGATCGAAAAACAGAGATAAGAAATATATGGTTAAAACATATATTCATTGTATCTAAAAAAATACAATCGGGATAAAATATGCAATGTATATTAAGAAAAAACAATGACAAATAAAATTGAAACAAATAAAGATATTACAAAGATATTATGTAATATCTTTATAATATTAATTTTACATCTTAACTTTGACGTATAATTTTGATAAACGTAATTATGTATATATAAAGAGATAGATTAAAGGAGTTAATAATAAAATAAGGATGAATATTAATGGAAGAGATCAATAGCGTCACTCCATATTTGGAGTAATACTATTCATCCCCATTTTGGGGGCAAAAATGGGGGAGCATTGAGCCCCATTATGGCAAAAAAAATGCTCCAATTATGAAGAAATGGGGGAGGATTGAAGATGCCCTTATACACTCCACCAAACGACCCCTTAAAACTACCATTCGTTAAGCCTAATAGTGTGTTTGGTCAAGCTGGAGAAATCAACTTATTTTGAGAAATACTTTTTCCAAGAGTACTTCTGAAAAAAATACTTTTGGAAAGAAGCAGTTTGTGTTTGGCTATCACTCTGAAAAGCACTTTTGAACAATAATTTGTATTTGGCCAAGCTTTTCAGAAAGTGCTTTTAAGTATCAAATTACGAATAAGGACATGAATAGATTTACTTAATAGTTAATATTATAAGTAAATTAATAATCTTAAAAATTTATTATTACAGGCAATTAAATCTTTTTTACTTTAAGTAAAATATGAAAATAAAATTTAAAAGTACTTAATTCTTTTAATATAAATTAAATATATTAAAAATTATTTAATAAATATAAAAGCATTATCCCCTAAAGTCACTACATATATTAGAAAGCTATTCTAAAAATAATAAGAAATATTTATACATTAATATCCTAAGTATTAGGTTTAACGGTTATTTTGGTATATACTATATTTTGTTAAGGATATTTTTGATAAGAAGGAAAGTCAAAACTGCTCCTGCTTCTGCTTTTGAAAGAAGCTACTTTTTTTCTGCTTCTTAAAAATTACTTTTAATTCTTCCCAAAAATATTTTTTTCCATTAAAAAATTTGGTCAAACTCCTCAAATTAACAAAAAAAAAAAAGAAGTGCTTTTGAAAAAAAAACACTTTTAACCCCTTGTGAAGCTTGGCCAACAGGCTAAAAGGGCATCTCCAACCCTTTGCACTATTTTGGTGCAAATACCAAAAATGGTGCAAATTAACTCCAACCCATTGCACCATTTTTTGCACCAAAAAAATTTATTCCTTTTATATTCTTCTCCCTCTCTCTTATATTATATTATTTTCTTTACTTAAAATTTATTTTATAATTTCAGAAAAAAATCCTTTCCTTTTTTCTCTTTTTTACATATCCATCCCATGTAATTCATAATCCTTTGTTATAAATCATTTAACATAAAATTATTTTATACCATAAAATTTAAATAATATAGATTGTAAGCAAATATTATACGTTATACATATTAATGGATAATTCAAATAAAAGTGAAATCATTGATAAAATATAAATAAATAAATACTATTACATTGAGGTAGAATTTATTTTAATTTCTACATAAATATTCAACTTCCATGATTAGTACGTTGCTCCCATAAATGCTCTACTAATGCATTACGAAGTGCAAAATGAGCATCTTTGTTATTATTTTTTTTGTGTCGAGCTAAAAATTGTTCAAATCGATAATTTTCATCTACTACCATTTCTACTGTTGGAGTTGGACCTTCCCAAGCATCTTGAATTGGTGCATTAAGATCACGCTCATCCTCGATTATCATGTTGTGCAATATAATACATGATGTTAATATATCATGTAGCACTTCTTTTCTCCAAAAACATGAGGGCCCTGCAATAATTGCAAAACGAGATTGCAAAACTCCGAATATTATTGATTATTGTGTTGTTATTGAACATTGTGTTATAATTGTGTTATATATTCGAAATTATTATGTTATTGAACATTGTGTTATTTATTAACAACATATTATATTTTATATTTGCAATTTTCATTTTTGTGATGGTTATATTTTTTAATACAATTATAACTTATAATAAAAATAACTTACAATTTTATATAAAATAATATATATGAAAATTAATTTATAAAACTTACACTCCAAAATTAAGATGTAAAATCAATATTATAAGATATTACATAAAAAATAATTAGGTATATTAGGAATCTAAAATTATAAATTAAAATTTATAATATGTTAAATTAAAAGTGTTATATAATAAAAAAATAATAATAAAATATTAATAAATAGTAATGGTGTAGATGAAGAGGTATATTAGGAATCTAAATGTAACAATTAAAATTTATAATATGTTAAATTAAAAGTGTTATATAATAATAAAATAATAATAATAATATATTGATGAATAGTAAAATGGTGCAATGAATAATGTTGCACCAAATTTGGTGCAACACTATTCATGCACCAAAATGGTGTAAAATATAGTGCAAGATTGAAACTCTAATACACTATTTTTTGCACCAAAATAACATTTGGTACAAAAAATGGTACAAGGTCGGAGATGATTTAAAAGCTTCATTGGCATCACAATTCACAAAAGGATCTTCAATTTTTGGGAAACACGCAATGGAGGGAAAATGGAAAATAAATCCAAAATAAATGAATCTCCCTCCAAAATTACAATTGGTCCTCCTCCTCGTCCTTACCTCGGAAACGAAAAACAAAAAGGTCCGAAAAAGTAAATACAACCCACCAACTCCTAAACCCCCAACCCGACTCCTCTCAGTAAAAACCCAAATCGCCCTAATCATTCACTATATTCTTAACTGATTTTAACTCTCAAAATGGAAATACAGTAATACTTGTCTTGTATTGATGTTACTGGTTCCACAGATTTCATAGTACTAAACTTTCTTGGTAAGACTTAATTTCTTTTGCATTTTTCAATCATTTGGTATTTGTTAGTATTACTTTTTTCTAATTTCTGGTAGTAATTGTAGGGTTTGTTTTAGTTATTGATTTAATGGGTTTTGTAAGCATAACCTAATTTTAGCAACCACAACAAAAAAAAAAAAAATCAAGATGGAAGAGGGGTTGAAAGGAAGTTCCATGTGTAGTACAATGAAACATGAGTTGGATTTGAATAGGGATCCGTTTGAGCAAATGGAGCCTGCTTTGACTTTGACTGACTCAGTTTCTAAGGAGGATCTTGATTTAAATGAGTCTATCACAGAAGTTTGTGAAAATGATGATGAGTGTGATGTCCCTAAATGTGTCATTGCTGATGTTGACTATGGGAAGGCTGAGGGAATTGTTGGTGAAGTCGGGGAGGAAGACCAGCTGATGCAAGTGAAGCTTCCGGAGAAGAATCAGGTGGACATTGTTGTTGGGAGGCGGCGAGGGAGAAAAAAGAAGGTGAAGGATTCAACTGAGGATAAAACTTCCTGTCTGGTGGAGCTTGAAAATAAGGGTTTATCTTTGATGTCGGGCGCGTTGAGGCCTTCGGAAGAAAGAAAATGCGAGGAGGAAACTGCTGTTGAAAATGGCGAAGTAATTAAAATTAACGTAGCTTGTGATGGTAATGGTAAGCTGCATGGCGAGGTTGATGCCAGTAAGGGCAGAGGGCGGAGGGGGAGGCCAAAGAAGGAGGTTAAGGATTTAAGAAAGGATGATGTTTCTCACGATGGTGACTTCCTTGAAAAAGGACTGATTTCTAATGGCTCGGTATCTCTTAAGGGAGAGTCAGGTGTTTCTTCACCTGGAAGACAAATTGAGCAGGGGATTCATGATTTGGTGGGTCTTGAAAGTGGCGAAATAGCAAAGATTTCGGAGGATAGCATTGATGACAGTAGCCAAGTGCAAATTGATAAAAGCAATGGTAAAAGCGAGAAGAAGCCTGGCAAGAGAGGCAGAAGAAGGAAAAGAACTGAAGCGGAGGCTTCTGAATGTCACGATGATGATGCCACTGCCGGTGAACAAGTTGATCCCAGTAGTGATGAAGCCAATGTTAAGGTAGGCAAGAGAGGTAGAGGGAGGAAAAGAAAGGATGCGGAGGATGTTGAGCATCCTGATGATGATCAAGTCAAAAGACAGAAGGTAAACACAGTGCTTTCTATGGGTCAGTTTAAAAGGGTCTTGAGGTCCGGTACAGTTGCAGTAATTGATGGTAAGAAGCATGTTTTTGGAGTAAAGGATGCTGGTGTGTCCAGTCCAAAAACAGAGAACAACATTGATCCGTCTGACAAGAAAATACTCAAGGCAAGGAATGATGGTAATGCAAGACTGATAGAGAGGGGAAAGCAAAAGCCGAAGGGCCGTCGTGGAAGACCTCCAAAGATGCAAGGGACCAGTCTCACCAGTGGCCAAAAAGTCAAATTGAGGGGTCCCAAGAGAAGCATGAACAATGAAAAGGCCAATGGTCTTGTTAAAGGGTCAAAGCATCTCAAGGTGAATCAGACAAATGGCGTGGACGAGGCTCTTGGGTATGAGGAAGGCACTGAACAAGCAAATGCTGAAGTTAATAACGACGGTTCTGGAAATGATGGAAACAAAAGGCTCAGCAGTGATCCATATCATGTTACGCAGAGTAAATCAAAAGGAAGCAACGCTGAGGTGAAGGAATTTGGTGTTAGGGAACAAAAGCAGGCAGTTAGAGAGCAGATAATCGATATGCTTATGAAGTCAGGTTGGACTGTTGAGTACAGGCCCAGGTTAACAAAAGACTATAAGGACGCAATCTGGTATGATCCGGAAGGAAGACAACATTGGTCAGTCACTTTGGCATACAAGAGGCTCAAAGAGAGAGTTGAAGCTGGAGCTGCTGATGATAAGACCAGGTCTGCATTTACTCCTATACCGGAGGAGGTATTCAGCACACTGTTCAGAGGTAGGAAAGAAAAAGAGAACAAGGGAAAGAAGAAGCAAAAGGATGTTGGATGTAAAGCCAGCAAGAAAATGACCAAAAAGAAGCAATCTGCCAAAAGCAACTTAAGTGTTAGAACCAAAACAGGACACAGCTTAAGTGTGGCAGTACGGAGGAAAAAGTTGGGTGCAAATACAGAAGATGGAAAACGCAGAAAGCCCTGTGCTCTATTGGCACGGAGCTCCAAGGGAGGAGGGGTTGATTCAGATGGTGATGAGTTTATACTGTATGATGGGAAGCGAACTCTTTTAGCGTGGATGATTGATTTAGGGGTTATTCAATCTAATGCGCAGGTGCACTACATTTATGGTGGAAGGAAAAAAGTGAAGCAAGAAGGAAAGATCACAGGAGATGGAATTTGTTGTGGCTGTTGTGGTCAGACACTGAAGCTTGCTGATTTTGAATCCCATACTGGAAGCGAGCTGGGTCGGCCATTTCAGAATGTGTTTCTGCAGTCAGGACAGTCTCTTTTGCAATGTCTAGTGGACTCATGGAATAAACAGAATGAAATTGATCGTATTGGTTTTCATTCTGTGAATATTGTTGGTGATGACCCCAACGATGATACATGCAACATTTGTGGTGATGGGGGTGACTTGATATGTTGTGATAGTTGCCCCTCAACTTTCCACCAAAGCTGCTTAGATATTCAAGTAAGACACGTCTTCTTCTACCTTTTTATTCCCGTGCTTTTTTCCCTTTTGTATTGGTTTAGTTTACTTCAATCTATGTTCAAAGAATCTGATAAATTCTCTTGTCACGTCTGTTAGTCTGAAAAGAGTCAATTATAGTTCTTTTTTCTTCTTAAATACTTTTAGAGAATTTTAAGTTTAAGTCATATATGTTAGGATCACTCTACTAATTGGTTTCCTAGTTGAGATTTTGTCTAGGTTTGTGTCATTCCACTTCAAGGTTCGATTAGGTTTAAAAGGAAACAGAAAACCTTCTAGCGCCTTCTAATCAATATGCATAGCAAAATCCCCTTATTGCCTGTCATTTTTGCCCAAAATGTAGAGCTTTGCATTTTGGCATAACATTAGCATATTGTCCACTTAGGTGGGATGTGGTGTAAAACTTGTTAATGGAAGTATGCCAAAGCTCTAGTAGGACTGCTCGTTTTATTTGTATGACGGAGATTATATTATGCCCTCTTGAAGTATTGTTGTATACAGAATACATGGCTAGAATTCTGTTTAATCTTTTCATTTGGAGTTGAGTCTTGTGAGTTTTTGCAAAAAGCAACCAGCAACTGTATGACTCACCTAGCGGGACAGTTGGTAAAACTCATATGAGGAAAAACAATGACTTTTGAGGTGCATTTTGTAAAGTCTTATTGAGTACCACATGCATGAGTTACTGCCAATGGTGTTGCTTATATGGTGTATTCACATTGTTATTGACCAAGGAATTTTATGATAGTCTACTTCTTTGTTATTCGAAGAGGAGCCTTGGAGCAACAGTAAATTTGTCTCCATGTGACCTATAGGTCATGGGTTCGAGCTATGAAACCCGTGACCTAGAAGGTTGTGCTTTAGAATTTTTATTTTATCTTTTTACCCCTCCTTAGGAGCTCCCCCATCTTGCTCCCTGGGTGACTCGAACCCACAACCTCAAGGTTGGAGGTGAAAGGTGCTTACCACTTGAGCAACCGTTTCTTGTCGAGTTCTTTAGAATATAATACATCATATGTCAATGATATCTTTTTTTTTTTCAAAAATATTCTTTATCATGTATTCCTTACACTTATCGAGGCAAAAAGTATGTTTATTCGTCAAAACCATTTGGTAATGGGCATTTAATGGAATCATTTCACACCACACCAAAAGATGAAAAAGTTACCTTTCCTATGGTAGAATATTCATCATTCTGGCAGATACAGCAGCTACAAATCTGGCAGCCAGTAAGTTGGTTCAGAGTTTGACTTTACTATCCCAGCTGCCAATAGCCTGTGGCATTAAGAAGTTATTGCAAGTCTGTCTTTTTGCTACTTGTTGTGCACTTCCGTCAAAGTGTAAGCAGTTAGAAGTCACAGAGAGATAGCTTGGTGACAAGGACCCTACACCTTTCTCCATGAGGTTGGAGGTTTGAGTCACCAATGGAGCAAGGTGGAAAATGAGTCATGACCACTGTTTGGCTCTTGGATAGGTAGAGAGGTTTACAATATAAAACAAGATTGAAATAGAAGTATAAGCAATAGAAAGGATGAGGTGCCATGGAATATATTGCATATTCTTTTGTTTGTTCTAGAAGAGAGTTGTAACTTTGATAGCCAATATATGGCTTTACTTTTCGTTCCGCAGCCACAATCTAGGTCGTATTATTGCCTCAATTAGGCAGTATAATTAAGTAGTGGATGATGGTTGTTAGAGGTTACAGAGGTTTCTGGACCACCTGTTTGACAACTGGGTAAAGCAATAGCCAGTCTCGAGCAACTCTGGTGCTTTCATAAACTCTCCTGACTAACTCCTAAAATTGTTGAGCAGAAGTATGTCTTACTATCTTTGAATGTGTTGCAGAAGTTGCCTTCTGGAGATTGGCGATGCGTTTATTGTTCATGCAAATTCTGTGGGACGTTTGTCAGAAAATCCTCAGAGAATGATGTTCAGGACGACATGCTAGTCTCTGAGTTGTTGACATGCCATTTGTGCGAGGGAAAATGTATGTTTCCAAATCACTTTTTTTGTTATTTTTTTGCTCTAAATTTGTAGAATGTATTGGATGAAATATACGAACATATTGGCTTTGACTTTTGCAGTCCATTTGCCTTGTGTCCCTGGTGACGATGCTCCAGATTTTGATTCTAAAGATCTAACATTTTGCGGAAAGGGATGCCAGAAGGTATTGCACTTGTCCACTTAAATACATTGCAGTTTCTGCAACTTCAAGATCACATTATTATTAGCCATGAAGAAGTTTTTCAGTTTCATTTATCTGTCACATCACACATGCTATTAATGTAATCTGGTGAAAACAGAAGAGAGAAGTTGCCAAATCATCTCCATTCTCTGGTGTATAATTAGTATGTGGAGTACATTACAGCTAAGATAATGTTTATCTCACACCAAGTGGTGAGGTCTCACTTGATCCAAGACCATGCCATAAGCTGGAATGTTATCTAGAACTTTCTTCCTCCGACCTAATAGTAAACTCTATCTATACTATTTATACATACACATTCACATGAGTTTCTGTGCAGTGAAATAATCTCACACGTTCTTCAACAGATTTTTGAGGGCCTGCAGATGCTTCTTGGTGTAAGTCATCACATGGATGAAGGATTTTGTTGGACACTTCTTCGACATCGTGATTTTGGCAGGGATATAAATTTGAGTGATGATCTAGTAGAAATTGAGTGCAATTGCAAGTTAGCTGTTGCATTCTCCATTATGGATGAGTGTTTTGTGCCCATTGTTGACCAGCGAAGTAAAATCAATATAATTCAGAGCGTTGTTTATAGCTGCGGGTGAGAATCTTTGAAGCTGTGATAACATAATGTTCTGATGAATTCTTATAAGTGAAGGCATAATTGCTGTCTATGCATGCTTTGTATGTTTGAGTAATGTCATTTAAAGAATTCTGTATAAAGTTTGTTATTTTCATTTAGTTCCAGATATGAAGTGTGAAAAGTGTTTGCTGATTATTAGATTACGGAAGCCTCTTAAACTTTTACCTTATCAAAAGAAAAGAAAAAGGATTACTGAGTCCTCTTGTCCAGATGGCTTTCAAACAACTAGTAGTCGTCCTGCTCAAGCTAAAAGCTTCTATATTTTTCTTGTTTTCTCAAATCATCCAAACACATCAATGCTATTGATGTGAGATTATTTTTAGTTTCGTTCACTCAAAATGCTACTTTTTCTTTCAATGGATTCCAAATTTTGATATCATCTTTTTGTATTGTAGCTCTTCTGAAAAGTTGTCCTTGTTTTATTGTTACAGTTTCTTATATACACTGAATGATTCCAGTTTTGGTGTATATGGCTGGTGATTAAGAAACTTATCTTTCAGATAAGTTGATTAAGAAACTTGTCTTTGATTTCTCTTTTGATACCAGGTCAAACTTTAGGCGAATGAACTACCACGGGTTCTATACTGTTATTCTGGAGAAGGGTGATGAGCTTATCTCTGCTGCATCCATAAGGTGAATATTAGTTGAGTTTCTTAGTCTTCGTTGAATTGTTTCTTGCTCATGCTGCTCATGATTCTGTATATCTCTGCTGCATCCATAAGGGTGATTAACTTTTGATTATCACCCCTAATGCTTTTGACGTGTTCCAATTTTTGCATTTGATGATGTGGCCATCTCTTAATATGCTTAATTGATGCTAGAACAATTTGCAGATGTGGTATCTAGTATTATTTGAGTTTGTCTCTCTTTGTATTCAAGGATTGTGATAATACCAACTCAAAATGATTCTACTCTATAAATAGGATTCATGGGAACCAGGTTGTTGAGATGCCATTTATTGGAACACGATATATGTATCGTCGTCAAGGAATGTGCCGTCGGCTTCTCACTGCAATTGAAACGGTATGATTATGTATTAGCTAGTTTGATGCTCTTGTTTTTAAGTTGCATTCTAGTTCTCCTTATCATAATAAAGAAAAAGAAAAAAAAAGGACAAGTTGCATTCTAGTTCTCTCTACTTGAAGTATTTTTTGATGGTTTTACAAGTATAATCTTCTAGCATTCTTTCAATAGACTGACATGATTGAGTTACTGGTGGTAAATATATCTATAGATGAAAAGTCCTTTACTAATGAAAATAATCTATTAATGAAAGGTAAAAGAATTTTATTGTTCTTGTATAACGTTTACGAGTATCGGCTCATACCTTCTGAAGCTAAGATGTTTTGTCCCTGAGTCTCTTAGAAAATGTGAGATTTGGGTTTATTTCATTTTATGTTTGACTTTTGTTGTTTGTGATTTTAAGATTCATAGATATATGGGAAAAGGTCCAAATTTTTACATCTAACCTCCGTTATACTATTCTATCAAATTTTTTCCTATTATTTTGGTAGTTAAATAGTTACATGTAAATAACCTTAATCCCATATGTAGTAGGAGTAGAACATGTATTATATATATAGGACTCATTGTATCATTGTCAATATATCAATAATATAATTTTCAGAGTTATTAATTCTCACATGATATCAGAGCACCTGTGAGAAATTCCGGAAAGGTCGGACAGTCGCTGTGCATCAACTTCCGACGACTTGTCCAGATCTGATTGCGTTACCTCCTTTTTTGTGTGTGTTGTGCTAAAACCAACACCACCAACATACTTGAAAAGCTCTGGCGGCCAAAGCCCAAGAAACAAACCGGCAGAGGACCTGCCGCGCGCGGCTAGAACCTTCAGCGCTGGCGACGCGTCGGTCACACGCGCCGGCGCGTGAACCCTTTTCCGGCCAATTTTTGGCGAAACTCCTTGTGGGTAGTTGGATCGTGTGGTGATTCCGAGCCTATCAGTCCAAGTTAAACCAAATTCCGACAACTTTTTGTATTTTTCGACGACTATTTGTAGATTCCGGCAACTGTTCCAGTTTCCGGCGGATACAATATCTTTTTTCTGCTGCTTCTTAACTGTTTCTGTGACCTTTTAATTGTTTGGTCCAACCATGTCTTTGGCAGTTGACATATTTGGTTCTAAAAACCGGGTTCTGGAAATTCAAACTTCATAATTACTTCGGAGCCCTTAATGGGAAGTTCAAACTATTTAGCTTGGGCTTCCTCTGTTGAATTATGGTGTAAGGGTCAAGGTGTTCAAGATCACTTAACCAAAAAGGCTAGTGAGGGGAATGAAAAGACCAAAGCACTTTGGGAAAAGATCGATGCTCAATTATGTAGTATCTTGTGGCGATCTATTGATCCCAAGTTGATGTCCTTGTTTCATCCATTCCAGACATGTCATTTAGTTTGGGAAAAGGCTCGCACTTTATACACTAATGACATATCTCGTTTCTATGATGTGATATTGCAAATGACAAACTTGAAGAAACAGGAATTGGATATGTCTACTTATTTGGGACAAGTGCAAGCAGTCAAGGAGGAATTTGAGGAGTTGATGCCAGTTTCTGCTAGTATTGAAAAGCAACAAGAGCAACGACAGAAGATGTTTCTAGTTCTTATCCTCGTTGGACTTCCTAATTATCTTGATTTAGTACCCGACCAGATTTTAGCTAGTTCGACTGTCCCCACTCTTGATGAATTATTCTCAAGATTACTTCGCCTTGCTGCTGCCCCAGGTCACCCAACACTTGACTTTTCTGTTCTCGCATCCCAGACAGTGGACAATCGGGCATCTCAAACTATGGAGAATAGACGAGGAGGAGGTCGTTTTGGAAAATCTAGATCCAAGTGTTCTTGTTGTCGCAAACTTGGACACACTCGTGAAGTGTGCTATTCTTTACATGGTCGACCACCCAAACATACTTATGTTGCTTAGACCGAGACTATAGGTAACCAGGGATTTTCTTTATCTGAAAAGGAATATAATGAGTTCCTTCAGTATCAAGCAAGTAAGCAAACATCTCCACAAGTAGCCTCGGTTGCTGAGCTTGATACTTCTGTTGCTGGTAATTTTTTTGCTTGTGTTTCCCAGTCTAGTACTCTTGGACCGTGGGTCATGGACTCAGGCGCTTCTGATCATATCTCTAGTAACAAGTCACTTTTTGTCGAATATTGTGCATTCACAGTCTCTTCTCACTCTTACTTTAGCCAATGGTTTTCAAACTAAAGCAAAAAGAGTTGGACAAGCTAATCCCCTATCTTCTGTCACTCTAGATTCCGTTCTTTATGTCCCTGGCTGTCCTTTTAGTCTTGCATCTGTTAGTCGTTTGACTCGTGCCCTCCATTGTGGTATATATTTTATTTATGATTCTTTTATTATGCAGGACTGCAGTACGGGACAAACGATTGGCACATGGCGTGAATCAGAAGGCCTTTACTACCTTAACTCACCCAATCCCTCCACAACATGTCTAGTTATAGATTCTCTAGACCTAATTCACAGATGTTTAGGACATTCGAGTTTATCCAAACTTCAGAAGATGGTGCCTAGTTTGTCTATATTAGATTGTGAGTCGTGTCAGCTTGGGAAACATACCCGGGCCTCCTTTTCGCGTAGTGATGAGAGTCATGCAGAGTCTGTTTTCTCTTTAGTTCATACTTATATATGGGGTCCTAGTAGAGTTAGTTCAACCTTGGGATTTCGCTATTTTGTTAGTTTCATTGATGATTATTCAAGATGTGGCTTTTCTTAATGAAAGATTGTTCTGAGTTGTTTTCTATATTCCAGAATTTTTGTGCTGAAATCAAAAATCTATTCGGTGTTTCTATTCGCACTTTTCGCAGTGATAATGTCTTAGAATATTTATTCTCTCATGCCATCTCCAACCCTTGCCTCCATTTTCTCCTCCAAAATGGAGTAAAGTTACTCCATTACTTCATTTTTTACTCCAAAAAAGAATATTTCATTTTATATTCTTCTCTCTCTTCAATATTATATTATTATCTTTTATTTTCTTTTTTCTATTAAAGAAATTCTATCTTTTTTTCTTTTTTTACGTATTCATCGCATATAATTTGATATAAAATTATTTTATACCATAAATTTTTAAATAATATAATTTGTAAGCAAATATTATAGATTATATATATTAACGGATAATTCAAATAAAAGTGAAATCATTGAGATACAAGATAATTAAATACATATTACATTATGGTAAAATTCATATTAAATATTACATAAATATTCAACTTCCACCTCTAATATGCTCCCATAAATGATATATTAATGCATTGCGAAGTGCAAAATGAGCATCTTTGTCCTTAATTCTGTTGTGTTGAGCTAAAAATTGCTCAAATCAGTGATTTTCATCTACTACCATTTTTATCGTTGGAGGTGGACATTCCCAATCATCTTGAATTGGTGTATTAAGATCATGTTCATCCTTGATTATTATGTTGTGCAGTATAATACATGAATTATATCATGTAGCACTTCTTTTCTCTAAAAACGTGATGATCCTGCAACAATTGCAAAACGAGCTTGCAAAACTCTGAATGCACGTTCAACATCTTTTCGACACTTTCAGACTAAAGATCTGGGCAGACTAAAGTATTTTCTATTGAGGTCCGCTCAGTCTAGCTCAGGTATTGTGATCTCACAGCGGAAGTATGCCTTAGACATTCTTGAGGAGATAGGAATGACAGGTTGTAGATCGGTTAACACTCTGATGGATTCGAATTTTAAACTTTTGCCTGTACAGGGGGAGCCCCTTAGCAATCCTGCAAGATATAGGCGGCTGGTTGGTATATTAAATTATCTCACAGTGACTAGACCGGACATTTTCTTTCTTGTGAGCGTTGTAAGTTAGTTTATAGATTCTTCCTGTGATAGTTATTGGGATGCAGTTGTCTGCATCTTCAGTATATAAACTCGGCTCCAAGCAAAGGGTTATTGTTTGAGGATCAAGGCCATGAGCAGATCCTTGGTTACTTAGATGCTGATTGGGCAGGGTCACCTTCAGATAGACGTTTTACGTCTGGATATTGTGTTTTAGTAGGAGGTAATTTGGTGTCTTGGAAGAGCAAGAAATAGAGTGTAGTTGCTCGGCCTAGTGCAAAAGTAGAATATCGAGCAATGACTATGGCAACATGTGAGCTAATTTGGATCAAACAATTGCTCAAGGAGTTGAAATTTGGTGAAATCAGCCAGATGGAACTTGTGTGCGATAATCAAGCCGCCCTTCATATTGCATCAAATCCGGTGTTCCTGAGAGGACTAAGCACATTGAGATTGACTGTCACTTCGTCAGAGAAAAGATACTCTCAGGAGATATTGCCACAAAATTTGTGAAGTCGAATGATTAGCTTGCTGATATTTTCACCAAGTCCATCACTGGTCCACGTATTAGTTATATATGTAACAAGCTCGGTACATATGGTTTATATGCACTGGCTTGAGGGAGAGTGTTAGTTTGGTAGTTAAATAGTTACATGTAAATAACCCTAATTCCATATGTAGTAGGAGTAGAACATGTATTATATATATATATGAGTCATCGTTTCATTGTCAATACATCAATAATATAATTTTCCGAGCTATTAATTCTCACACCTCCTACCGTTATACTAGCTGGTTAAATTTACCCCTACCATCATTCAACTCTTAAAAATTACCCCTCAGTCTGTTAGATGACCAAAATCTCCCAAATCTCTTTTATTTAAATCACTTGTTCTTCTTCTTGATCTACTGTTTTCAGAAATTACTTTTAATGTAAATGCCAAAGGTACTAAACTACACAAATAATTCATGGATATTTTTAATTACCATTGCACCCACTTATCTTCTTGTGATAATGGTTTTGGAATTGATTCAAAATTTTTATAATTTTTCAACCATATGCACACCGCAGAATTTTGTGGGTCTACTTGTTATGTATTATATGCAGTTGCTCATCATGTATGTACATGTACATTTGAATATATTTTGTAATTGTCTAGTTAGTATTCTATCGACTAACTTAAGAGTGCACAATGCGTAAGAATTTGATTAAAGCAAAGTTGAATTCGACAATGCAAAGTCTCCAAAGAATTTCAACTTGTATCACTAATACTTGCAAAGTCTCCATATGTGTTGTGGAATGAATTCATTAAAGCTGGGGTATTGTAAATACTTTTAGAATTGAGACAAGCTACCTAATTTAGATTCTTCAATTTACTATACTTTGTTTACTAACCGTTGCATTATTTTAATATTTCTTTCTCTTATTTTTTTTTTCCCAATTAAGAAAGCTGATAGATGCCAATTATTTTGAAAATAGTGGAGCACGAAGAAGAATAAGTGACTTAACTAAAATGATTTGGGAGATTCTGGGTCACTTGACGGATTGAGGGGTAATTTATAAAATTTTGTTGATGGTAGGGGTAACTTTGGCCCGATAGTATAACGGTAGGGTAAATTTGGCCGAATAGTATAACGGAGGTTAGATGTAGACAATATTAAAAAATAGAGGGGTAAATTTGGACCTTTTCCCTAGATATATTAATCTTAAGGGAAAATACATATTTGACCACTAACCTTGTCATTCTCTTACACACCTAAGCATTGTGGGTACCCCTTCACCTCCTTAATCATGTTAAATCAAATTTACTCCGAAAATTTGATATGTTGACCCTTGTATTTTGAACCCACCTTTATTTTCTGTGATGGAGTATATTAAATTTACTGTTTAAGAGCTTTGGATGAGTCTTTGCAGCAAAACCCTTTTCTGTCAGGCTGATTGATTTTATGAATTTGAACTTCTGAACACTGGCAGTGCTTTTTTTTTTTTTTTTTTTTTCCAGTGTATGAGTCTGAGTTCTACATTTGAACCCATTCCTATAAAGCTGAGTCATTCTGTAAGATCCTCAAAACTTAGTGAAGGTACCCATGCACATGATACCAACATTATCTGTCTCCTTCTTCCCTTGGTCTTCTCTTTCTAATTAGATTTCAAGTTTCCCTTTTAGTCAACATGGCCAAACATATAATCAGGAGTACAGAATATAGATTTGGTGTCATTAGGTAGAGGAACAATAGTGAAGCAGCTACATTTGTGACACCACAAGATGTTACAAATGTTATCAACTTATCATGCATGTAACCCTACGTTATTTGTATGGAAATGTGGAGTTGATTAATCTACATGTGTTTTGTAGTCCTCTGGAGTCAAAAGTGCTGTAATTGCTCTTCAGCACCTATCTGAAGTCTTTCTTGTTGAAACTCTTGTCAGGCTCTTTGTTCTCTTGATGTTGAGAAGCTGGTTATACCTGCTATACCAGAACTTATTGAGACATGGACAAAGGTTTTTGGTTTTACCCCCCTTGAAAAATCAAAGAGACAGGAGATGAAGTACATGAGTATGATAGTGTTCCCTGGCACGGATATGTTACAGAAGCCTCTATTGAAGGATCAGTTTAGTGAAGGCCAAGTTACTTCAACAGGTATCTGATACACACACACACACACACACTCACTCTGTACTTGCTTATCTATGCTATCTATCTTTTCTAGTTCTTTGCTTCTCATGATGCCTTATTTACATTGAACTAACAAATCAGCTTCAATATTTGCTCGAGAGCTGGAATTAGTAAAGTAAAAATTGTGTTTCAGGGTCCAATGCTGATGCTTTCTCTGAAGTCAAACTCAACCAGGATGATAAAGGTGCTGTTTTACGTGTAGAACCAAATCTTGATGTAGCTGATGGCTTCTTGAATGATACGTCTGATATGATATGTGATTCAACTGGTTCGTTAAAAGCTACTTCCAAGGACTCTCATCAGATAGAAAATGTTATGGGTTGTTTAGATCTACCCGTTCCTAATGGCTATATTTGTGATAAAACATCTACCTCAGACTTGTCATCCTTGAACTCTTTTATGGCAAGTCAAGAAACTTCCAATGAAATCATGAGAAGTAACCTCAATGACCATAAAGAAGCTTCTGTGGGTGCTCATATGTTGTCCCTTGATTCAAAATCTCTCCAAGATGTAGCTCGGTTGCCACCAAAATCTTCTGAGGAACTGGAGTCTTGTTGATATTAGTGGATTGTCTGATTTTGAGCCCTGAGGTAGTATGAGTTCTTGCGATGTTCCTGTGGTGCTAATAGAAGGGTGCTCCATATGTAAGTTCATTTTCTATTGGCTTTGCGCTGTTCCCTTCCCTAAAAAGTCACACTTGGATTTGTTAAGAAGCCAATGATGTATGGTTTATTTAGTTTTTTCTATTTTGTCTCCTTTTCTTGTTTTAGGGGATCTTTGTGGCCATTTTTTAACCGGTGAATCTGTGCTGCCTGATTTTTAAGCTATTTAACAAGTTAGCGACCCATATACAAAGTTTATACCACATATAGCTCTACAAAGTCGAGTTCCTTTTTACAGTGCTCCAGTTATCTAAACATAGAGCTCTACAATGATGAGTTCCTTTCCCTCCAAGTAGTCCACATGATGGCTTCGGTCACAATGTCCAGATCTCTCTTCTTTAGCCCCTTCTCTTGTTTCCTTGAATTGAAGTAGTGCTTAGTACTTTCTTCATAAAAAGTAGTAGGTGCTTTGTACTAATCGGCTTGAAGCAACTCCCAAACATGTAAGAATGAAGTGATTTGATAGACACTATCAAATAAATTTTTTCTTTTTAATAATGGTCTTTGGTTGGATTGTAACTTGGGGAGTCTGTTTAACTCAAGAAAATCTCCAAAGAAGAGGTTCTCCTGGCTAACAGGTGCTACTTATGTGAGGAGGAACAGGAATCAGTTGAACATCTTTTTCTGCACCGTAGAATTTCAAGACAATGTTGGGACCTTTTCTGAGTATCTGTGGTATCTCTTGGGCAATACCTAATAGCATAAGGGGCCTACTCGAATGCTGGCAAGGGCAGAGGATTCAGAAAAGCTTGCAGCAGATTTGGAATACTATTCCTATATGCATATTTTGGATCTTATGGCTGGAGAGGAATAGAGCTTGTTTTGAAGGACAAAGAGACCATATTTCTAGAATTAAGAACAAATGTTTGCCGAATTTTTTCTTTTGGTGTAAGGGTAGTCTTATTGGTAGCACAAATGAGTATATGGATTTCTTCAACTTGCTAGGGGGCAGACAGTAGATGTAATCTTTATGTTCTGATCTGCATTCCCTTTGTTATTGTACTACTTGTACCATCTTGGTAGCTTCTATTAATAAAACATTTACCTTTTCCAAAAAAATAAAAATAAATAATGAGCTGGATGTTTTCTGGTAGAAATCTTGTTTTGCTGTAACCGTCTCAGTAAATATCATGGTGTTTGATTAGATACTCAGTTTGTGATATTCATTTCTTATCTACTATATTAGTGATAGTTGAAAGAAAATACTATGTCAATGTTGAAAAGTTAGTTTGATAGAAAAACGTCACATTTACGCTGTGACCAAATGAAACCAAAGTTGATTTTGAGAGATGTATTTTACTTGTTGTCAAGATTACTGCTAGCATTTAGGCTATTGTCGGTATGTGCTTTTCTGAACGTGGCATGTCATTGTGGTACTTGCTCTTTTAGTCTTTAAGTGTTATGGTTATTCTGTTTCAGGTTGCCTAGTCGGTTCCAACAGATTGTTGATTCCTGAAGTTTTAACTTAAGCTCTGACTTTTATTTCTATTGCAGGTATGTTGTGTAGATTTTTGAAGATGTAACATGCTAATTTTGATCTTTAATTGAGCAACTGACACAGCCAAGTGTATATTCCTCCACGTAATTACGGACGTAAACATATTCAGTGCTATATAGTAGCTCTTTTTTGGTTGAGAGTTGTAGATATTTCCTACATGGCAGCGAAAGAAAGAGTACTGATTAAGATGATCTGACCGACAGAATTGGGATGTGTATATCTAGGCGTAGCTGTTTTGAGGTATGTATTTTGCGACGTTTTAAATCTTTTTGTTGCATTTATTAGGTAACCACCTTTTTGCACAATTTATTGCACGATAAGACCATTCCTTTTAGCTTCTTGCTGTGTATATAGTATCATTTGCATTGCACCTTTTCCCTTTATCCTTTTTGGTTTAGATAAGTTATCTCTTTGTCCTTTTTCTCTGCTGTCACTCACAGCTCATATAGAATTTATATTTGTCCAGAGCTATTTTAGGACCGTCCTTCCATTCAAAATTTCATACTGGAGAAATAGTGTAACAGAGTCAGAGTAAAAGAGTTCAGAAGTTTTTGTTCTGCCACTGGGTCATTTTTGACAAAATTCATGCATGAGATAGATTTAAGGTAGGTTTAAATGAATGTTTGTGGTGCTGCAGTAGTAGTAGGGTATGAGAACAAGTGAAAAACGGGAATTTTGGAGAAGGAAGGCACACAAGTAAAAGATTGATGACTTCAAATGTGATTTCAATTTGCTTCCTTTTTTCATGGTTACTTGAGACTGTCAATATAGCTGGTTAGGATTGGAACAAGTGCCAATGCAAGGATTAACTAGATGGTGTTGTAATCCTGTTGAGTCATCTAAATCATTGGGTTTAACTCAAACTCAAGTAAAACTTTACTAGCTTGTGCACCTATTTGGCTAGTGTGCATCCCTACTCTCAGATGATTCTAAAGTTTGCTGTCAATGAAGTACCCGAAGAATATGTTCGTTGAGAAAGATGCAAAAGAAGATTGAAAGTGATATTTGTTGCTAAAGATTAGACTAGTAAGTTACAGGGAACTTTGTCAGTTTAGCTATAATTCAGTGAAGCCTCTGCTTTACATTAAGTAACATCTATGTATTTGATGTTTGAGTTTTGTTCTCATTGTTACCCTGTTATAGGCTTCACGTTTCTTCTGCTGTATGTAGTTATATTATTTAACGCTGGATCTTCTACTCTTTTTTTTTTTTTTTTGGTTTTCTTTGATTGATACATATTATTTTTCTGTCGTGTCTTTAACCTCCTTCAACATTACTATGGTCTTATTAGTGGCATCAAGGTTAATCATCTAACTCTTATCCTATTCTCAAATTTTCATCAGCTCAACTGTAGAGACCCTGCTGAAGCTGCATTAGGAATTGACGTAGTGTTCTTATATCTTCTTTCGTCCGTGTATATTTTGTAGATTGTTTCTTCTAGTAACTTTTGGTGCAACAAAGCCTAATTTTAGTTTGTTACCAGTATCGTCCGTATGAGGATTTTGGTGTTTTGATGTCAGTTGAAATGACGCGCTTTTCATTGAAAGTGAGTTGTTTTATCTTAATTGGCATTTTATTTCGAGATATCTGGAGCTGGTGTTCTCATGGTTGCTGTACTCTGTATTCTTGTGATATGTAGAACTCTTCTGTTATGTTTGTTTGACCCAAAATTTAAATTTGGGCTTAGACAATTTGATTTAATAAAATAGAATCAATCTTAGCCAATGTTAATGTCCAAAAGATATGTTAACTGATTTTGTGGTAAGATAGTATGTATATTATCCAAGTAGCAATAAATGTGGACAACACTAGCAGTATTCAATGATCGAAAAAGAAGGGGATACCATTAAATAACAATAAATAGAAATGAATGGCATTTAAGTAAATAAGAACGTGTGAATCACTCGAAAAGGGTGAGATTTGTGGATGTTCTTTCTAATAATGATGAATGATTGATGAGCCTTCGAATGTTCAGATTGTTCTTGGATCGAGTGGAAAAGTTAGGCAAGAATCTTAAGAAAAAGGTATATATTGTATGTTTCCAATAAAGCTAGATTCTACGGAGAAAGTCAATGTGTTTTTTTACAAGTGAATATCTTATGTCCCATGTCATTATGTCTTTTTCTGTTTATAGGGAACATATACATGAAAACCTAATAGTAGCCGTTATTTACTCTCTCTACGGTGAGTGCTCGACCTTGATCTTCGATGGCTCCTCGACCTTGATCTTCAATAACTCATCGGTTCCGCCCTTCATCTCTTAAGGGACCACTTCGACCTTGGGCAGGCCTTTGTCGAAGTCGTATCGGTGACACATAGTAGCTCAAGGCCCTTTTAACGTTGATTTGCTTTAATCATATCAAAAATAATTTTTGGCCCATACGATATTCAGTCTCGAAAAGAATTTTCTCACTCTCTACAATAATAATGCGAATGTTTATATATACTTGATTTGAAACTAAACTTACACATTTGGTCCATGAGCGGAGAGTTTCCACTGAAAACACTAGGGGGTGAACATATATATATATATATATATAATGTAGTAAAAAATTACATTCTTTTTAGGCGGAATAAGATTCAAAGTGTTTTTCAAAAGAAGATCATAGGCACTAGAACAGATATGTTCACCCCCTAGTGTTTTCATGGCAGGTTAAAAAGAAAGGCCAATTTAACATTCAAAGAGATTCTATTTTGTTGCACATATACATTAAGGGGTTCTGTTATGAATCAAACATACGGCAGTTTATACATGGTTTTGATGCGATATTCTAATATTAGATTCCAGAATTAGCATTACTGATGAGGACCCATGGTCAAGTTTTTAGTTTGAAAAAAAATTTATAATGCAAAGTGACTTTGATCTCAGGCAATTCATATTTAAGTAGTGTTAATACACCTATTTTTTATTTCACTTAATCCTACTATTTCGCATGAAATCATACATATAGCCGTACATAAATAGTGAAGTTATCATTTTTGTTTCTAAACGTAATTTCTTATGACGAGATCATCAGTCCTTTTACCTCTTTGCCATAGCAATGGAACAAAATCATCCTTTTCTATGTTTGATTCATAATAAAATCCTAAAAGGTGATTTGATGAATTGAAACTTGCCGGAAGGATTATGGCCGTGATGTGTACTTTATTTGGTCTATCATTCAACAAAAGTGGGAATCTAAAAAGAAAGTATTTAGCATGCTTGGGTCTTTCCTTTTTTTTTTTTTTTTTTTTTTTTTTTTTAACCAGTTTCGTGTTTGTAGTATTAAATTAGATTTATTTCGTCAAATAAGACTATAAGCTTCATTTTTTAATTTTTCTGGTAGTCTCTTTCGAAAGATACAAAGGAGAAAATAACATAACAGACAGAAGAGGGAAGAAAATAAGAAATGTAAAAAAAAAAAGAAAAAAAAAAAAGAAGCACATGAGACTAGCACAGCAATGGATATATTATATCCACCATCAATTTCTTTCTCAAAAGAGTTGTTCTAACACCAAGCCAATTTAATAATTGGAATTATAAACCAATTATAACCCAACTTGTGTTCAGAAACCAAGTCATGTTTCACTGGCAAAATTGGCATCTCTGAACTAAACTATTAAAATACCACATGCATTTTACTGATGTATCTCATATTCTCATGACAGAATCCTGAGCAACAGTGTTATTCAATGTTTTCACCCAAACAGCAAAAATCAAAGTGAAAAACAAAACAAAGATTTACGTACTGCTTTTGTCTTAAAGCTGCAACTAGTTTATTCAAAGATAGTTTGGCTTCATCTGTAATCATATATATTTTGCTTGCATGAAGTTTCTGCGAAACAAAGCATGCCTTATATTTATCACCGTTTTGGCATATATAAAAATTACTGATGAAGCAATCATCTGGTTAATATAACATGGTGTCAGAATAATCACTGTATTTATATATAGTACGGTTTGTAGATAGCAAATTATTATATATCACTGCACCAGAGACAAACTTCAATGATCTTTCTTTTCTTTTGAAACTTTAACGGATAAAGATTTTGAACTCTAAAAGAAATTGCGTGCCCACAGGTTTTGTTGCCACATCCTGATATGCAGTACTGGTTATTATCCCTAGAAGATGTGGTTTCGTCTTACTTAGGGCTCGTTTGTTTTCCGTATTAACAAAAATGATTTCAGAATATAATTCATAATATACAATATTTAATTGGTCACGCCAAATAATGCTGCAAAACTTAATATAGCATTGTTGACCTTATTAAATTTCACGTTGCTAATAATCTAAGTTGTGGGAGAATTTGGTACTTAATACTGTAGATTACAATATGAGATAAGAATGTATGTATTAACATTACATGAATAAGAATAATATTTTCGCATAACAATCCTTACATTAATCTTAGTCATCGCGTAACCATTTCTGTATTATTAGTATTATCTTATGCAATATTATTCATAACTAGCATGTATAACCAAATGATCCCTCAATAGAAATGTGACTTTTTATAGGAGTAACACTTTACTCCACGACAAAAGAAGAGACCAAGAAGAAACGTAAAAGAAAAGGAAGAAATATTAGAATCTCGAAATCTTAAGTTCCTTGTAAAAGGACTTTACGATATGACACATCTCAAGAAGCACAACAGACAATTGACCGTTTAAGGTGTAACCAGCTAAATAGCTCCTAGTTTCAAGTTCTGGAGCGGGGTACAGATTACTAACATTAAATACTTAAAGCGATAATGCATTCTACTATATTGTACCTTTATAATTGTAAATTAAGGTAAAAATACATAGTTTTAATTGTAATTAAGTGACAAATACATATATCTTTCATTTATTGGTGTAACAACGTACTAACACAAATATGAGATGCTCCATTTAATAGTTAATAGTATGACTTTGAGACTCATTCAATATAAAAGTAGTGCGAAAGAAAAATTTCTTCATTACTAAGGGTCGTTTGGTAGGCCGTATTAAGCAAAATAATCCCCGTATAAAAATTTAATCCGTCCAATACCATGTTTGGTTGATCAATTCAATTTACTCCTACCTAATACATGGATTAGTTATATCTCATATGAGGGATTAACTAATACCAAGGAAAGGAAGGGATTACTAATCCCTGGATTAGCTATACATGGATAAGATTTAAAATTACTAAATCCAGACTTATACATTGCATAATTAATTTTTAATACAATGAATCAAACACTTGATCAAAAATAATCCCAGCACTATAATCTCTGCATTAATAATCCCTGCATTATTAATCCCTGCATTACTTGTGTTCGTACCAAACAACTCCTAAGGGTTAACTAGTCGTTAATTTTTGGTTTTGCATGTTGGGCTACTACTGCAAAATCACAATACACGAAAAAGAAAAGCAGAAAGCTTTTGGGACTCTGTCCTCTGCCATAAAGAAGCCTAGTAAAAAGGAAAGCATATAGCACTGCAGAGGAAGCTCCACCCTACTAGCGGCTACTGAACCTAAGCTTCTGCCATTTCCAAAAGACTAGTTGAAAAATTAAAAAGAATATAAGTTATATGCATTGTTAGGGGTCGTTCGTCGAATAAAGTGTATTAGTAACGTAAGAATTAATAATGCAAGTATTAATTATGCAATAATTATTTCTCATTCACTATTTGGTGTGATGTATTAAAAATTAAAATGTATTACATAATTTGTAAGAAAATTAGTTAGTTTACAAAAATGCCCTCCATATTCTTTAACTTTAAGAAAATTTAAGAATAATTTTATCTTTAACCATGCTAATACATGTATTAATAGCCTTGAGTATTGCTAATACCATAGTTTTTTTTATGTATTAGTTATACATAGAATAACACACATGTTGAAAAGATGCATCCTACCAAATGACCCCTTAGTGTAAAGAAATTATCAAGTTATACAAAATATTGATAATCTTGAAACCAAGGTAGATTATTTGCTACAACAAGTAAATGTAATCTGATAATACAAAATTCTTTTATATGGAAGGTGATGGAACTTAAATTAAAAATAGTTAAAAAATAGTAAGGGATATTCCAGGAAGTACTTTCGTTGCAAGTGACTTCCGCATTAGGATCTGGAAAAGCTGGAAAAAACAAATACTCCAACAGAGACAAGATACTGAAAAAGGATGATAAAAGAAGCTTGGATTCATACTATTCAAGATACAGCTGTTTAGGAGGGGACCAAATTAATATCCCCACCATAATGTACATGTTCATCAACTGCCCAAAATTATGCAAAATGCTTACTGCTAATAATTTTTTACAAAGTACCTTGTACAATATCGAGTAACTCAAATGAGATGCATAGTAAATTATTCACTAGGATTAATCTTGTAATCAAGAATGCATTTTTGTGAACAGGACTTACTTGTGCTGCCGGCCAGTGGATCTAAATGTGATTTTGGGCAATTACATTTTGATGACATGAGGCAGACAATAAGGTCGGCAAATGCACCAACTATGTACTTGTGTGTACTCTTGGGATTTAATGTAAGATAACACATGAGAAGCTCATGTAACGAATCCCAATTGTCTCTTATATCACTCAACTCACGCGCCTCCACCATTTCTTGCATTGATCGTCGGAAATCCAAATACGGGTCCGGCGAGTACGTCGGAATGGCAATGCTGCCGTCGATAACGGTGTCCGATTCCGGCGGTTCTACCGACGATGAAGTTGATGCCAAGGAAGATGACATGGATGATGATGATGAGTCAATGATAGAGTTGGAATGGCCAGGTGATGCAAAAAAGAAACGTTGGGAGGCATAAACAGTGGATAAATCAGGAATAGTGGCTAATTCCGAAATACAATCGTATTCGTCGGAGATAGTGGTGGAATACGCTGACGACGATGTGGGATTGGAATTGCAGTCTAATGATAAGTCGTAAAGGGAGTTAAAGTTTTTAATAGAGTTGCAAAAATGCATACTATGATCTTGTTGATGTTCATTATTAAGGTCGGAGGATTGTGGTGGCAATGGACGTTTGAGTTTAGTGAAACAAAGATTAAGGTTTGTTCCAAGTGCATTTCTTGGCATATTTGTATGGTTGATGAGAGAGGTGAGGGAATTGGGAAAAGGCTAAGGAAGAAAACTAAAGAGTAGAGTGAAAAGCATATAGGGTAGAGAGAAGAGTGGGGAAGTCGAGCCAATATATATATATATATATATATATATATATATATATATATATATATATATATTTTTTTTTTTTAAGATGTCGTAAAAGTTAAGGGTATGGAATGGATTACCTGCCCATAATTAAATGAGGTTTTACTTGTGTTTTGTGTTTACTAGGACTTCCTCAGATAGTCTTTTGCATTCTTTGCTCACAACTCACAACTATCTTTTCAACTTTTTGTTTTACTTCTCCAAATGATACATCGGTAAAATGAATCTACTAATCGTGTAAACTATTTCATTCTGGTACTATTTAATCTTAATTTTCAAGGTACTTATTTCACTTTTATGGATGCTTATATTTAGTGATTTTTTGGATGACATGATAATTAATGAAATATTTACACGATCGATGTATAGAAGTAATTGAACTAGATCTAATAGTGTATGTATACTCCTTCCATTTTAATTTATGTGAACTTATTTGATTTGTCACGAAATTTAAGAAAAAAAGAAGAAGATATTTAAATTTCTAAATATGAAATGAGGTCATTTTATCTGTTACGGACTAAAAACGAAATAAGTTCATCACATAAATTGAAACGGAGGGAATACAATATTTACTTATTCAAGTAACGAAGATAAAGTCCAAAAATTCTTTATGCTTTACTAAAATTTGAGCAACATTCTTTTCATCTCGAATTGGTTTTTTGATGAGTTTCTACCGCCTTAGAGGCTTATACAAGTTTATACGCGAATGGCACAGTTAAAATTTGGACACTCAAAGTCTTCATTAAGAAACGATGCAAGTTATACATTTTTACTTGTAAAATATAAGACTAACAAATGACTGTACGTGTTATATATAAGATCAAATAAACATGTGAATGTCCTCGAATTCAGGAAGGGTTTCATATTTTCACCATTATTTTCTCTTTGCCTTTATTTGACACTTATTGGGTAAACAAAACGGAAAATCGTGCTTGGGATCTTTGCTAATATAGTAATACTCCAAGCTACTTAACAAACATATGATGTACCTAACCGAAAATCAATCACATGGTGTAACTGCAGCAATTAATTTTGGCTGGGAAATTTTTAATTTGATATATCGTAGCTAGGTCCAAATAAGGTCAAAGAAAATTATTTAGATTCTTCCTATTAAAGTCACCATTATAGCACTCTACTAACCTGTAGTAGTGCATGCTACTTTATAAAATTGAAAGCATTGTGATAAAATATGATCTTGCAAAGATCATTGTTAAAATAAAGTTTATCACCTTAAGCAGTAATTAAAAGAAGATGAATAATTTTACAAGAAACAAAGGACAAGATTATTCCTAAAATTCCTCATCTATTGGAACCTTTATAGAAATTTCAGGACAATCCATTAAAGAGATACCGGTCTCATATAAATAAAAGGTAGAAAAGTCACATTAGGCAGCCGTGCTAACAAAGCTAATTAGATTTGTATAAATACCTAATGCGAATAAGTTTTTACTGGCTAATTAATAATGATATGAACTCGTGATAATGTTGTTCGTGTAACTGTAGTCTCTTTTTTGGAGTAATCCCAAAAACCCCTGATTTTGGCGACGACTGCAACCTGTTCTCATATTTTTCCAAATATGTTATTGAGTCTCATTTCTATTACTCCTATTACACTGGAAAATAAGTGAAATTACATGTCACTTGTCAATTTTCAAAGGAATGAATGAGGCGAGTGGAAGGCAGTGGTAATCTGGCTGTGAACAAAGGAATTTAAATGAATTAAGTCGTGAGTGAATATTAGGGAAATGAAAAGCATAGCAGAGATTCTGAACCAAACTTTTTAACCAATTTATAAGGAAACAGATGGTGAAAGAAAGTAATGTTGGGCCTTCACATTGTTTAAGTTGCAAGCAAGGTGCACATGTTTGCTAAGCTGTGTTCATATGCTCAATACCAGGCAAGCAGGCCACCCCCTCATGATCCAGTCTACCAACTTCGTGCTATTATTTAATTTCTTTGTTAAACTTTTTTTTCCTTTTTGGTTTAGCTATTAAGTCATTGAAAACATATTGATTTAACTAATTCAGAATCATATCAAGTAACCTACCTAAAGCAAAGAGCTCTCTGTTTTAAGATTCTTCGATCTGACTCGAAACTTTCGATTAAAGATAATCTGATTCCAACAATATTCCACTACATTCTTTGGTAGTGGAAAGAATATATAAAAAAATTTCTTGTCACATCTGAACCATCAAGTGATAAGCCTTTGTTTCTTCAAGGAGAAGAAAGAAGTAGGTTATTTTTGGAAAGAGGTTCAAATTTAATCCTCTACTTTTGGATATTATCTACATTTAACGTTTGTTATGTTATTCGGACAAATTTATCCCTCACATTATACTATCTGGGCAAATTTATCCCCACCATCAGTAAACTTTTAAAAATTACCCATCAGTCTGTTAGATAACCCAAAATCTCCCAAATCCCTTTTATTTTAAATCACTTGTTCTTCTTCTTGATCCACTATGTTTAAAAATTACTATTAAGGTGAATGCGAAAGGTACTAACTATACAATTTATTCATGAATATTTTTAATTGCCATTGCACCCACTTCGCTTATTGTGATAATGGTTTTGGAATTGATTCAATATTTTTATAATTTTTCAGTCATATTCACACCACAGAATTTTGTGGGTCTATTTGTTATGTATTATATGTGACTACTTATCATGTATATACATGTACATTCGAATTAGTATTCGGTCGACTAACTTAAGAGTGCACACATGCGTAGACATTTGATTAAAGAAAAGTTGAATTCAACAATGCAAAGTCTCCAATGAACTGCAACTGCTATCACTAATACTTGAAAAGTCTCCATATCTTTTGTGGAATGAATTCATTAAAGATGGGGTATTGTAAATACTTTTGGAATTTAGACAAGCTATCTAGTTTATATTCTTCAATTTACTATACTTTATTTACTAACCGCTGGATTATAGAACTTAAAGGAAAGTTCTATAGAGCGGTGATTAGACCAGCCATATTGTATGTGGCTGAGTGTTGGGCAGTCAAGAATTCTCATATCCAGAAGATAAAAGAAGCAGAAATGAGGATGTTGAGATGGCAGACATACTAGGTTGGATAAGATTAGGAATGAAGATATTTGGGAGAAGGTAGGCGTGACTCCCATGGACAACAAGAGGCGGGCAACGAGGCTTAGATGGTTCAGGCACGTGAAGAGGAAAAGCCTAGATGCCTTGGTTAGGAGGTGTGAACGGTTGGCATTGGCAGGTATGAGAATAGGTAGATGACGGCTAAGAAGTATTGGGGTGAGTTGATTAGGTAGGACATGGCACGACTTCAGATTTTCGAGGACATGGCTCTTGATAGGAAGGTGTAGAGGTTGAGCATTAAGGTTGTAGGTTAGGAGGGAGTCAAGCATTTTTCTACTTTGTACCAGGGGCGGGGCTAGGCTGATAGTGTTTCGCCTTGGGATGTTAGTGGTTTATGTAGGTTTCACACTATTTCCATTTGTTTTTAATAGTTTTATGATATTATTGCTGGTTATTGTCATTGATTTTCCATCTATTTTTTATCTCGTACGATGCTCACATTATTTTTCTGGCTTCTGTTGCTGTCATTGATCTATTGTTTATTTTCGTCTTCTTGAGCTGATGGTCTTTTGAAAATAGCTTCTCTACCCCTCCAGGGTAGGGGTAAGGTCTGTGTACACTCTACCCTCCTAGATCTTTATGGGATTTTACCGGGTTGTTGTTGTTGTTGTAATTTCTTTTCTCCAATTAAGAAAGTCGGTAAATACCAACAAATTTGAAAACAATGGATCAAAAAGAAGAATAAGTGACTTAACTAAAATGATTTGGGAGATTCTATGTCGCATAACGGATTGAGGGGTAATTTTTTTAAAAGTTAGCTGATGATGGGTGTAAATTTGATCGGATAGTATAATGGTAGGGGTATTTTTTACACGAGTAGTATAAAGGAAGTTATAAGACAACATTCAAAAATAGAGGGATAAATTTGGACCTTTACCCTTAATTTTTTGTTATCTATACTATATTAAAAGCACGAAAGCCTTTAGCGAAATGTCGTTCACCTTTTTTATCTTTAAAATTAGATTTCTCATTAGACAAAATAGTCATTTAATTATTATACTTTGAAATCGATTAAACTATTGGTTGTTAAATCTTTTCCCATTTGAACTAGACAGAAAATCCTAAAATTTAGGACTTTAAAGTAAATTGAAATTTTACCTTATTTAAATCTTGTTCTTATTTGAACTATATATGTTACATTATTATAATTCATGTATGTTACTTTTCATGAGAAAATAATAAATTAACGTGTGTTTTTAATGAAACTAAAGTAACTAATTGATCCAGCAATTTTATAGCTAATATTTAAGAGGGCACGTAAAAAATTGTGCACGTAAGTCAAACTTTTGATTAAAGTAAAAGGGAACATTAATGATAATTCATATTGAGGTGGCATGAATTTAGACTTTAAGAGAGTATTGGGTCGTTCTTTTTTCTTTGAACAATAAGGACTTAGAATTTTAAGTATAGTCAAATATGTTGTCCACTTGTTTGTCTAAATATTAAGAAATAATTATATGATAATTTTCTTAAATGTAAAATTATTTAAACGGTGAAAAAGCTGATCAATATATATTTTGTATAAAGAAATAAGAGAATAGGGAAAGGAAGTACTTTAGAAAAAAATCATAAGTAAAATAAAATAACAATCGAGCAAAAAAATTATAAGAACTGTTAATAATAATTGAGTTCGGATGCCTATGTGATTACTAAGGTATCAATAGAATAAAGCTATGCTTTAGCAGTATCATAAAATGAGTAAAAATATGAGTAAAAAAATTTTAATTGTTGGTAAACTATCTCGACACAAATTTTATAATAAGTAACATGAAATATATGCAATGCACGTATCCAAGTCTTCAGGTACGTGAACGATCTTTTTACTTTTCAACCAAACGCTACTCCTGTGGCTTTTTTGACAATAAAACAAATAAGAGAACAAATTGAAGGAGAACTACTAGATTAATCTTTTGAACATTATTTTATTTATTTATTTAGTTATTATACACAATTAACATATATGATTATTTTTAGGAACTTATACTTTTATTTTATTATTTAAATACAAATTATAAATAAATTAATATTTATGGAGATAGAATACAAGCGCATCGCGCGTGCCTTGAGACTAATATCAGAATTATTGTCGGTCCACCACAGTTGAGCAGATAGGAAAGTGAAATATCAATCGCGCATTATTGTCTCATAACAACCTCTCCTCCACCACTTCGATCGCCTTATTATTTTTTTCTGATTAACTTTTTAGGAATGATTCTAATTCTGTAGGTCCTTAAATAACTCATTCGAACTAATCCTGAATTGATTATTAATACTAACTCGACGTAATTAACAACATAGCATTTGAAACTAAAATTGATACTTTCAATAATTTTAAAGATGATATTGCTAGTATTTGAGAATAAAATTGTGATTGATCCAAGAAGAGCACGTTAAGACAAAGAAATACATAAACATTACTACTGAATTAAATACATCTTCCTTATCCTAGCTTTCAATTCATGGAGATTGAAGAGCGAGCAAAAGGGGCGGTACGTAAATAAAAAACCCTTTCTCATGAGCAGGGTAGTTTTTTTTTTTTTTTTTTTTTTTTAAAAAAACTAATTAATAATTAATAAAGCAAGTTAGACTTTGGTAAGACTAGAGCCAAAGATGGAAAAGCAGGATCAAATAAGAAAAGGCAAATCTTGTAAAGGAAGTCACATCTTGTAACATAATTTTTAGAAGGGAAATATATCAATCTTGCTTTTTCACATAACCATCAAGGTGCCAACCCTAACAGCCACTTTCCCTGCCATATTATATTTAAAAATTCAAAGATTACTCACTCGTTGGGAGCTACCACCATTTGCCATTTGGAACAAATTTATCATTCAAGAAAGTTAATGAGAGTACTATCCATTACTGAGAGGAGTCAAAAACTTGTGAGTAATTCGTGAACTGGAAATGAAAAGCTAAGGATAGGAATCATAGTTGTTTGATATTGGCTGAAGATCCAATTCATTCGTAATTCGGATTCAGTATCCATTTTGTAGCATTTAACCCGAAAATATTAGTTTTAGGAGACTTGCGAATTTTTTCTGGCGGAAGCGAATCTACAGCAATCACGACTTGAGTTACCGGTCTGCAAGAATTATCACAAAGCGAAAGAATTTCTTGATTTTCACAGCCTAGGTGTAGAGAATTTGACCCTAGCCGTCGTTTTCTCCATAAGAAACTTTAGGAAAATTGGCTTTTTCTACACACATAATGCTGTATTTGTAGATTATAAATGGGATTTAGGAGAATGACAAACTACTAAGATAATTTAATTAGCACCCGTTATGGGTGGACTCGACCCAGTAACTTTTTTCCAACACATTTTCTAGGTTATTCTTTGGACACAAATAACATATACGAATGTGTATATGTGGATGCGTTAGGAATAAATCCCCACAGAAATAATATTCATGATAATAAAAGCGGAATAATAAGAATATTATTTCTGTGGGGATTTAATCCTAACAACTGGTATCAGAGCACAGGTTCTGCTCATTCACAGAAATATTACTTACAGTCAATTTTACTCTGTGACAAAAAAAATGTCAGGATTAAAGTATGAAGTAACAAGATTCAACAGTAATGACAGTTTTTTCACATGGCAAAGAAGGATGAAGGACCGGCTCATCCAACAAAGATTAGACAGTGCACTAGATGGAAAAGAAGTAAACCCGAAAATCATAAAAACCGAGGAATGGGCAGACATAGATAAGAAGGCGGCTAGTGCTATCAGACTACACTTGTCCGATGAAATCCTCAATAATGTCGGGGATGAAAATAGTGCATGTGGTATTTGAAAAAGACTAGAAAGTCTATACATGTCCAAATCCTTAACAAACAAGTTCTTTTTGAGAAAGCAGCTTTATGTCATCCATACGAGTGAAGGTACAAATTTCTTGTCCCATTTAAATATGTTCAATGGATTAATCACGCAGCTGGCAAACCTTGGAGAAACAATCACTGAAGTAGATAAGGCTATCATGCTTCTAAACTCATAGCCATCTTCCTATGATAATTTGGAACCAACCATCCTGCATGGTAGAGATACATCGATTTAAAGGAGGTCACATCAGCCGTCCTACTCAATGATAAGATAAGGAAGAAGCCCAAAAATCAGGGGGCAGGCTCTTATCACAGAAAACAAAAAACAAAGAAAGAAGTTTTTATAGAGCATCAAGTAGCCATGATAATTCCAAAGCTCGTGGAAAGTCCAGGAACCGATCAAAGGGTAGAAATTCCTACAGTTGCAGTCGGCCCGGTCACTTCAAAAGAGATTGCCAAAGAGAGGTCGGGGCGAGAGCAGTGACCGGAAGAATGATGACAACACAACTGCTGCAGTGCACAACGATGATTCGATGGTTCTTTTCTTCCGCGAGGAGGAGGAAATGCAGGCGCTTAGCAAGCCAAGACTCAAAATGGGTGGTTGACACAACAGCACCCTACCATGCCACACCGTTAAGAGAATTCTTCTGTAGGTACAAAGCAGGAGACTTTGGAATGGTCAAGATAGGAAATACTAGTCACTCAAAGATTGTGGGGATTGGCGATATTTGTATCAAGACAAATGTCGGATGCATGTTAGTTTTAAAAGATGTGCGGCACATACAAGATCTGCGAATGAATTTGATTTCAGGAATCGCTCTTGTGAGCACGTAATTTTTGCCCCCATGCCTTAGATACTCCTAAAAATACTCTAAAATAGTTTTAGTTACCTTTATGAAATTTTAGGAATTTTCTTTATTTTTATTTTTATTGATTTGGCAGTTGTTTGCATTTTTTTATACTTAGTAGCATTTTAAATCATGAAAATAACAAAAAATATGTTATATTTTACTCTTTGCATTTTAGATTTAATTGCATTTTAGTTGCATTTATAATACATCAAAATCACCAAAAATAATACTACATTAGTCATTTTCTTTGCATATTAATTAGCTAAAATTGATTCACAATTTTAGTGGCTTGGTAATGCAAAATAGGAGTAATTAGGAGTTTGGCTAAATTTGAAAAAAAGAAATAGAAGAGAAAAAAGGGGCTGCAATTTTCAAGCCCAATTTCCATACACCCACGCCCCAAACCCGTCCGCCAGCCCAAGCGCATCCACCTAAAAACCCTCACACTCATTTCATACGCATATAAACATACCCCTATCTCCTCATTCTCAAAGGGAGAACAGACCCCCTCCCCAAAAAAGCAAAAACCCTAGCCGTCGGCCATTCTCACCTCACTATCATCCGGATACACACACGAAATCCATCATTGGATATTCTCACAAACACACACGAAATAGCTAGAAAGCAAGTTTGAAATTCAAAAATTCAAGATTTAGATAACCAAAAAAAAAAAAAAAACAAAGAATGAACAGTAGATTTTTGATAGGTTGTTTCGGATTCAAATAATTCAAAATTAAAATTGTGGTTGTTTAGTGTTGATTTCGAGTTAATTTGCCTGGGTTCAAACTTTCCTTCCTCTGTTCGAGACTTTTTGTGATGTTCATCACTGTTGAACTTCACCAATTAGGAGTTCTAGGTTTTTATTTGGTTTTTGTGCTGCTGTTCCCTGCTTTAGGTATGTAAATCCTCACTTGTCCTTTATTTCGAATTTATGGATAAAACTTTGTTGTATTCCTGCCGAGTTCATGCTGATTCAGATCTGGCTTGCCTAAGCCTCTAATCTGTTTGGTTCTCTCTTTTCTGATCAATACTTAATGCTGAATGTGCTTCCATTAAAAGATCAAGTGTTAGTGAGCTATCGATTAGAATGGAGTAATTTGAAAGTTTGTTTGGTGCTTTTGTGAATCTATAAAGGCTGGTTGAAATTCATTTAACTTCATGTGGATATTTGTGTTGGAGGTCGTGTCTGACAGATTTAAACATCATTCAAGTTGTTTGAATCATTCAGCTATTCCCTGTGGTTATTGTAGAAGCTGTTGAATTTTGGAATTCCTCTTATAATGACATGAGGGTATTGATTGATATAGTGGTTGTATATGTGGCTTATCTTATTTTTGGTTAAAGATGAGATTTTATTTTGGATAGTCGTGGAAGTCTTTATGCTTATATAAATATCATTTTGTCCTGGTATATCGTGCTAAAAGTACGACTGTAGAAAATGGAAACAGTAGGAATAGAGTAAATCTGGAATATAGACTATTGAGGCAATAATCGGGCCACTGAAGTTGTGTATTTGCAAATGAACGCTTGGGTTGAGTTAATTCGGACTGACATGCTCCAAGATAAAGTCATTAAACTGGTCCATATTTTTTTTTTTGTGCTAAGAAGAACCGACAATCCCATAAGATTGGATTTAGTAGTTTGTAAGTGTTTGTTTCCATTAGTTTACTGTAACTACTAGTATTATTTTAATTTTCCTATTAAAGTGAGTTATAGTTAAATGAATATAAAAAATTAAGGGTGGCCACAGATAATGATTGAAATATTCTAGTTTTTATCACTTTGGGCCTTTAGAATTAGCTCAATTAGTATAGAATAAATAACTTGAACATCGTAATTTGTTTTAGGCGCGATTCTAATCTACTATCGTGATTATGTACACGTTCGCGTGACATAATTATGATTCCAAAATTAAATCAAGGTACGCGTTCTCGCGACTTTGGCCAAAAATAATCTTAATAATAATAAAATATTATTAATTATGTACATGTACGCTTAACATGATTTTTAGCGCACTAAATAAAACGGAGTCACACACACGTGGTTCGTTTCAAGATAATTCCATAACATTTAAAAGTGGTGAATGGTAAAACACATATAGGTTCTAAAACCCATATTTAACAATTAAGCCAAGTATGATTAAAAGCGACCGTGCTAGAACCACGAAACTCAAGAGTGCCTTACACCTTCTCCCGAGTTAACAGAATTCCTTACCCAATCTTATGGTTTCGCAGACTTTAAAACAGAGTCAATTTCCTCGATTTTGGATTCTAATAAACCGCTGACTTGGGACACTATAACAAATATTCCAAGCGGTGACTCTACTTTAAATAAATAATCCCATTTTGAATAATGTCACTTTAATTGGAAAAACTCCCTTATCCCTCGGAAAAAGGAGGTGTGACAACTCTGGCGACTCTGCTGAGGATAAGAACTCAGAACTTCTCGTTCAGGGTTCAGAAATCGAGTTTGTAATGTGATCTATACTTGGCTTTCTCGATTGTTGATATTACTGTGTTTGTGGGCCTAATGTGCTAATTGCCGCTCATTTACCCCTTTGATATTATTTGAACTGTATTAAATTGTCTTCTTACGCCTCCCTTCTGAGTCTTCTAAAAATATGGTACACTCGTACGCGTGGCCCACTTTTCTGTTAGAGGTCGTACCAAATAGAACGAGGTTGGATCAGCAACTAGGCCGGGTAGACTTTCATGCACCCGGTACATTGCCCCCACTTCGGCTCAAGCTGTCCGCTTGGGTAACCTATGTTTAGAACACACCCCCAGGGTCTTAAACCTAGGATTACATAGCCTCATACCGGACCTCTAGCAGGAACGTTTATTTGCATCACGTGCATTTGACTTTGGGGACTCAACACAGGGGTTGAGACCGTCTAGGACAGGTGTACCCCAAAATAAAAAGACCATCCTGATGCATCTTGTGTGCTACTTGTTGCATCTGTTTGTTCTGGTTTTCATGTTGACTGGCTTCTAGAATAGGGAAAAAAAAATCAAGAAAAAAATAAGAGAGAGAAAATTGACCAAGTTCTTGAAAATCCCAGTATTTAAAAGAAAAAGATCTTGAAACTCTGTCGAATTTTTAGAAGGTTGTCACAGATGAGTCCAAATTTTCAAAAATGGCATTTTCCCCCGGTCTTGAAAAACTGACCGAATTACGCAGGTCTGATTCTCACCGGATGTGAGATACGTAGGTAAACCTCATCGATTGCGGACCCCAATAAAAATCCAAAAATATTTTCCTTTAATTTTTTCTATTGAAGTCTTTCCTTAGAAAATCTCAAATACAAAAAAATTTAAACCCAAAAATACTTTGTTTCTTTTTAGAAGTCTTTCATTCAAAAAATAAACAAATCAAATCAAAATCCAAAAATATATTTTTTTAGAAGTCTTTCTCCGAAAAAAATAAGAAAAATCGAAATTCAAAAAAATATATATTTTCTTCTTTAGAAGTCTTTCTTTTAAAAAATTCTCAAAACAAAACAAAACAAACAAATCGAAATCCAAAAATATTTTCTTTCTTCTTTATAAGTCTTGCTTTCGGAAATTTTTAAAAAGAAAAAAAAAATTCAAAATCCAAAAAAAGAGTTAATTTATTTACTTACTTTATTCCTAATCTTCCTAAACTACACAATGAGCTGATTCAAGCAGCGTCATGTTACGTAGGCAATCCCCATCGTATTCGATCATAGCCATTAAATAAACCAAGTGAAAAAAAAAGAAGAAAAAAAAAAGAACGAAAGGAGTGACAAAAACAAAAAGTAAAAACGAAGAGTGAAAAACAACCCCAAAAAAAACAAGACAAAAAGAAAGCAAGAGGGAAAAAATCCAAAAAGAGAACTCTTTGTCCAAGCTGAAAAAGAAAACCACGAAAAGTTTCCTAGGGTATGCTGTCAAATGGCGCAAGCAAGCCGTCAGAGTAAAGCCTCCAATGGACGAAGCACAAATAGTTACAGTCTTCCTACAAGCCCAAGAGGCGGACTACTTCCACAATATAATATTCGCTATGGGTAATCCGTTCGCCGAAGCTATCAAAATTGGAGAGATGGTCGAAAATGGTTTAAAAACGGGCTGAATCTTGAGTCTTGCTGCCTTTAAGGCCACATCACAGACCGTTCAGAATGGTTCGGGGGGGAGGGGGGTTTGATGAACAGAAACAGGAGGGAAGAGGGAGCCATGATGGCTTCGAGCTCGAGGGGGGCCCCAAGGTCATTCAAGCAATCATATTTGCTTCCTAAGGTCCCACAATACTATTATCCCCATCAAGAAGCTGCTTATGTCGTGGCACCGCTTTCTTATGCGGTGATGAACGCACAACTTTACACGCGGCCACAACATTATACACAAAATCGAGCTCCACCTCCCAGAAGTGCCCGTCTCTACCAAGCTCCATATAATCCCCAACCAAATGTTTCCCCGATACAACCCTCGCCCAAGAGAGCCCCTCAGAAGGAATCAGTTCACCCCTATTGGTGATCATATTCAAGTTTGTTTCAAAAGCTAATCAGGCTAAGCCTGCTGCAGCCAGTGGCCCAGAACCAGCCAAATCCCGAGTCCCCCTCGTACCAAGCTGATGCTAGACGTGAATACCATTCTGGAGCAGTGTGACATGATACAGAGGACTGTTGGACCCTCAAAAGGTCAGTTGAAGAATTGATGATCCAGCATTAAAAGCCACAATAGCCATTGTCGCGGTAGAAGAGAAACCTAAAAACGGGCGCCAAACCTGAAAAGTTCTTTGTTAGATGGGAGTCTCGGTAGCCGATCTTGCTATTTTTTCTGCGTCCAAATTATTTCACGGTATAATCCGGATGTTTTACTTCACTGCTTTGCTTTCTGATGTAAACGTTCTATCTTTAAAAAAAATGATAACAATATTTTAAAAAATCAAATGAATTTAATATTTCATTGTCCAGGAATGTCTCTTTTCTTAATCTTGTCACCTTTCTTATTCTCTTTCAGTTCTATTAATGCAGATTTTAATAACATGACATGCTTGCGGACTTCATGCCAAGATCCTAAAACACTGTCAGACCTCAAAATGATGAATCAAGAAGCATAATGTGTTGAAGATAAGGCTTGTGAGAAAATAAACAAAGAATTGGAACAGTAGGCCTAAGCCAAGTCCGAAGGAAATCAGAAAAAGTTGAAATTCCCTTTCTTCGAATAATTGTTGAAGTCGAGATTGAGGATAAAGATTGGGTCAAGAACTGATTGGAACAATTGACACTGATTGATGAAAAACGATTGGCCGCAATTTGCCACGGGCAATTGTACCAACAAGGAATGGTCCGTGTTTACAACAAGAAAAGTGCAGCCCAGGAAATTGAAATAGGACAACTCATTTTGAGACGTATCCTCCCACTTCATGAAGAAGCTAAAGGAAAATTTGTTCCAACTTGGAAAGGTCCATACATTGTAACGAGAGTACTGCCAAAAAAGAGCGTTGTACTTGGAAAGCATAGAAGAAAATATCCCTGAAACAAATGTTAATGCGGATGCCGTCAAAAGGTACTATGTTTGGTCCTCTATGTGGCATTAATATTCTCTGATTGGGATGACGAAGGCTTTTGTTCTCGCTATCCAAACATCATTATTCCTTTTGCTAACCCTTTTGAGCAGGGTACCTTTCTTTGATTACCTTCTTTGGAACATGAAGATGTTATTAAAAAAAAAAAAAAAAAAAAGAGAAGAAAAACAAAACAAAGAAGGAAAAAAAGAAGAAAAGAAGAAAAAAAAAGTGAAAGAAGAAGAAAACAAAACAAAACAAAAGAAAATAAAAAAAGAAGAAGAGAGTTCATGTCATTGAACTACGTTCGACTTGATTCCGAAAGGATATGTAGGCAGCCTCTCTCTATGGTTTAGTGACACCAAAATAAAAATTCATATTCCCCCAAAATTTGAAACTTGGACAGGTATTACAATACTTTGGCGATAGTTTCGCCTGAAAGGTTCCAAAGTTGTAATTCTATCCAAATTCTTTTTATCCAAATCCTTTTCAAGTCCATCCTATCAGTCAACGAGAATGTTCAAGAATTGGAGGATACAGTTACTTGGATCTGATACAACCAAAATGAGATAAATAAAATGAGAGAGTCTTATTGGTGAAAACCCTCATGGGTACCGTAAGGCAATGAGGAGTAGAGAATGTAAAAATGAGAAAGTCTTGATAGTGAAAACTCACAAAGAGCACTATAAGGCGATGGTGAGAAGAGAAATGAGAGAGGTCAGCTGGCGAAAACCCGTAAAGGGCACTACTGATCGAAAAGAGGATCTTCACAGCCATTGGCATCGACAGAGTCCTGGGCAAGGTTTCTCGGTTTCGAATCAAAAGTTGTGATGAATTGCTGAGAGTCGGACGGTTCACACAGATCAGGCATCTAGTCCAAAAGGCACGTCATGTTCATTGAAGTCCGCATGTACTCCAGATAAGTCCTTCTTTCTTTTACCCAAAAGTGATACCTCTTGTCTAAATTCATTTTCCATTCCATTGTTTGTTTTTCTTTGAATCCCTTTCGGTCTAACTTTATTCCAAAAATAAGGCAAAGAAGGGATAGCAAGACTGATTTACAGGGCTTTCGTTTGATACAAGCTAATATGCAAAAAAGGCATCCATCCTCGGCAGGGGCATCAAGTTGACCCCAACTGACCATGGTGGCCGATGCTTCGAAATCAAAAACTCTTGGAGGGAGAAAATCAAATTGAAAGTGCCTACAAGGGAAAAATGAGGTTGAAAAGGTTAAGTCCCAAGTGGCTAACCATTTTTGCAAAGTTTGAAAAGCCAAAGGTTTCCCAATGCTCTGAAATTGAAAGTTTTGGAGGAAAGAAGTCGAAAGTGAAATGCAACAACGGCAAAATAAAGTTGAAAAGGTTAAGTCCCACGCGACCAACCTTCATGTAAAAGTTTGAAAAGTCAAAGGCTCTCCGGGGCCAGAAATGTAAGTGGTATTCAGGCAACAACAAAAGGCAGGTGAAATCATCATCAAAAGAAGATGGGCCAAGATCAAGTGACTGAAACACTAAAAGCCGCAAAACCAACCACCATTTAAAACTAACAATTGTTCATTGTTTGGAAAAAAAGAAAAAAAATAAACAAGAAACATGTGCAATCCAAAAGCAACCTTGCAAGAAGCTGGTGCAAAAAAAAAAAGCTGCGTAGAGACTAAAATGGCTCTGCAGCAGCAACAACTCCAAAAGAGAAATTTTCTTCAAATTCTTTCTCGCATTTATTCATTCTCTGAAAATCAGTAAAAAAAAAATAAAAATGATATATATATATATGTATGTATGTATGTATAAAATGAAAATGATGAAAAAGAAAGAAAAGAAAGTTCAGAATCATGGTAGTATAGGGTACACCAGTCCCTAGCTGTATTTTCCAACATAGGATCTCCACTCCCTAGTTGATTTTATTTTAGACATAGGATATTCACTCCCTAGTCCCCTTTTCCAACGTAGGGTCTCCACTCCCCAGTTGATGTTACTTTAGACATAGGGTCTCTACTCCCTAGTCTCTTTTCTAACATAGGGTCTCCACTCCCTAGTTGATTTTATTTTAGACATAGCGTCTCCACTCCCTAGTCTCTTTTCCAATATAGGGTCTCCACTCCCTAGTTGATTTTATTTTAGACATAGGGTCTCCACTCCCTAGTTGCTTTTATTTTAGACATACGGTCTCCACTCCCTAGTCTCTTTTGCAACATAGGGTCTCTACTCCGTAGTTGATTTTATTTTAGACATAGGGTCTCCACTCCCTAGTTGATTTTATTTTAAACATTGGGTCTCCACTCCCTAGTCGCTTTTCCGACATAGGGTCTCCATTCCCTAGTTGATTTTATTTTAGACAAAGGGTCTCCACTCCTTAATCACTTTTCCTACATAGGGTCTCCACTCCCTAGTTGATTTTATTTTAGACATACGGTCTCCACTCCTAGTATCTTTTGCAACATAGGGTTTCCACTTCGTAGTTTATTTTATTTTAGACGTAGGGTCTTCACTCCCTAGTCGCTTTTCCAACATAGGTTCTCTACTTCCTAGTTGATTTTATTTTAGACATAGAGTCTCCACTCCCTAGTCTTATTTTCCAACTTAGGGTCTCCATCCCCTAGTTGATTTCATTTTTAGATATAGGGTCTCCACTCCCTAGTCTCTGTTTTCTCAGGGTACACCAATCCCCACCTTTTATTGCTTTCAATAACGAAGTAGTATAGAATTTTGTTACAAATAACTCACAAAGTTTTTCTAGTGAAAACTGGGGCAAAAAAATTTCGTTCATTTATTTTGTTTTGGGTGTTTGAGCAAGTTTTACCTCGAGGCACCAGGCTCAAGATGACCAAAATAAGAAGTCTCAATCCGGAATAAAGAAAAAAAAAGAAAAAAAGTAAATCCAAAAGTCAGAAGCGGATAAAAGGATGTGGACTGCTCAAGACATGACCGAAGTCATAAGCATCGCACTTCCCGTTTTGATCAGAAAAGCCGTAGAAGAACGAACTAGAACCTGCAACTAGTAAGCATCAAGATTCATATCAGAGTCTGCATGAAGAACAGTCAAGACTCAAGATCAAGTTTCAGAAGACTAACATATAGGAATCTTGTAACTCGTAGCTGATAGGCTTGTTTAGTTTCTTTTTTATTTTGATTTTAGTGTAATAAGGAGTTCAGCAAGCAGTAACAGCAGCAATAACAGTTAAATCACAGCTTTCCCGTAGTCCCAGCTACCAAAACTTCCAGAATTACACTGACCTGATTCCTTTATAGCCAAGGATATGTAGGCAAACTCGAAAGTAAGGTTCGGTCAAACTTTATAAAATGCTTCAATGGGAAAATATTGCTCATGATTGCTCACTTTATCTTTGCCCGGAAACTCCTCAAGTTCCCGAGCAAAGAGGGGCAGCTGTGAGCACGTAATTTTTGCCCCATGCCTAAAATACTCCTAAAAATACTCTAAAATAGTTCTAATTGCCTTCATGAAATTTTAGGAATTATTTTTATTTGGTTTGGCATTTATTTTCTTTTTTTGCATACTTAGTAGCATTTCAAATCATAAAAATAACGAAAGTATGTTATATTTTACTCTTTGCATTTTAGATCTAATTGCATTTTAGTTGCATTTTTAATACACCAAAATCACAAAAAATAATACTACATTAGTCATTTTCTTTGCATATTAATTAGCTTAAATTGATTCACAATTCTAGTGTCTTAGTAATGCAAAATAGGAGCAATTAGGAGTTCAATTAAGGTGGCTAAATTTGAGAAAAGGAAATAGAAGAGAAAAAAGGGGCTGCAATTCCAGGCCCAATTTCCATACACCCACGCCCCAAACCCGTCCGCCAGCCCAAAGCTCATCCACCTAAAACCCTTACACTCATTCCATGCATATAAAAGCATCCCTATCTCCTCATTCTCTAAGGGAGAACAGACCCCTTCCCTAAAAAAGCAAAAACCCTAGCCGCCACCCTTCTCTTTCTTTTTCTTTCTATCACACAAGCCCATTCTCACCTCACTATCATCTGGATGCACACACGAAATCTATCATCGGATATTCTCATAAAAACACACAAAATAGCTAGAAAGCAAGTTTGAAATTCAAAAATTCAAGATCTAGAAAGAAAAAAAAGAGAGAATGAAATTCCGAAAAAATAAAAATAAAGAAAGAACAATAGAGTTTTGATAGGTTGTTCCGAATTCAAATAATTCAAAATCAAAGTTGTGGTTGTTTACTGTTGATTTCGAATTGATTTGCCTGGGTTCGAACTTTTCTTCCTCTGTTTTGAGACTGTTTGTGTTGTTCATCACTGTTGAACTTCACCAATTAGGAGTTCTAGGTTTTTATTTGGTTTTTGTGCTGTTGTTCCCTGCTTTAGGTATGTAAATCCTCACTTGTCCTTTATTTTGAATTAAAAATTTATTGTATTACTAGTTGTGTCATGTTGATTCAGATCTGGCTCGCCTAAGCCTAAAATTCTAGTTGGTTCTCTCTTTTCTAATCAATACCTAATGCAGAATGTGCTTCCATTAAAGGTTCAAGTGTTAGTGAGCTATCGATTAGAATTGAGTAATTTGAAAAGTTTGTTTGATGCTTATGTGAATCTATGAAGGCTGGTTGAAATTCATTTAACTTCATGTGGATATTTGTGTTGGAGGTCGTGTCTGGCAGATTTAAACATCATTCAAGTTGTTTGAATCATTCAGCTATTCCCTGTGGTTATTGTAAAAGCTGCTGAATTTTGGAATTCATCTTATAATGACATGAGGGTATTGGTTGATATAGTGGTCGTATATGTGGCTTATCTTGTTTTTGGCTAATACATGAGATTTTGTTTTAGATAGTCATGGTAGTCTTTATGCTTATTTGAATATCATTTTTTCCCGGTGTATCGTGCTAAAAGTATGACTGTAGAATATGGAAACAATAGGAATAGGGTAAATCTAGAATATAGACTATTGAGGCAATAATCGGGCCACTAAAGTTGTGTATTTGCAAATGAAAACTTGGGTCGAGTTAATTCGGACTGACATCCTCCAAGATAAAGTCATTGAACTGGTCCATATTATTTTTTTTTGTGCTAAGAAGAACCGACAATGCAATAAGATTGGATTTAGTAGTTCGTAAGTATTTGTTTCCTTTAGTTTACTGTAACTACTAGTATTACTTTAATTTTCCTTTCATTAACTTAAGTGAGTTATAGTTAAATGAATTTGAAAAATCAAGGGTGGCCACAAATAACTATTGAATTTTTTTTAGTTTTCATAATTTTGGGCCTTTACAATTAGCTCAAATTAGTATAGAATAAATAACTTGAACATCGTAGTTTTTTTAGGTGCGTTTCTAATCTACTATCGTGATTATGTACAAGTTTGCGTGACATAATTATGATATTAAAATTAGATGAAGGTACGCGTTCACGCAACTTTTACCAAAAATAATCTAAATAATAATAAAGTGTTACTAATTGTGTACACGTACGCATGACATGATTTTTAGCGCATTAAATAAAAAGGATTCACACACACGTGGTTCATTTCAAGATAATTTCATAACACCATAATCAAGCAATTTAAAAGCAGTGAAAGGTAAAAACACATAGGTTCTAAAATACGTAATTAACAATTAAGCTAGGTATGATTAAAAGCTACCGTGCTAAAACCACGAAACTCGAGAGCGCCTCACATCTTCTCCCGGGTTAACAGAATTTCTTACTCGGTCTTCTGGTTTCGCAGACTTTAAAAAAGAGTGAATTTCCTCGATTTGGGATTCTAAAATAAATCGGTGAGTTGGGACATCATAACAAATATTCCAAGTGGCGACTCTAATTTAAATAAATAATCCCATTTCGATTAATATCACTTTAATTGGAAAAACTCCCTTATCCCTTGGAAAAAGGAGGTATGACAGCTCTAAATGAGACGGGTACGAGAATCACTTCTCCAATAGAAAGTGGTGACTCACCAAGGAATCATTATTGGTGATTGCTAAAGGAGTTTCTCCCTACATATTGTACAAGAGAATGGGTGAGATATGTGAAGATGGATTACATGCGGCTGTAGATGATACGCCTGCAGATTTATGGCACCGGAGATTGGGCCATATGAGTGAGAAGGGACTGCAGATCCTATCCGAAAGGTCACCCATCTCATTTGCAAAATGTACAACTGTGAATTCTTGTGATTATATTTATTCGAAAAACAACACAAGGTATTGTTTCAAGCAACTCATGGAAGAAAATCGAATATACTTGATTTAGTATATTCTGATGTTTGTGGTCCAATGGATGTAGAATCAATGAGAAGTAACAAATATTTTCTCAACTTTATTGATGATGCTTCACAAAAATTGTGGGTTTATTTCTTGATAACCAATGATTAGGTATTTCAAGTATTTCAAAAATTACATGCTCTGGTAGGGAGTCAAGTCAAAAATTAAAGCGTCTTAGGGACAGACAATGGTGGAGAGTATACTCCAAAGGAGTTTAAAGACTACTGCTCAAGACATGAAATCAGACATGAGAAGACAGTTCCTGGAACCCCACAACACAATGGTATAGTTGAAAGGATGAATCGCGCCATTATCGAAAAAGTGAGAAGTATGCTCAAAATGGCAAAACTACCTAAGTCATTTTGGGGTGAAGCAGCTTGCACATCCTGTTACTTGATTAACAGAAGTCCATCAAAGAGGTGTCCTACTCCCATCTTAAAGTGTTTGGATGTAAAGCTTTTGCATATGTGCCGAAGGAGCAGAGAGCGAAGCTGGATGAAAATCTATTCCCTGCATCTTCATCTGTTATGGAGATGAAGAGTTCGACTACAGATTGTGGGACCCAGAAAGGGAAAAGATCATCGGAAGAGGAGATGTGATCTTCAGAGAAGAAGTGGTCGGGATTGATAGTGATCAATCAACAAAGACCAAAAATGATAATGGTACAATTACTAACTTTGTTGCTACTCCTACTGTACCTGTACGTAATCCTTCCACAAGTGAAGAATGGCACATGGAAAGCGTTGATGAAGAGGTTGCTGAGCAGGGGGAGCACCCTAGTCCACAAAAGGAAGAAGGAGAGGAACAACAACAAGAAGAAGGACAACAACCTTTGAGAAGATCTGAAAGAGAGAAGGTAGAGTCCACAAGGTATCCTTCTTCGGAGTATATCCTCGTCACTGATGAGGGGGAGCCAGAGAATTTCAAGGAGGTGCTATCTCATCTGGAACAAATCCAGTAGATGGAAGCCATGCAAGAAGAGATGAATTCTTTACAGAAGAATGATACGTACGAACTGGTTGAATTTCCAAAAGGCAAAAGACCGCTCAAGTGCAAGTGGGTCTTTAAGCTCAAGAAAGATGGAAACGGCAAGCTGGTCAGACACATAGCTCGATTAGTGGTAATGATTTCGAACAGAAGAAAGTATTGATTTTGATGAAATTTTCTCACCTGTTGTCAAAATGACTTCTATTCGAACAATCTTGAGCTTGGCAGCTAGCCAAGATCTTGAAGTGGAGTAGTTGGACTTGAAAACCTCGTTTGTGCATGGAAATTTGGAAGAAGAGATCTATAGGGAGCAGCCAGAAGGTTTTGAAGTAAAGGCAAGAAACACATAGTGTGCAAGTTGAAAAAGAGTCTTTATGGGCTAAAACAATATTCATGGTAATAAAAGTGGAATAATAACGTAGTACCGAGATACGATAACTAACAAGAATTAAAGAGTAACAACGACACCAAGATATTTTACGTGGAAAACCCTTTTGGATAAGGGAAAAACCACGGCCCCGAGAGGAGCAATTGATATCACTATAGCATGGAATTTTACACTTTGTAGGTCCGAGTAAAATAATCTAAATACCACTAAAATACTCAAAAGAAATAACTCTCTTTTGATATTCCCACCTCACTACAAGATCGCTCACTCTTTATTTTTCACACAGACCATATTCTTATGCCCTATATGTGATCCTCAATCTTTCTTCTCTTTGTTAGTGTGTTTTACAATGAGAGCAAGACAACTATTTATAGTGTTTAGGATTGCTTCACTAATGTCATCAATGATGTCATGAGCTTGACAAAAGTCAAATATTCATTGTAAAACCAAGAAATTATTTGCTGTAAATCTTTTTTACTATTCCTTTAGTTGGCTTGACATTTCAAAGCTAAAAAAAAATGTATATTCCGTTCACGTAGGACGGACCCTCAAATGTTGTCCCACTTGCTCGAGTCTTTGTTGCTGCCATATACCCACATGTCCATTTCTCGCTCAAATTTCAATCTGGACATAACCATGTTAAGGAGAAAGAAGACAGAAGAGAAAAAGAAACATATATCCATATAACCATTTAAGGGGGCATTTGGTTGCCTGTTAGAGTTACGCAAGAATAAATAATGCATGAATTAATTATGCAAATATTAGTTATACATGAATTATTTATGGAGAGATTATTTTTTTAATATTTGATTTGTTGTATTAGAAATCAATACACACTATATAAATTTTTAAAAATTAAATACTTATTTACTAATTTTGTCTCTAATAAATTGAGAAGAGGAAGAGCCTAGCGGTGAGGCATCAGTGCTTTCCAAAGGGTTGATACAGATCAATTAATTGAAGGAGGCCTTTATGTGTAAAGTGATAGGGTAAATTTGTTATTTCAATATTTTATACATGTATTACTAATACATATATTAGTTATTTCATCTTCTATCCCGCATAAAATAATACAAAGATTGTCTCATAACTTATACATGTATTATTTATGTAGAATTGTAAAATGACAACCAAACATAGTATTAATTATGCTGAATTTTATACGAAATAATTAAAGGCTACCAAATACTGTATAAATTATGTTGTCCCAATACATGAAGAACTTTTCTCCTAAACAGCTACTAGACGACCTCTAAATGGATGAACAAATAACAGTAGGACAGTTGATGTAACAAGTTCCATTGGTAAGCCTACCAGCTTCAGAATCTCAAGATACTACTCGAAGACAATTAATTAAGAAGTACACTCATGATGCTGAGTGTTAACCGACTCGATTAGTTTCATATGTTTGTTAGAGTATACAAAATGCATTATTTAATTTGTTGTTCCTATATATAAAGATTAGTACAAGAAGGAAGACATAATGCTGATTCCAGCAGACAAATAATTGTCGTATTAAACTATAGACTATACGGTTGTGTGCTGAGACAATTTCCTCACAAGTTCCATGATGTTGTATGGAAGTCTTGGCATTGCACGGAACAAGTACAATATTGCATTAGTTGACAGACAGAAATCTCATAGATTAGCTGTAGAAAAGATTAGATCATTTTAGTTTGATCACTGCGTTTTTGCACAGAGCCAGCCAAGCAGATGCGTATTCAAGATTTTGAGAGAATATGTGCACTATTAAAAATAAATTTTGTGGGTTCAACTTTTAGTTCTTACTATTGCGCACCCATTACATTTTTGGAATTATAAGTTTATAATTTTTTTCAAATAGTAATTTTTTTATATCTATATCTATTTTTCATGTTGAAAATATTGGGATCAATTGAACCCATTGACTATATACTACATCATACACTACTACCAGTTATAATATACATATTTTGTTTAATCATATAAGATTCTATAGCGACAAAAGAAGAATAGGGATTTCAATGTGTGAAAATTTTGAAGAATAAACCAAACAAAAAAGAAATAAAAAGAAAAAGTACTTAATTAATACGCAAAAAATAACACCAAACACGCCCATCTTCCGAGGGCGTCTAGTTCTAGAAAAAAAGGGAGAAAAAAAACAACAAGATTGACATAAAATTTGAACTCACAACCTCACCTAGAGAGATACACCCAATAACCATCACATCATATATTACTTTGAGCATGAGTGCACACGCATATATTAAAAAAATAAAAAAGTAAAATATTACTATACATAATTTAGGGAGGGAAGCATGGGTTCACGTGCCATGGAACCCCTGGATACTCCCCGGCAGCCAAGTTATGGGTTCAATTCTTGCAATCACTCAATTACCCCATATGGCTTTCGGGTCGTCTAAGTGTGGACATTAGGCTTTCTAACTTGAAATTGGGTGCCCAAAATATATTAGAGGGGCTCATCACCAGTCCAATTGTAGAACTACTCGTAGCCCAAATGAACCATTTATTAAAGAAACCCCAAAACAGCCGATGCTCCACACTTTTTAAACACTTGAAGGTGCACTTAGCTTGTTTTTTTACCACATTGAATAGATCAGTATGGAATTTAAGCTACTTATGAATTACAGCAATAGCTTATTTTTACAACACTGATCCATGACCATGAATATAATTGGAACATCTGAACTCAGTTTACTTCCGATCTAAGTAATGTTAATTAGGGAAACAAAAAGATAAGAAAGAAATGGATTAAGCTCTAGTCGACCAAAGAACTTGTGCCGACTTTGCTATTAACATAAATTTCCGCAGTTAATGCATATTAAATTCATGATCCAGAAGGCAGGATAAGGGGTTAGCTTACAAAAAAGATACGCCTGAAAAGTTCGCAAAACTTGCAAGACCACCATGTACAACGCTACAAGCCTATACTTTACCCAAAAACAGATGATAGTTTTGTGTATACACTAAACTACTTGGAACAAAGACCAGGCCAGAACCCAGACAAAAAGACCCACTTCGGATTGTGTTTAAACGCTGATTTAGAATTCGTTCAGACTGGATGCCACGGCCATAGATGCTGCTACGCCTCCAGGATGTGTAGCCAAGTCACGCTTAGTCCTTATTTCAGCACCCACTACTCCTTCTGCATCTTCCTTCTTCACTGCCTTGTCCCCTATAAGCCTGCTCGTTGCATCCTAAAGAATAGTAAAAACGAGAATTAATTTCTATCCGCTGATTCTTTTATACTCAGATTTTATAGCTTGTTATACGCAGAAGGGTCAAAATTTCCCCTATTCTATGCATAATAGTAGAATATTCTTGCCCTCCCTTAAAAAAGTATCTCATTCGTATCCTTGCCCATAACCAAACTGGCTCCATTTTGTAAGCTAAGGCCAGCAGTTAAAGGCAAATCTAAAAAGTTCTCAATGACAAATTCGACCCTTTATTAATGGAAGGCAAATTGCACTAGTTGTGTCAGATAGGGCGACATATTTCTAAGTTGTAGAATGATGTTGTCTCATGTGAAAAGACTAACTGTTAGAACATCATTGAGAGTGGTCTTATCGTCCTCTAGCGTGGTTCGAGCATTTATTGCAGCTGCATGTTGAGCTTCTGCACCTATACCTCCCGGCATCACTTCACCTAGTCCCGTAGCTCTTACTTCTGCAGCCTGTATCGCTGCGGCGTCGCTCTGCTCAATTGGTTTATCCCCTGCAGTAAGTGCCACTGCCTCCAGAGCTTCACCTATGGTAGTGGACTCGGACTGAACTCCTGTTGTAGGATATCGTGCAGCTCTCTCTCCATCACCTGCTTCTGATGGATAAATATATTGTCCAAGAACCTAAAAATTGATAAAAGCCTTTAATGTTTTTTTTCCTGGCTTTAATACATATCAACCCCTTTGTGCACCCCCATTTAGCTTTATGACACTCGCAGTAAGTAACATAGTACTCTTATATTCATAATTCATAGAACAAATATCATGCCGTTTTTGAAACCATGAGCCTAAAACTAGTTTTGGTATATGTCAAAAAGAAATTTTTTAACTTCATAAACTCCACGACCAAACATCTTGATATATAGTGGAGTAGTACCTCTCCAGCGACAGCTTCTGAAACAAGGCGAGTACCCCCAACTTCTGTTTGAGAGACGGTGATACCTTTATCTTTGGCGATATCCGTCATGTCATCACGGCTTACGGCACCAAGACGCTCATTCTGAGCCGCGGCTGACTGCATAATTGACGCAGGACCACCTCTTGGAACATGACCCAGCGCTATACTCTCAGCTGATTGCATGATAGTTGCATCTTCTGGCGCTACGGGTTTTGAAGCAAGTTGGCTTGAGACCTCGAACACGTCCCCATACTTGATTGGTTGTTCTTGACTCATTTCTTTTCCGTTTCCAACGAGTTAGTATACAGCTTTTTCCGCTGAAATACAGGGTATCATATCGAGCTCCATTAGATAGCGCCTGGAAGGAAAAAAGGAGGAGCGGTGCGGCCAACAATGTATTAGAAGCTGGAAGTACACGTGTTGCAGTGCTTGTTTGAACACTTCAATCTTGATTTTACAGGTGCTGGTTTGTAGGTTCTGTTTAAGCCAGCCAGCCACCTATTCTTTTCTACTTAAAATAGAAGTTCTTCCCGAGGTCCTGTTTCTTGAAATTATTCGATGGAACAAACTTATAAGCATTACGTGGATCAAAATAAAATAATTTAAAGTAGGTTCGACTTTCACTGCGATATCGTCTAATAGACATTTGTACTTGTATGTTCGACATCCCAATTCTTTTATTTTGCAAAGTTTCAGCTAAGTATTTTTTTTTTTTTTGCGAAGTTTCATCTAAACTTTTGTATGTGTTCAAATAAAATATTTTAAATACCTCCTTATAATAATTATGATACGTGTTTCTCGCTTGACGAGAGTCAGATTCACGTCACTTGCCATGTCACCTTTTTATTTTTGTCAATTAAAAATTTCATTTGAAAAAATAAAATTAAAACCCCTTGTATCATGTTCTCTCCCTTATTTTAGGTCCTTTAAATCATGTTTCAGTCAAACCATCGGAAACAATGGCTCATGCACATTTCTCATTCAAACCGACAGAATTTACAAAATTTTAATTAAAACACACACACAAATTCACAATCATTCCACCATTCACCGATAATTTTCACCAGTCTTACTCATTTTTAGACCCACTAATGACCATCACGACACCACTCCTTCCGCCTGCGACAAAAAAATAACAGCCATAGAAGATAATCATTAAGCCCAAAATTTTGAAATGCTTCAATCGCCAAGAAAAGATACCCAACAAACATAATATTTAAGAAATATTGAAACTCAAATAAAATTAATTAATTAGTTTATTCTAAATGTTTTGTTTTTGGAGAATATTGGTGGAAGAAAAGTTCTGATTAGAAGCTTTAACCGTCGGAAAAAAAAGGTGAAACCATAAAAAAGGGAAAAGGGAAGAAGATGGTGGGAGACGAATCGATGGAAGAAGGGATACACAAAGAAGAAAACCTTATGGAAGAAAGGAATAAAGAAAGATGAAGAGAAAGGGGAAGGGGGTGGGATTGATGAAGAAAAGAGAGAAGGAGAGGGAGAACGAGAGAAGGAGGGTAAGGGAGGGGAGTTCCGTTATATTTTTCCTTTTCTTTTTTTGTTTGTTTTTTTGTTTTATTTTTTTCTTATTTCCGTTGAAGTAAAATCACCAATTCAGTTAATTCACGTACTATATGTGCGTATAACTCGCGCTTTGTCCACCTCAACCCTATAAACGCCACATAAGCTCAGTTAATGGTCAGATGCGAGATGTCAAAACAGTACAAGTACAAATATAAGTGTCTATCAAATTATTCTGACTTAAACAAGATAAAATTATTTAGATCATAAGTACTTAACTTTGGAAACTCAATCTTTTCTGTTCCATTTCAAAAAGGTTCATTATGCCAAAACTAGAACTAATTATGATTCGTCCAAACACCAAATATAAATGAGAGATGAATTACCTTCTCCGGTAAAGAAGTTGAGTCGCTTTAGTTTATAACTCAATCTTAGTAGTTCGATATTATTAACGTGAAAAATACATATTTTACTTAATTATAACCGGGTGATAAATATGTATATAAAATATATGCGTCTTGCATTTATTGATTTGAGTACTGCAATGTTAGTGGTACCATTTATCGATTCCTTGATTTAATTTTAAGGAAACAATCAATTTTTGCACATATTATTCAAATTGGATTGATAGCCCTATAATCTTGCTTTGGAATTGCCACTTTTTTATATTAGCGGTATTTTCATTTCAAATTACTTTGCCAGAAACTCGTCCATCACACTTTTTTATGACTTCAATGGAGTAATTAATCTGAATTATTAAACAAAAGGAAGTTCGAAACTTTTAATGAATGATAACGAAGATTGTTGCAAGTTTCCATTTCGACGCAAGAAATTTCATTCAATTAATTAAACCACCCTTTTAAGTAAACATCCGGTGAAATGGTTAGATGAAGAAGACTCAAAAGCGATCAATGGAACTCTTCACAGGGCTCAACAGAAAAAAGAATAGTTCAAGTACGACGGCCATTTATTTATGGACTAACTTCCTCAACGGCTAACTTATTTGGCATGTACCATTGCCACTAATTTATGAGCTGCTAATGTATAAATTTTTTACATATTTCTTAGTCTCTTTGGTTGACTTGGTGTTATTAGCAGATCGTGTGTATTCTAATTCTTCAGCCCTGGCATCTTATATATGTTGCTTCTGAATTCTGATGGACTGACGGTTTACTTATAATCTTCCTAGTTTTATTCCATTGCAATTGAGTATGGCCTATCACCAACATGCAATTCCAGAGTTCCTAGACTAGTCTACAACGGCCATTGTTCTCTAATTTTTATTTTAATAAAAATGGAGGCAACTTTACCGTTAAAATGAGGCCATTGAGAGAAACAGTGCTTAGCAGTATCCGATGAAAAACCGCCCCAAGCAGAATCTATTCCTGTCCCGCTTGTAAAGAGAGGATTTGCGAGTAATTCACCTTCAGAGTAATCTCAGCAACGTTTATTGGCTGCAGAAATACAGATGAAAATTCGTCATTCTCAAGATAAAATTGAAGCCTTATGATCCATCCTTTTCTTGACGTCATGGTGGTATATGGAGTGTGGAGCCTCGACTTTCACATCACCCTAGACTAGGATGTGTCACTGCCAGCAAGTGGAATGGCACATATTTGGACTGCTGACACAAGGAAGAGGCATGAAGCTAACATTTGCAAGACCCCACTTATCTCATCACCGAAATTATACTTGCTCCACCTAATAAAACTGTAGAAATAACCAGGCAAATGCCTCTGAACAAGCTTCATCAAATTCATTCGAGAAGAAACTTGTCATGATCGTGACAACACTTGAAGCAACCATCTGATTATTAGCAACTTAATTGCCAACGAAGTTGGTTTTGTCAATGCCTAATTGTTCATTGAGTGAACAATCTACCAGCAACCAGAAGAATAGAAAGGTAACACGTGTGCTGAGATGATAATGCAAATTGACAAAGTCCCACACTACAATAATAGACGTCAGTTGAATATTCTAAAGTTGAGAATTTGCAAAAGCTACTCAAGGAGCTATATCACAGCTTTGGCTTGAGTGAAGGAGCTCTAATTTGATGAGCATCCACGAGCATATAAAGCCATTACATGGCGAGGAGCGAGAATGACCACTAAATATGTATGACTTTTGTGAGGTCAATTTCAGGGATTTGATGTTCTATGTTTCACCTAAACGCATTACCGTGACCAAAGATTGGCAGCTAGAGAACTCTTTCAACTCTGAGAAAAAAGACAAGAGTCACAGCTGCAAAGCAACTTAACTAAAGCACTCTCTTAGCTCCAACATGATTAAACATTGGACACATCTATAGCCCCTATGCCAGTAAGTTAGAAGTTCGCAGACTACATAACCGTGGAAATATAGATGCCGCATATAAGAGTATGATCAATTTGATCTAGGTTGTTTAGGCCAGTTGAAAACAGGGTAAAATGGTAGTCTGCTCCTAGTCTCCTCCGCTCACCATAACATGACCACCAAAAATTCATTTCTGCATTTCAAATATATGCAACCACGAGTAAATAATAAACTCAAAGGTTATAGAATCCAACTACTGATATTTCCCTAAAATTAGATCTTCTTCAGATCCTTTTCAGATTGGCCTCAGCTCTTAAGCCTTTCAATGATGTGATTAATTCCATCCCCTATGCAAAACAGACTGAATCTAGCAGTCAGTAATAGCAACTGCAACACAATTCTACTGTTAGGTTCTGATGTTCACAAGAGCAGCATCCACCAAGCGAAACAGTACGAATGAGGAGCTATGCTGCGAATGACATTTGCACAGCGCAATAACAGAGAAGACAAAATTAGAGGAAGTTCAATTATTGAAAGGAAGGAACCAAGAAAGGCATTTTTTTTTTTTGAATTTTTTGGACCAAGAAAGCTTTGATGGGACATTATTGGGCAAGCGTAGAGAATTGGAACTAGATAAGAACAAGCCTACAAATCAACAGGGACAAATCTATTGGCAATCGGAGTTTCAGAGAAACATATAATGACATTATGAAAAGAATTACTAGGACAATTACCTAGCACAGGAATGCACATAGTTGAGAAATTGTCATCCCATGCAGTTGAGAAATTGTCATCCCTACAGTTCAATGTATCATTTGCAACAGTTAATGGTAGAATCACCAACATCAATGTTCTTAGGATACTTCAACCAGCAGTATGATGTATGATGAATTCTTTCTTAGCCACCAGGAGCCATCTAACCAGAGTTTCACCTTATACATTCTTCCCTTGATCATCACCACATAATAGGGAAAATCAACTCTATGGCACCACCATTAATATATTCTTTGAAGGGTAACAACACTTTTGAATAGATGGCAACCAACAAAATTAGATAAACAAAATTGGAGAGGCCATAGAATCAGTCTTTGGCCTTCTCAAACCTGTATGCTTATCCATACGAGCAACTAAAGCTACGAAAATGTAATTATGACAAATCACAATTATAAAACTTCTGGACGACTTTATAGCCACTATTTCGAACCAAAGGCTTCCCCTTTTTCATCTTTTTTCAACAACCAATTGTAAACTCCAAATTAGCGGGTAGTGAAAGAAAGAAAGCAATCTACAAAACTTTATGTGGATACGTCTGATTGCCTCTAAATCCCAAACTTGTTGAAGTTTATTACTATGAATCCTCTATATTACTGAACTTTTAGTAAAGAAATGAGTAGACCACAATGATCGAAATTCACATCCAAGGGGTGCTATCTTATTTAGACATAGATAGTTCAAACTATATCCCTTTAGCAAAACGAGCCACAATTGGGACATAAACTGGAAAAGAAAAAGGAACTGAAGCTAGAGATTTATTGTACAAGAATAAGGCGTCCAGCCTCACCAATATCAGCACCATCCACGTCTTCTTCATGTGGGTCTTTGGGCACCGTGACCACCAGCTCGCCGTCGTTAAAAGCGGCAGTAGCCAACTCCGGCAGAGTTGACGGCGGGAGACGGAATCGCCACAAGTCGAGCTCAAACTCACCTAAAGACGAATCCAAAACATTATCTCCTCGTATCACAATCTTAGTAACACCAGGATAGATCTCAACTGTGTGGGCCCTAATATTATCCCCGACGTTATCATCCATCGGGATAACGAAACGCAACGAATCGGGGCTCTCTTGGATAGACACGTCAGCATCGGAATGGAACGGAAGTTCTAGAACCTTGGCGAAGATGTGAGGAAGTCGACGGAGCTTCTTCTGACGGCCAGATGTTATGGCGTTGGCCTGGGAGAGTGCCGAAACGATGTCGTACCGTAGTGTGATGTTGCGTTTTCTTGGGACTGGGTGAACCTTCATTGTTTTAAGCTTAGAAGAAGAAAAGGATAATCCTTTTTACAAGTATTGATCAACACAGTTTTTTTTATAAAGCTATGGGGAATTGCAGAGAATAGTTTTATGTAGTGAAAATTCTCAACTTGTTGGGAGATTGATTCTTTTTAGTTTCGGGCGGGTTTTAATCTCTATCAAATGGGTTCGAATGGGTTTTAAACATTCAGGCCCCCCTTAAACTTTACCTAGTCCTAATTACTTGGTTTTTTCATCGTTTGAGGAAACCCCTAAAATTTCTCTAACAGATACATACATATAAGAGAGTGTCTCCTTTGAAACTTGGAAACTGAGAAAAATATCGATGCTTTGTAATTTTTAGATTGGGATTCTGTCTTTATCTTTTCAACTTCATACTTAATTATTTAAGTTGAGGTAATTAAAAAGTTATTTTTTGCCAATGTGGACAGCCAAATCAGCTATTATTCCATTCTAGTAGGCGTGTGATTACACGCTTATAAGCAGGTTTGGGTTAAGGAGGTAGGGACTATGAAAAGACCAAGTACAAGGGGTAATTAGGACTAAGTAATGTTTAAGGGGACCTCGATAAAACACGCCTAAGTTTAGGGGTCTTTAGGCATTCTGTCAATAAGTTAAATATTTGCCTGATCGATTAAAAATAATTATATTTTATAGTAAATAAAAAAAATCTATATATAAAATAAAATTATTATATGTATAATACATATTAATATAATACAAAAATATTTTATCGACTATTATTTTGAGAGTAATTATATTTATAGTTTTTCAAAAATATTTAACGGTTAATAAAGTCAGAGCAAAATCATGATGTTAAATTGAAGTTTTAATAGAGATAAAAAAATATTAGATGATTTTTTTATTTAGGGGGCAGAATTATATCCGATGAAATTGTCGTACAATGCGACACGCACTGTCATAAAAATTAATCGATCATCGGATCACTAAAATGTATTTGACTTCACTGAAATACACATGCAAGACATATATTTCATACTCATTAGTTTAATGTAAATACCATGCTTGCAAACTTTTTTTGTCTAATAATGTATTATCCCGAACGACTGAAATTAACTATACTTCTACTAGTATAATTCCCTTTTCTTGTGATTGGTAAAGAGATATTTACGATATCTATACGTGTCATATTTCTATTAACTTACAATTATGTGAATAAAGATGAAGACCGTCTTCATCTGGATAAGTATTACTTCAACTCGAACAGAAAGAGATGAATATGGACAACTAACCAGCCCAACTAATGCAGTATTATCTCTACTTTTTCTCCTAAGTTTATCAGCCAAAAGAAAAGAAATAGTGTCCAATTTTATGTTAGTTATTGATAATCAAACACGGTTAAGATCATTCAATCGTAATTACGCTGCTTTCCCGTCAAACAGAATCGTAAAACTTCTTTTTCTTCGGGCAGGAATTTGAAAAGGGGAGTAACAAGAGAACTTCCCTGTCAATTCATGGAAATTTCTTCCCCCC